>CM064546.1:18541860-18951860 GCA_032716605.1 Paralithodes platypus | reverse complement strand
AGACGAACATACGCAGGGTCCGCTCTTGCCGTGACCCGGAGATCCTGTAGTGTCCTGTCTGCGTCTGGTGCTGAAGATTGTCCTGAGTTGATAACGTCCTTGGTTGTCACCATAGTCCTGAGGTAGGTGGCGGCGTCGGCACAAGCGATCTCATCCTCTGGCGTGGGGCGGCTGACCGGGGCTCGAGACAGGGCATCAGGGATGCAGAGCGACTTGCCGGCACGCCACACGGCCTTGAAGATATAGGGTGAGGTCTTCTCCTTCAGGCGTTGGAGGCGGAAATTCTCCACAGCGTCCAACGTGTAGTGATTGATGATAGGGATGAGGGGGCGGTGGTCAGTCATCCGTATGAAATCCTGTAGACCCTGTAAATACAGTCGACACTTGGACATGGCCCAAACAGCAGCCAACATCTCCAACTCGATAGTAGCATAGCGGGTCTCAGGGTCCGCCAGGAACCGAGAGCCACACTGGACGAGCCGCAGGTGGCCATTGCCATGGTCCTGCAGGAGGGCATACCCAATGCCGTTGAGTCGCGATGCATCAGTCTGAAGAATGGTGGGTAGGTCTGGGTCGAAGTGTGCGAGAACAGGAGGACTCACAAGGGCTAACTTGACTCGCCTGAAGGCCTCATCGTGGTCAGGAGTCCACACAAATGTCCTCTTGGGGCTCATCAAAAAGCGGAGGGGCTGAGCGGCGGCGGCGATGTCCGGGGTAAACTCTACCAGCTGGTTGACCAGACCCAGGAATGACCTGAGGTCGGTCAAGTTGGTTGGTGCCGGAAAGTCCCCGATTGCAGCCACTTTGCTCGTATCAGCCGCAATACCATCCCCTGAGAGGGTGTATCCACAGAAGTCCACTGAAGGTGCGGCAACCACAAACTTGCTCTTGTTGAGGGTAATCCTGAACTTGCGGCACCTAGTCAGCACTTCATGGATGCGGTCGAGGTGAGACTTGTAGTCCTCATCGTACAGCAGTATGTCATCCACGACCTTAGCGCACCTCTGCACACCTTGTAGAGCCATATCACCCCTGTAGCAGAAGGCGTCGCCCATAGCTGTGAATCCCATGGGTCCTCTGCAATGCTTGAAGCGTCCATACGGCGTGATGAAGGTGGTCAGGTGCTGGTCCTCTTCAGCCAACTCCATCTGCCAGTAACCACAGAGGGCGTCCGCAGTGGTGAAGTAGCGAGCTCCTCGGTCGACACCACGAACTGCTGTGGAGGGAGTAGGCGAAGGGTGAGCTGGTCGGGACACATGTTTGTTGAGTTTGGAGAGGTCGACGGTGATGCGCACTCCTCCGCTGTCCTTACCAACAACGACAAGGGGGTGGCACCATTCTGAGGGGTCGTCTCCAGCAGGCTTGATGATGCCCTGGGCCACCATGGACTCCAACTCTCGCTTGACTTGGTCCCTAAAGGCAAAGGGAATCTGTCGGGGAGTATGGATGGCGAAGGGCTCAGCTCCCTCTTTAAGATGGATCCTCATGGGTTGACCCACCATAGGCTTGAGGGGCACTGTCTTTAGGTCGTCTTTGGACATCAACACATCGCTAAACTCCCGCAGGAAGTAATTCTTGGCTTCAGCGGGCGACGTGGAGACTGGAAGTGGTGTAGCCTTACACCTGTTGACGTGCTTGACCTCTTGTATGGGCGTTGGGAATGTCAGAGGTATGATGGCTAACTCCCTGCAGTGGCTGTATGAAAGCAGAGGAGTCTGGACACCCTCGTGCACATGGATCAGGGCAGTACACACTCTCTGTCCCAGGGTGAGGGTAGCCTGAAATACCCCCAGAGCAGGTGCCATCGGGGAGCAGTCCGCCGTGAACGTTGTCGTGGGCGAAGGGGCTCGCAGGCTGCTCATGGGGATAGCCAAATCCTCAAGGTGACGTGCGGCCAATCACGGTGACGTTAGCGCCCGTGTCCGGTAACATCCGTAGGCGGGATGTAGCGTCGCCAAAGGAGTGGGTACCACAGATGGGTTGCGGCGTGGAAGCTGTAGAAGGAGTCGATCCCACCTGACGACAGTTATTACTCCTAGCATCAGGGGGCTTGCCAGAGTTGGAGGGGGCACCCGTATTGCCTGGGGGGCCACCTTGGCATCTTTCCTTCTTCTTAGTCGACGGACAACACTTGTCATAATGCCCCAGAAGACAACAGATGCGGCACTGAACCTTGTGAGCAGGGCACTTAGCTGTCCGAGCCCAGTGACCGTGGTGCCCACAGTTGTTACAGGTGCTGCCAGCAGCGGGACACTTGTCAGGCCCGTGTCGGCGAGCGCAACTCTGGCAGGCATCAGCTGTATTCGATGGAGGCTTGGCGGGTTGGGTCCTGTCACTGCCCTGTTTCTTGTTTTTCTTGTATGAAGAGACGGCCCTTACTTGTTCATGGGGCGCACTAATGGCCGTGGTCGCAGATTTGGCAGCCTCATACGAGCGGCACGTAGTGACGACATCCTGTAGTATTGACTTGGAGTCCAGGGCGATGAGTTTCTGGACTAACACCTTGTCCCTGAGGCCCATGAGGATGATAGTCTTGAGTTGTGTCTCCACACAGATGGGTGAGTTACCAGGGCACACATCCACTTCTTCTGCGAGACGTTTGAGGCGGATGTAGAACTCTGCAAAAGTTTCCCCTTCATGCTGTCTGCAGCTCAACAATTCATGACGCCGGAGTGCCTCATTCCTTAGACTCTTGATATGAAGCTGCAGGGCATCCAACACCTCTTCAACAGTCTTGTCTGTGGAGGGAGCGATCTGGAGGGTGTGTTCTAAGACACGCTGCGTCTCGAGAGTCAGGCACATGCGTAGTTGTATTATCTGTTTGGCCGCAGGCAGGTTGGACAGGTCCACCATGACAGCATAGTCGTCCCAGCGTCTCCTCCACTCCTGGAACATCTGGAACGTAGCGTCAGGCTTCAATGGTGGTGGTGTCTGGGCCATAGCCTTCTGTGGTGGAGGATTGTGTGAGGGATGTGGAGAAGAATGTGGCTGCTGGTCGCCAAGGTGACCAGCAGGTGTGGAGGAGTCAGGAGGGGTCCTGGTGGGAGCCAACAGCTGAAATAAGCTCTGGAACTCCTGTCTCCTTATAGCCTCTCGTCGGGTCTCCTCCTCTTGTCTCCTTTGCTCATCATGCCTGCGAGACTCCTCCAGGACACGATCTCGTCGGGCCTCCTCCTCTTGTCTCCTCTGCTCATCATACCTGCGAGACTCCTCCAGGTATTTGAAAAATTGCAGGAAATCGGCTGAAGGTGTGGTTGGTGACTGAGGGTGCTGATAATAAGGTGTGTATTCCTCCCCATCATAAGGCAAGTTTGTTCCTGCCCCTTCGTCCTGTACATCACCAGAGTCTGACATCTTGTGTGGGTGACAGACAGACAGGGAGATAACAAACACACAGTTATTAGCCTCTCACATATACAAGTGGGGTATCAAAATGACTGGAAAAAACAGCAGAATATATATAATACACACCAGCTGTATCCTCACCAATGTATAAAACCCAATTACAATTAGCACTGAAGGGAATGCTTGGGTGATGAAATAAAAGTTTGCCAGTTGTGTGCGCGCCCAGTGTGTGTGCGTGCGTATGTACCGAGTGGTGGAGCGGTGGTGGGCGGTGACGCGCGGCCTCCCTCACCTCTCAGTGTCTTGCTGGCAGTCAGAGAGGGAGTATCTCACGCCCCGCTCTCTCGTGGCTCGGACTTGTGCAGGCGTTATGCTTATGCCACACACAATACATATAAAATAAACACACAATATAGCACTGGCACATATAATATCACTGGGACTGCACTGGGAACGTCGGCTCCGCACTGTTGAGCACTATAACACTGTAATCCAAGTGGTGAGATGGTGGCTGGGATGCAGGGTGTGTGGACAATGGCATCTGGCGAAATCCACATAAACTTCTCTTAATACACACTGCGCCATGTTATGTGTGTCCCAGCTAACTCCATAGATGCACAACAGGCCTATCTTGGGTTGGGGAGTAAGTAGACACGCTGTAGATATAATTATAGGTTCTTATTGAGAACGATATGGGATACAGGCACGAAGCAGAGCCTAGTAGGTGATAGCTCTGTCTCGTGGTACACAAACATGTATTGGCCCTCTGGTGAGAGGAGCCCCAGGCTTGAGTTGCCAGAGTGGCTATATGACATAACTAATATGACTGCCTGGATGCTAACATGAATATTACTCATAGAGAGATATTACATATGCATAAGTGACTGTACTAGATATGAAAATGATACTGTACAAGGTAAATCATATATATACAGTGGGAACGATTAACTATCCACTATTTAGACAATAGTTTAAATATATTTGTTTCTTAAAGTATAGTAAGCATTGATATTATGACCTTACGGTACATAATAATACAGACTTATTTATCGTATTATATTAATGTCTGAAATGATGTATGAATACAGTCATAATACTAAATGATGATATTAGAGGACTGTAGTTATAGCCTACAAGAGACATACTTGAAGAAAAATTAATTTCAATTATAGGGTCAAACACATGCCTGGAGCCTCACAGTGGATGTTCAATTTCCCACAAGACATTGTATTCACCCAGTGATTGTGTGTAGAGAATGAAATTACGGTAGGTGAGGTAATTAATAATGTGAACAATGTATGGTCAATGTTACAATACCCTACTTGTAGTCTACAAGCTCTGCAACTCCCCTTACCTAACATAACGAGAGTGGTGGATACGTGTTTGTATGTGTTTTGAAATGTCAAGTTCGCTTGGTGGTGGAGAGTGGACTTGTGGATTACTACTTCGAGGGGCGTTGTAGTCGCCGGGGTATACTTTGATCAAAGCCAACGGAATCATGGCTTGGTTGTATAGGGGCCGTTGTAGTCGCCGGTTAATAATCTAGAAGCTCTGCAACTCCCCTGACCTAACCTAAGCAAACTAACACAACCTATAAGTGTTACCTATATTAGGTAATCGTATGAAATATTACAGAACTCGGTAACGAATGAAAACAAGAAGGTGGAAATTATTAACTATCCACTATTTAGACAATAGTTTAAATATATTTGTTTTTTAAAGTATAGTAAGCATTGATATTATGACCTTACGGTACATAATAATACAGACTTATTTATCGTATTATATTAATGTCTGAAATGATGTATGAATACAGTCATAATACTTAATGATGATATTAGAGGACTGTAGTTATAGCCTACAAGAGACATACTTGAGGAAAAATTAATTTCAATTATAGGGTCAAACACACAATGGGGGCCATGCCTGGCATACTCGCATCTCATTCCTAACAAATCCCAGTGATGCTCGGTGACTCCCAGTGACTCCTATCTTATTCCCAGTGATTCGTATATTACTCCTATCGACTCGTATATTACAGTAATCCGAAATTTTCAAATTTTCAATAACTCGCACTTCATTCCTGGTTTGATCCAGGTGATTCCTGGTGATTCCCAGTGATTCCAAGTGACTGTGGAGTATCTCCGACGATAGTACAAGATGCCTACATAATATTAATTGGAGTGTTTGAAATATAATCCAGCTTCAACGGGCAAACAACTCACCAATGGGATGTTTCGATGCTGTAGAATAAAGGATGAAAATAAACAAAATATTACAAAATACTTGTTTTTATTGTTATATCCTGTAATGAAATGAAAATATCAGCTAATCCTTTGTTACATTTGTATTATCACAATATGTACAAATGCTTTATTGAAATAGGGTCGGAGAGGTGAGACTGCATTCAATTTCCAACCCTATCATCCGGTGTTATCCTGCTTCGGACCCTGGGTTGGGACCCTGTGTCTCCGGAGGTGGCTAAACTACAAAAGTTATAGTTAAGATGGCGGTTTGCGTCTGGTAGCACATATTGGTAGACCACAGTCGAGTAATATAAATAACTACACTGTATTTAAATCACTTACAAACTATTGTTATAAAAAAAAACATACATTTTGTATAAGAGGTTTTATTGGTTTTGTTATGCAGAACATTACTCACTTATGTGTTAATTTAAATTGATAGTCCCTTAATTTAATGCTTTGCAAACATGCTTGGACCTGGAACATATATATATGAAATTGGCTAATTTATTTAGGAGAAATAGAATTGCTACATGGAAAATACAATGAAATAATCACAATAATCACATTTTAATCATTGATTATTATGAAGAAAAATATGATTATGATTTGATTATGATTAAAGCTGCAGCTTCATATTTGATTATGATTTGATTATGATTATACCTGTTGCTTAACTTTTGATTATGATTTGATTATGATTATACCTGTTGCTTAACTTTTGATTATGATTTGATTATGATTATACCTGTTGCTTAACTTTTGATTATGATTTGATTATACCTGTTGCTTAACTTTTGATTATGATTTGATTAAGATTATACCTGTTGCTTAACTTTTGATTATGATTTGATTATGATTATACCTGTTGCTTAACTTTTGATTATGATTTGATTATGATTATACCTGTTGCTTAACTTTTGATTATGACTTGATTAAGATTATACCTGTTGCTTAACTTTTGATTATGATTTGATTATGATTATACCTGTTGCTTAACTTTTGATTATGATTTGATTATGATTATACCTGTTGCTTAACTTTTGATTATGATTTGATTATGATTATACCTGTTGCTTAACTTTTGATTATGATTTGATTAAGATTATACCTGTTGCTTAACTTTTGATTATGATTTGATTATGATTATACCTGTTGCTTAACTTTTGATTATGATTTGATTGTGATTATACCTGTTGCTTAACTTTTGATTATGATTTGATTATGATTATGTAATCACAGCCTTTGATTAAAGCCATGGGTCGTCAGCGAAGGCAACTTTACATGCAGGGAAATTCAATATTAAGAACATTTCATATGTGCACATCTGTGTTTCTTGCAGACATCTGTATAATTATAATAAGTATTGAAATATTATATTCTTAACCTTATCGGTCAGTTGAAAGTGAGAAACTAGCCAGATTGATATGATTAATATAAAAACGCAATCGCATGAAAGAAAAGCGCTCTGAAAATAGATTTAGGGGTAAACTACGCTACCGCTACCGTAACTATTTGTTTTAGTACTGGCATTTAGCCTAAATTTTTGATTAAGGATAGTAAATGTTGCTAATGTGCATTTAGTTTACTATGTGAGGGCCGCATTTTATACCTGGCAATTGGCTCATATTTGTGGGCCTTAGGAAAATTATATATATATATATAAAGGCGCTCTTGTATATGATCGCCTCCACGAAAAAACACCCAAACCAAGGTCATGCTTCGTTTACCGAGGCCATGCTTCGTATACTGCGTTGTTTACCGAGGCCATGCTTCGTATAGTGCGTCGTTTACCGAGGCCATGCTTCGTATACTGCGTTGTTTACCGAGGCCATGCTTCGTATACGGCGTCGTTTACCGAGGCCATGCTTCGTATACTGCGTCGTTTACCGGGGCCTACATTTTTCGAAAAGCGACTGTCCATCATTTCTCGATGACGGCTAGGGACTTCTCTGATAATCTGGGACGAAGTGGTGATGGCCAACCAAAAAAGTGCTGCTGAGAAGCGGGAAGGCAAGAAGGTGACGATAAGCCACATGTCTCTGGCTTCTTCCAAGGAAGAGGGGATGAGCCCTCTAGCCTTTCTGTTCCGCAGGAGGACACCTCCTTCAGACAATTTTGCTGTGTTGCAATCTGAAAATTCAAATGGCTACTCTCCCTCAATCGTATACCTAGCTCATGCTTCGTATACTTCGTCGTTTACCGAGGCCATGCTTCGTATACTGCGTCGTTTACCGAGGCCATGCTTCGTATACTGCGTCGTTTACCGAGGCCATGTGTCGTTTACCAAGGCCATGCTTTATATACTGTGTCGTTTACCGAGGCCATGCGTCGTTTACCGAGGCCATGCTTCGTATACTGCATCGTTTACCGAGGCCATGCTTCGTATACTGCGTCGTTTACCGAGGCCATGCGTCGTTTACCGAGGCCATGCTTCGTATACTGCGTCGTTTACGGAGGCCATGCTTTGTATACTGCGTCGTTTACCGAGGCCATGCTTCGTATACTGCGTCGTTTACCGGGGCCTAAATTTTTCGAAAAGCGACTCGCCATCATTTCTCGATGACGGCTAGGGACTTCTCTGATACTCTGGGACGAGGTGGTGATGGCCAACCAAAAAAATGCTGCTGAGAAGCGGGAATGCAAGAAGGTGACGATAAGCCACATGTCTCTGGCTTTTTCCAAGGAAGAGGGGATGAGCCCTCTCGCCTTTCTGTTCTGCAGGAGGACCCCTCCTTCAGACAACTTTGCTGTGTTGCAATCTGAAAATTCAAATGGCTACTCTCCCTCAATCGTATACCTAGCTCATGCTTCGTATACTGCGTCGTTTACCGAGGCCATGCTTCGTATACTGCGTCGTTTACCGGGGCCTTTACGACCATCCGAGAGACGGCCTGACATCGCTTTTCGATGGCAAAATAATTAACAACTCTATTTCTTTAACAGGACAGCGTGAGCGCGCTCATTGCTGCTGATTATGGGCAAGTCGTTAGCTAAAAAATCTTTGACTCAGAGAGAGAGAGAGAGAGAGAGAGAGAGAGAGAGAGAGAGAGAGAGAGAGAGACAGACACATCTCTCCTAAATTTTTGTGGGTGAAAGATGTCGCGGAAAAATAATTGACAACTCGATTTTTTTAGCAGGACAGCGTGAGCGCGCTCATTGCTGCTTTTTATGGGCAAGACGTTAGCTAAAAAATCTTTGACTCAGAGAGAGAGAGAGAGAGAGAGAGAGAGAGACAGACACAATGTGTGTGTGTGAGAGAGAGAGAGAGAGACAGACACTGTGTGAGAAAGAGAGAGAGAGTTACACACTCTCTCTCTTGCTGTCATGCTTCATATAATGCGTCGTATACCTAGGTCATGCTTCGTATAATGCGTCGTATACTGTCCTAGGTCATGCTTCGTATAATGCGTCGTATACTGTCCTAGGTCATGCTTCGTATAATGCGTCGTATACTGTCCTAAGTCATGCTTCGTATAATGCGTCGTATACTGTCCTAGGTCATGCTTCGTATAATGTGTCGTACGACTCAAAAAAAATAATCCCACAAAAATGTTAGCACTGGTACAAAATTGTAGGTGAAAGATGTCGTGGAAAAATAATTGACATCTCGATTTCTTTAACAGGACAGCGTGAGCATGCTCATTGCTGCTGATTATGGGCAAGACGTTACCTAAAAAATCTTTGACACAGAGAGAGAGAGAGAGAGAGAGAGAGACAGACACATCACTCCTAAATTTTTGTGGGTGAAAGATGTGGAAAAATAATTGACAACTCAATTTCTTTAACAGGACAGCATGAGCGCGCTCATTGCTGCTGATTATGGGCAAGACGGTAGCTACAAAATCTTTGACTCTAGAGAGAGAGAGAGAGAGAGAGACAGTCACAGTGTGTGTGTGTGTGAGAGAGAGAGAGAGAGACAGACAGACACTGTGTGAGAGAGAGAGAGAGAGAGAGAGAGAGAGAGAGAGAGAGAGACAGACACTGTTTGTGAGAGAGAGAGAGAGTTACACACTCTCTCTCTCGCTGTCATGCTTCGTATAATGCGTCGTATTGGTAGGTCATGCTTCGTATAATGCATCGTATAGGTAGGTCATGCTTCGTATAATGCGTCGTATAGCTAGGTCATGCTTCGTATAATGCATCGTATAGCTAGGTCATGCTTCGCATAATGCGTCGTATACTGTCCTAGGTCATGCTTCGTATAATGTGTCGTACCCCAGTCAGACGACTCGCCAAAAATAATCCCACAAAAATGCTAGCACTGGTACAAAATTGTGGGTGAAAGATGTCGTGGAAAAATGATTGACAACTCAATTTCTTTAACAGGACAGCGTTAGCGCGCTCATTGCTGCTGATTATGGGCAAGACGTTAGCTAAAAAATCTTTGACTCAGAGAGAGAGAGAGAGAGAGAGAGACACATCTCTCCTAAATTTTTGATGGTGAAAGATGTCGTGAACAAATAATTGACAACTCGATTTCTTTAACAGGAAAGCGTGAGCGCGCTCATTGCTGCTGATTATGGGCAAGACGTTAGCTAAAAAATCTTTGACTCAGAGAGAGAGAGAGAGAGACAGACAGACAGACACAGTGTGTGTGTGTGAGAGAGAGAGAGAGAGAGAGACAAACACTGTGTGAGAGAGAGAGAGAGAGAGTTACACACTCTCTCTCTCGCTGTCATGCTTCGTATAATGCGTCGTATAACTAGGTCATGCTTCGTATAATGCGTCGTATAGCTAGGTCATGCTTCGTTTAATGCGTCGTATAGCTAGGTCATGCTTCGTATAATGCGTCGTATAGCTAGTTCATGCTTCGTTTAATGCGTCGTATAGCTAGGTCATGCTTCGCATAATGCGTCGTATAGCTAGGTCACGCTTCGTATAATGCGTCGTATAGCTAGGTCATGCTTTGTTTAATGCGTCGTATAGCTAGGTCATGCTTCGTATAATGCGTCGTATAGCTAGGTCATGCTTCGTTTAATGCGTCGTATAGCTAGGTCATGCTTCGTATAATGCGTCGTATTGCTAAGTCACGCTTCGTATAATGCGTCGTATAGCTAGGTCATGTTTCGTATAATGCGTCGTATAGCTAGGTCATGCTTCGTATAATGCGTCGTATAGCTAGGTCACGCTTCATATAATACGTCGTATAGCTAGGTCATGCTTCGTATAATGCGTCGTATACTGTCCTAGGTCATGCTTCGTATAATGTGTCGCACCCCAGTCAGACGACTCACCAAAAATAATCCCACAAAAATTTTAGCACTGGTACAAAATTGTTTGTGAAAGATGTCGTAGAAAAATAATTGACAACTCGATTTCTTTAACAGGACAGCGTGAGCGCGCTCATTGCTGCTGATTATGGGCAAGACGTTAGCTAAAAAATCTTTGACTCAGAGAGAGACAGAAAGAGAGAGAGAGACAGACACAGTGTGTGTGTGTGTGTGAGAGAGAGAGAGAGACAGACACAGTGTGAGAGAGAGAGAGAGAGAGAGAGAGAGAGAGAGAGAGAGAGAGAGAGAGAGACAGACACTGTGTGAGAGAGAGAGAGAGAGAGAGAGAGAGAGAGTTACACACTCTCTCTCTCGCTGTCATGATTCATATAATGCGTCGTATAGCTAGGTCATGCTTCGTATAATGCGTTGTATACTGTCCTAGGTCATGCTTCGTATAATGTGTCGTACCCCAGTGAGACAACTCACCAAAAATAATCCCACAAAAATGTTAGCACTGATACAAAATGTCTAACATTTTTGTGGGATTATATCCTTTTTGGGGGTTATATATTGGTTATTTGCTATTTAGTCACCTATATCCTCCACTTTCTTAACTTTAGGATCAAGTGACCAAAAATTAATGGGAGTAACTGGTACTGTGGTCCTTCGTATAATTCGTCGTATAGCTAGGTCATGCTTCGTATAATGTAAATCGAAAAATAAAGTGGAATTTTTCATGTTTTTCTTTTATTTGTCCTAGTTTTTACAATTGTATCGACAAATTTAGCTTTCTCGAAAAAAGATTGCTTGTAATTTTTCCACAACATCTTTCACCCACAAAAATGTAGACCCTTCTGAAAAAAGGTTCACCACCAACTCAAATTCCACCAACTCACGTTGGACAGCAGAAGATCGCCTAAAGATTTGTGTGTTAATATCACGACAGGGACCCGTACAGTGGCGACGCCGCAGCAGCCCGGCCAGGTAGTCTCTCTCTAGGAGAGAGACAGAGAGACAGAGAGACAGACAGACACAGTGTGTGTGTGTGTGTGTGAGAGAGAGAGAGAGAGAGAGTATTCTCTCTCTCTCTCTCTCTCACGGGGGAGGTAAATTTTCCTGTGAGACGCCCTCGAACATTTCCTCAGCCGTCATCGAGAAATTGTTACGAACTGGCACTCGGGTACACAAGGGCTCTCAATCAGGACTCGAATACGGCTCGCTGCCACAACGGAAACACACGATCCCAACCCCTGAGTACTGCCAGCCGAACAAAAAACACCAATACCCTCCAGAGTTCAATCTGCTATAACAGGGTATACAAGAACTCGGTACTAGTGTTCAACAACAGACTAATAAAGAGACAGGAATTATCTAGTCTGGTCAACAATCAAACAATGAAGTAAGAAACAACAACACCAAAGAATAGTGTTGGCCGAAGCCGAAGTAATCCACCCTTGACTATGAACTTAAGAAGTCCTCCACCCTCTACTTCGGATCGGCATTTTTTTTTTTTTTTTTTATTTTTATTTTTTTTTTTTTTTTATATATTACGTTACGTTAATTAATAGTTCTTAAGCATCGAGCAAGGAATCTTCTGAAAAAAGTTAGATGCTTCTCGGATGCTCGTAAGAAGTACGTATCGGATTTTGAACAGTAATTCAATAAGCAAAAACACTGGCAATTAAATACTATTAAAGGCTTAAATTGGCATAAGAATAATTAAAAGAATATGCAATAGTAAATGGCAAACATTAAAAGGAAGTACTCCGCAAATGCAACGGCAATAGCCTACTCGAATTGTGCTCGTGGGCCACTAATCACTAAAGTAGCCAAGCTTGCAACACATGAAATCAATAGTGCATAAACAATATCATACATAAGGAAAGCTTCAATACTATTCTGTATCTACTAATCGAGTAAAGTCTAGCTGGGGTACTGTAGGCAAAAAGGTAGCAGTGACTGAGCAAAAACGGCTCGTAGCCTAGCGAAGTCCTCACGACTGTTTAAAGTATTACGTTAAAACTAACAAGTGCACTTTGAGAAATCCAGATCCCTTGTATCTGGTTTTCTCCCGGCTCCTTGACAAAGTAAAAACAAACTGTTAATAAAATACAGGGTGGTTAGGCTCTTGCCCTCACGCACTGTAAATTATTAACTCAACACAGTCAGCCGCGAAGACAACCTAGGCTTCACTGAACCGAAACGAGTATGCAGGTTTATCGCTTAACCACTGCATCAAACAACAACTCGTAACACAGAAAAGCCTCACCCCAGTCTAGCATAACCTAGACCAGCAGAAAACAGGAATAATAATAATAACACACAGGGAAATGCATATACAAGTGCAACAAACATAAATCAATCCTATTCTAAGTCAACCCTTCCAAAATAGGCTATCTAATAGGCAAGTATCTCGTGAGAACTCAAGCGATAATACGTTGGCTGACTAGCTCTGCACCAACGGGACCATGGAAGTTAAACAGGCAGGGAAAAGAGGAGATAAGAATGTAAGGTAGTAGAGAAAGTTCCCATCAGTCAGAAGAATATATATAGTTAGCAAAGGAAATGAGAAGTCGCTCTGCCTAATGAGTTCTGATGAAAAAATGGCTAGACTTCCCTTTTATACCCGGCCCTCTAGTGAGCCCAACGTGAACTACTAAGGACCGCCCACTGACAACCATTACGTAATTTCTCTCTCTCCTCTGGGATACACAAAGGCTCCCCTAGCACTGAGGGAGGGAGGAATGCGAGTGAGTTAGGCCCACCTCCCACCTGGTGCACCCACTGACCCCCAACTGTGGCTGTTTCTCTTCCCATCATTACAAATAAGTTTTACACACAATACTTATAACTAATGATATAAAATAGAACTCGTTGACTCAGATGAAAACAAAATACATATTCATAATACTTATAGTACAACGGCTCACATGAACTAAGTTAGGAAACTCTACATAGACTACAGCCAAAGTTCCTGCCCTGACGATCCTAGCGAGAGTGGGGCATGACTAGGCGTTCTGTACAGCATGCTCACACGTGGACATGCGTCACACCTCCCCCAAGATTTTACTCGCTCAACCCTGAGCTAAAATCTGACAAACACAGAACCCCATCAAGCCCCTCACACCCAGCGACCGCATGGCACTAAAACAAAGCTGAGTTTATCACCAAAACACATCTTATTATTAAAAACCAAAAAAATCACATTTTATAACTCCTCCCAACAATAGCAAAGACACAATATCATGCTCCCAGAGCGAGCTTACAGCTGCTCAGCCGTTTGATAGTTCGTGGACTACTCAAACTCTATAGGCTATGACAAACTTATACGATTACCTATATCAAAAGAAAGAGTTTTTATATGATTTTTATATTTTAATATGTTTTTCCCGGCTGCACTATAAGGGCAGCCTATTTTCCTCCACTCAAACCCACACACCTGTGATAGCCTACGACTGATCATCCACCCTTGATAAACAATCCGCGATCACATTGTCACATCCAGTAATATGACGGATGTCCAGGTTATACTCCTGCAACATCAAAGACCACCTGGTCAGTCTCATATTGCGATTGTGAAATTGATTCAGGAATCTCAAAGGGTGATGATCAGTGTAGATAACCACGACTGGACCATAGGCTGGAACATACACCTCGAAGTGCCTGAGCGACAGCACAATCGCCAGTAATTCCTTTTCTATTGTAGAATAGTTCTTTTGTGCAGCATTGAACTTCTTAGAAAAGAAACTTACTGGGTGTTCCACACCTTCACTGTCTGTCTGTAGCAAGACGGCACCAGCCCCTACACCACTAGCATCTGTTGCCAGCTGAAAAGGCCTGTTAAAGTCTGGGGCCCTGAGTATCGGGTGAGTACATAGCAAATGTTTCACCAAAGTGAAAGCCTTTTCACACTCAGGTGCCCACAAAAACTTTTTGTCTTTAGATAACAAATCTGTGAGAGGTGCCAACACCGTTGAGTAACCTTTTATGAAGCGTCTGTAGTAGCCTATCATACCCAAGAATCTCATAATCTGCTTCTTGGTTGTTGGGTGCGGAAATTTATTGATAGCCTGTACCTTGTTCTGAGGAGGGCACACCTGTCCCCTTCCCACTACAAACCCAAGGTACTGCACATTGGCTTTTACGAAGTCACACTTTGCCAAATTTACTACCAGACCTGCTTCACTAAGTTTCCGGAACAAGGTCTCAAGGTGCTCACAATGGCTCTCAAAGTCGTCATCATAAATGATTACATCGTCCAAATATACGGTGCAATTTGGAATGTCCTTTACAATTTAATTCATCAGGTTCTGAAACGTTGCTGGTGCATTCTTAAGTCCGTAAGGCATAACATTGCACCGGTAGGTACTCCCTACTACCGGTATTTCTTACCGGTAAATACTTACCGGTATTTCATAATTTTTGTTTTCGGTTATTTTTGTTTTCGGTTAGTCTAGGCTATCATCCCTGGTGGCCTATTTCTGCGTACTTCAATTTTTAAATTTTCAGTTAGGCTATCACCGCTGGTGACCTATTTCTGCGTACCGGTATTTTATAATTTTTGTTTTCGGTTAGGATAGGCTATAACCCCTGGTGGCCTATTTCTGTTTAAATAAACATAAAATTGTTTTCGGTTCGGCTATCACTGTGTATTCAAATTTAATTTTGTTTTTGTTTTAATTTTTGGTTAGGCTATCACCGCTGATAACCTATTTGTGTGTATTTCAACATTTTTGTTTTCGGTTAGGCCTATTTTAAGTAAGTGAAGCGACCTGAAGGGAGTGAAGTGTTTTTAAAGTGAGTTTAGTGTTTTTAAAGTGAGTTAAGTGTTTTTAAGTGAGTGAAGTTAACTGAAGAAAGTGATCGTCACCATGCCTCGTGCCTGTACGAACTGCGCCGGTAGGTTTGGTGCTTCCATGTTTGCTCCTGCCGATCCACAAGTCTGCCGACTCTGCCAGCAACGAGAGGATTTGACAGCAAAATTGGATGAAGCCCTCAAACAAGATCAACGCCCTCACCAGGAAGCTGGAATCACTCCAAGAGTTTGTAACACTCAACGTTGGAGTATCACTAACTCAAATTGTTTCAACTCCAGCATCCACCACCGCCCCAACGTCATCTGCCAACAATCCAACACCTGCAGTAGACACTGCAGCAGATGCTTCTGACGAACCTGAGCCGACATCAAACCAGGACAGCCGCCCTGTTCACCTTTGTCTCTCCCCCACTCCTCGTGCAAGAAGCCTGCTAGCACGAACAGTACCAACCCCTCGCCCCCGTTCTAACCACTCCTCTCCCCGACCTGTACGTAGAGTCCTGCCACACAGGTTTCCGGATTTACACCAGTGAGGAACGGTGCACGGCCAACGCAGAAAAGGTCTCATCTACCAGTCACAATGTCCAACAGATTTGAGATATTGGTAGAGATGGAAGACGAACCAGAAGAGACCAGGCTCGTTGGGGATTCCATCCTACGAGGACAGGTCGAAGAGTTCTGCGACAGAGTCCCAAATCAACGAAAAAGATTTTGCATCCCAGGAGCTGGACTGGACGACATTGTGGAAGCCTTCGAAGATACCACAAAGGATGCAAATGAAAATACCCTTTTTGTCATCCATGCTGGTTCAAATGACGTCATGCGCACCAGATCCGAAGAGTTGATGGAGAAATATCGCAAGATGATCCAGCACTACAAAAACAAGTCAAGGAATATCATCATCTCAGGCATTCTCCCCAAGATCGACGCACCTGACAAATTCTACGACAAGGCTTTCAGCACAAATAGCCGACTAAAACATTTGTGTCTGAGGGAAGAAGTTGAATTCATCAAACCTCTGGGACAACTTCTACAACCAGCCTACTCTGTTCCGCAAGGATGGCACTCATCTAAACCCTGTGGGTTCAGCACGCATGGGTCGTCTCCTACACGAAGCAGTCCGCAGCCATGGATAAAAAAAACGCCATCCGAGAAGAAGCAGCAGTGACATAAATCATCCAACGCCAAGAAAAAAACAGAGGCAACCGAGGACCACCAGCGATAAGGACCGGAGACAGCGAGGACCGAGGACAGCCATGAACATAAATGTAGATCCGACAAGAACCAAAAATATTATTGAAGCGCGTTCCGTGAGTTCTAAAATAACAAATTTAAAGGTTTTCTATGCAAACGCTCGTAGCATACGCAATAAATTTTCAGATTTAGAGGAGCTAGTGTTTACAGAAAATTATGATGTGATTGGCATAACAGAATCTTGGCTCAATACAGAAGATAGAGACTTTTTAGCAGAGTATTCACTTCCCGGTTATGTAATGTTTGAGAAAAGCCGAATAAATCGAAATGGAGGTGGCGTTTTACTTTATATCAAAGAAAGTCTTAACCCTACCCTCTTGTCAAAACCTCAAATTGTGAACGTCGACGCATCTTTTGTGCTAATAAAGAATAATAAAGGTACCAAAATAATACTTGCATTAATATACAGACCTCCAGCTCAATCAGTGCAAACTGACCGAGAAATTTACGAACAAATTGCAGATGTAAGTAACTCACAAGATACCGTAATTTTTGGTGACTTTAATTTACCTGTGACCAAGTGGGGCGATACTCTTACTTCACACTCCGGACATGACTTGTATACGAACTTGCAAGAGAGTTCGCTTTATCAATTTGTTGGAACGCCGACCCGTGGTAATAACGTTCTTGACATTGTACTTGCAACAAAAGAAGAATTAATAGAGAATTTGAATGTTGGTGATGAATTCAGTAACAGCGACCATCGTACGATAACTTTCACTTTAAAGTTTACTAGTAACGAACCAAATAGTAGCATCGAAAAAGTCCCTAATTTCAAGAAAGCAAACTTCCATAAACTTAGAGCTATGTTTAAAGAAACTGACTGGAGCTTTTTAATTCACAATAACGACATAAATACATCTTGGAAGTTATTCGAAGCCACTTACCTAAAAGCAGTGCAAGACTGCATACCATCGAAAACTCGGTGTCCAGGCCATAATAATAAGCCCAAATGGTGGAATAAAGATATTTCAAACTGCCTGCTTGCTAAAAAATTTGCTAATGATAGATTAAAATCCTCACAAAATGACGAAGAACGGCTGAAATTTGTAGAGCTACGACGCAAAGCCAAAAAGTTAATTAAGCAAAGTAAAAAGACCTTAGAGTTACATATTGCGAATCAAAGTAAAACAAACCCGAAAGAATTCTATAGTTATATCAGAAAGAAAAAAGTAGTTACTTCAACTGTTGGACCGTTAGTCGATGAAAATGGAGAATACACCAAAGACGAAGAACAAATGAGTAATGCCCTCAATACCTTCTTGCATCAGTTTTTACAAAAGAAGACCTCAGTGATATCCCTACACCATCGCCGATTCAGATTGATAATTCAGATGTTCTAAGCAATATCACCGTTACAGAGAGAGAAGTATTGAATTGTTTAGATAAACTCAAGGTAAATAAAACGCCTGGACCTGATACAATCTCGCCTAGAGTTCTAAAGGAAGCTAAGGATGAGCTCTCTAAACCACTGACATTACTATTCAATAAATCCTTGCAGTCTGGAACTATGCCCGATCAGTGGAAGCTAGCCAACGTAACACCGATATTCAAAAAAGGCAGCAAATCCCTACCCAGTAACTATCGTCCAATTAGCTTAACCTCAGTTGTATGTAAAATGCTAGAAACGGTCATACGAGACAGACTCGTAAATCACTTAGAGGAAAATAACATACTTAAAGATACTCAACACGGCTTTCGTAAAAAACGTTCCTGTTTAACAAACCTCTTAGACTTCTTCCACGATATCCTCAACCTCTACGATGAGAGTAAAGCTGTAGATATTATATACCTTGATTTTCAAAAGGCCTTTGACAAAGTTCCCCACAAACGTTTACTGCTAAAACTAAAAGCGCATGGAATACAAGACGGTGTGTTGAAATGGATAGAAAATTGGCTCAGCGACAGAAAGCAAAGAGTAGTCATAAACGGTAAGGCATCAAAATGGACCAATGTAAGTAGCGGGGTACCCCAGGGATCGGTACTAGGACCAATTCTCTTTCTAATTTACATCAACGACATAGATGAGGGTCTCACCTGTACAATCTCAAAATTTGCTGACGATACAAAAATTGCAAATAGCGTACTCTCAAAAGAACAAGTTGACGATATGCAACACAATCTAGATAAATTGTCATGTTGGGCCCAAATTTGGCAACTGAGTTTCAATGCGGATAAATGTAAAGTACTACATATCGGATACCTAAATGAGAAAGCAAACTATTCGATGAATGGCACTCAGCTTAAGAATGTAAACAGAGAAACCGATCTGGGAGTAACAATATCGAGTAACCTAAAACCGAGTCAACAATGTTCAGAAGTTGTTAAGAAGGCAAACAAAATAATTGGCTTTATAGGCAGGTCATTTGAGCATAAATCCAAAGAAGTTATCCTAACCCTTTACAATTCATTAGTCCGCCCTCTTCTGGAATACTGCGTTCAATCCTGGTGCCCTTATTACCAAAAAGATATAAACAAGCTAGAACGAGTTCAACGTAGAG
The DNA here is from genome assembly GCA_032716605.1 of Paralithodes platypus. NCBI lineage: Eukaryota > Metazoa > Arthropoda > Malacostraca > Decapoda > Lithodidae > Paralithodes > Paralithodes platypus. Next base: position 18,932,482 of record CM064546.1, on the reverse strand, counting down.
TTATCAAAATGATACCTAGCCTAAAGAACAAACCATACGAAGAGCGTCTTAGAGAATTAAATCTATTTCCTTTAACTCAGTGCAGATTAAGAGGTGACTTAATTCAAGTGTTCAAAATCATCAAAGGCATCGACAATATGAACTGTAGTAAGTACTTCACTATCGACCAATCTAATTACACGCGGGGAAACGGTTGCAAAATTATTGGTAAATATTTTAACTCACACAAATCTAAGAATTTCTTCTTCAATCGAGTTGTCAACTTGTGGAATGGGCTTCCCCGAAACGTTATAGACTGCATCACCGTTGATTCATTTAAACTCCGCCTAGACAAATATCTCGCATCAAACCCGCGACTGACTGCGTTTGTAAATGAATAACTTTATTTTATCCCCCCCTCAGTTACTAACCCATCTGTCCCCTACTAACTTCCTAATCCTGCCACAGACATTAGTTCCAGGGCAGTAATTCCCCTTCCAATGTTCCCTTACCCACTCTAAACCACTGTTTGGACACTTGATCCTCAGTGTTTTGGAGGACAAGCAACCTAGAAGGGTCACTAGATCTGTTGTTGCTTGATTTCCTTTGTACTCCTTTGTACTCCCGTCCACAACAAAACCACATACCTCTTTAGCACGCTCGGACAAAGGTACTTGCCAGTAACCTTTTACTAAATCTACTTTAGACAAAAAACGAGCATTACCAATTTTGTCAACACTATCATCAACCCGAGGAAGAGGATATGGGTTAGTTGGAGTCAAACCGTTTAACCTACGGAAATCAATACAAAAGCGTACCTTGCCATCTGGCTTAGGCTGCAGTGTTACGGGGGAAGTCCACTTAACTGTGCCTTTCTCTATCAATCCTCTACCGAGCATATACTCCAACTCATCCCTCAGAGCTGGTAGTTTTATGGGGGGCACACGGTACGGGATTGACTTAAAGGGTAGATGGTCCCCCACGTCAACATCATGCATAGCCTGAGTAGTGAGGCCTGGGTGTTCAGCAAATACAGTGGGGTATGAACCGAACAACTGACGGATAGCATCAAACTGCGGCTCAGGCAAATGAGCTATAGCCTCGTCAGCCCTTAGGCTCGAGTTCCCCGCCCACTGATCCGCTGAAACATGTTGATCCCAGCTATCCTCCTCTGAAGCTTGACTGTCCCCCTCTCCTTCTCCACCACGGCCGCAACAAGCCAACACAGGGACAGTGAGAGGCTCAGAGGGGCGCCTCACATACTCTTTAATAAGGTTCACGTGACATAACTGGTTCTTTTTCCTCCTGTCTGGAGTGGCAACAAGGTAATCTAAGTCTGAAATTTGTTCTACAATTTTATAAGGTCCAGTGTACTTCGCAGAGAGGAGGTTACCAACCAAAGGCAACAAAATTAATACCTCTTGTCCTACAGTGAACTTCCGGAGCCTCACTTTGCGATCATACCTGTCCTTCATCAAAGCTTGTGATTCTGTCAAATTTCTACCTGCCATCTCCAGACTCTTAAGCATGCGCTCACGGCTTTCAAGCACATACTTTAATAATGGACAAGGCTGCACAGTCCCCTCCCAAATTTCTTTCAGCATGTTAAGGGGGCCCCTGACACGGTGTCCAAAAATCAGCTCGTTTGAACTAAATCCCAGGCTCTCACCAGGTACCTCCCGAGCAGCAAACAGCACATAAGGCAATCCAAGATCCCAATCCATACCGTTGTCAGCACAATAACACCTGAGCATGCTTTTAAGTGTAGCATGCCACCGCTCAAGCACCCCTTGACTCTCAGGGTGATACGCTGACGATACTACTGCTCGTATCCCATGCTGTTGCATTGTTTGCTTGAACATGTTGGAGGTGAAACTAGATCCCTGATCAGACTGAATCTCCTCCGGGTACCCGTACCTTGAGAAGTACCACAACAAGTTACTGACTACCGTCTTAGCCATTCCATTTTTCATAGGGTATGCATCGGGGTATCTAGTGGCAACATCCATTATGGTTAACAAAAATTTATTTCCAGCCTTAGTGGGAGGGAGTGGACCAACCATGTCAACAATAATTTTACTAAAGGGTGGCCCAATCACAGGAATAGGGTGTAACGGAGCCTTAGGAATAACTTGGTTCGGTTTCCCGACACGTTGACAAATATCACATGAGTTTATCCATGACTGCACATGAGACTTCATCCCCGGCCACCAAAACAATTTCCCCAAAGCCGCCACCGTTTTCTTGGCACCCAAATGTCCTGATAATGGAGAATCATGAGCCAACCTAAGCAAACTTTCCCTGCAGCCCTCTGGCACGACCAGCTGGTCAGCTGTACCTGATCCGCCCTCCCAGTTCCTTTTAGGATCTTGATATCGGTGGTATAAAATTCCATTAACGAAAAAAAAATCCCCTGCCTTTGCATCCCTATCTTCTTCTAACTCCACAGCCCCATCGGTACACTGCAAAACCTCTGGATCCTCTAATTGCAACTTTCGAATGTCTGTGGGAGCCAACATGTCTAACTGCTTGGTCAACAACTCATGCCCTCCCCCAACATCCAACTTAGACATCCGGTTTTCTCGCTGCAGGTAACGGTGCTGTCTCTGAGTCTCTGCCTCCTCCACTACTTTATCAACTGTGTTAGGCACTGGAGTTACAAAAGACTCAGTCAAAGGTCCTGCTATTGGGTCTTTTGGGAGAGCCACTGGTTCTAAACTCTTCAAACTTTTCCCAGCCTTCCGCTTCTCCTTAATTCCCTTCCTCCGCTGTTCTGTGGCCTGGGAAATAGGCTGAGATACCTTAAATGCTTGGAAACGAGTTACCACACATGCCATCTGTTGGTGTTGACAACTCACTACCCACTCTTGTTCCTCTCTACTCATGTCGGCCGGCCTCTCGGCAACGACTAAGGGTGGAACTTCTAAAGTAGGCACCGCAAAGTCGTTGCCGAGAAGAAGGTCGACGCCCTCCACTGGCAATTTCTCAACGATCCCAACATCTAAGTCCTTAATCACACCATCAACTTCCAGCTCCACACGAACCAACGGGTATGACCTGGTTGCATTAATACACTGAACAACAACCACCTGTGCCGCATTAATTGGTCGCCCCGTGAAATTCTTCAAAAGTGTCTGTGAAGCTCCAGTATCACGCAAAACTTCCACCTTATGCTGGCAACCCGCCCAACTTACCCTACCGGTCCCTCTATGGGCGCAAAAGATATCACGGACAGGGGACGAGCCTTCCTGAGTCTTATACATAGCCTGTGACCCTGCCACTGGCAAACTACCGACATTTCAGCCACACCTATGCTGCGCACCAAAGACACGGCTGCAGTTGGCGGCTTACTAGGACAAGATTTTGCATAATGCCCCTTCTTTCTACAATGAAAACATTCCACTTCCCCTATCGGTCTCTTCTGATAAGGGGCGGAGTTCTGACCCTTCTGTAATGGGACGGCTGTAGTCTTTGGTTCAGTCCTGGTATCTTGGCTTTTAAACTGAGGTTTATATCTATAGTGATTGTCCTGAGCTCGAGGGTTTGGAGTATCGCGCCCCTTGGGAACTGCATCAACACGCTTTACAGATTCACATCCCCTGATTAGCGACAACCTGCGGTCAGCCATCTCAGCTGCCTCTTGAAGAGTTCTTGGGTTCTTTTCTTTAATATTTAAAGTCATTTCTGCACCAGTACACTTATAAAACTGCTCGAGCAGAAACAGCTCAGTCAACTGTTCTGCCGTATCAGCTTTCTCAGAACGTGTCCAGTTTTTAAGTGCATCTTTTAAGTCCCGGGCATGTTCAAGAAAGGTCGCCTCCCTAGTCTTTGTAACACCCCGAAACTTCAATCGATATGTTTCCGGTTGCAACTCGTATGCCCGTAGGACAGCTCTCTTGAATTCAGGGTAGTCTAAAGGCAGTGCATCATAAGCCTTCAGACCCTTACCCGTAAGTCTTGAGGAGACTAGAGCTGCCCACTTCTCTTCAGGCCAATTATGCTCCCTACACTTCTTCTCAAAACGATTAAAAAATTCTGTGACTTCAGTTTCACTAAATACCGGCACCAATTTGACTAAGTGGGCTAAGGACTGTTCTCTTACTTGGCCCTCACGGCCCATCCGAGTCCCTGTCGACTCTGCACGAGTCTTATCTAAATCTAATTTAGCACAATATTTCTCTGAGTCGTACCTAAGCTCAGCCTCATGCCTCCTGGTCACATCCTCTTGCCTCCTAACCTCAATCTCCTGCTTCCTAGCCTCAATCTTAGCAAGCTCAAGTCTAAATACCATATCTGGAGACAGGCAGGAAGAGGGAGCTGCCACTACTGAAGGAGGGGGGGCAAAAACTGGGGAACCACCACGTGCACCACCCGAGGGCACTCCAATCTGCCAATTCTCATCCCTCTGTGGGAGAGTGCTAACCTCCGGTAACTGAGTGGACGGCACTGTGGGAGTCGAGTGAGAGGGGATCTGGGGAGGAACCCCCCCAAACGCCCTCTCCTCCGAAACCCCATGTCGCCCACGCAACACACAGGAAATCAGCTCCCCCTTGGACATCCCTGTTACATTGGAAATGCCCAAAACCTGGCTATCAGGTGCAAGCCACAAACATCCACCCCAGTCAGCCTCTCCTCCGTCACGTGGTACCGCTTACTCACAAAAACTCTAGCATCCTCCTCACTGGTTACTAACGGCACACCTTCAAATGACATCTCTCGCTCATCGTCAGTGCTAATGCGCGACATACTGAAGTCCACAAAAAAATTCTCGAGACAAAAGTGTTAAACTTCCTATGCAAGCATTAATTACTAAATTAACTGGAGTCTCTTAACACCTTACGAGCGGCCTATGCGGTTTATTTATGTGTACCGCACAGCGGGGTGTTTTTAGCCAAAATAGGGCTGTTTACGTGATCATTTTCATGCCTAAATAAGACCCAGAACGTAAAACAAGTACCTATCCCTGAAAGGGCATAAACAGAGCTTTCGAATGACACCATAACGATCCTTGTATGATGGATAGTTTTCTTGCAATAACCGTGCAACGCGAGTGCAAAAAGCAGGTAATTCGGTACTTTCAGTACATAATTGAGTATGTAGCGAGTGAGAGAGGGAGGAGGGAGCTGAGATTTGTGTCAGTAGGTTCGCCGCGGTGGTCTGGAGCAGTCATACGCTCGCTAGTCTCCTGCCACCACTTGTCTCTCTCTCTCAGCCACATTACGTGCTGAAATTGCCACTCGAGTTATGTCGAGCGCCGCCACATAGTCCAGCTTTATTTAACTCGACTTATGTTGCTCGCCGCTAAATAAGGGTTAAATGCTTTACTAATTGCCATACAAAAAAAAAAATATCTTCAATATGCACGCTAAAATACAAACAAACAAATGTTGTACAACTCTGCAAAAATTTATACTGTTCACAAAATCCTAAGCAAGGTCGCCATTTGTTACGAACTGGCACTCGGGTACACAAGGGCTCTCAATCAGGACTCGAATACGGCTCGCTGCCACAACGGAAACACACGATCCCAACCCCTGAGTACTGCCAGCCGAACAAAAAACACCAATACCCTCCAGAGTTCAATCTGCTATAATGGGGTATACAAGAACTCGGTACTAGTGTTCAACAACAGACTAATAAAGCGACAGGAATTATCTAGTCTGGTCAACAATCAAACAATGAAGTAAGAAACAACAACACCAAAGAATAGTGTTGGCCGAAGCCGAAGTAATCCACCCTTGACTATGAACTTAAGAAGTCCTCCACCCTCTACTTCGGATCGGCACTATTACGTTACGTTAATTAATAGTCCTTAAGCATCGAGCAAGGAATCTTCTGAAAAAAGTTAGATGCTTCTCGGATGCTCGTAAGAAGTACGTATCGGATTTTGAACAGTAATTCAATAAGCAAAAACACTGGCAATTAAATACTATTAAAGGCTTAAATTGGCATAAGAATAATTAAAAGAATATGCAATAGTAAATGGCAAACATTAAAAGGAAGTACTCCGCAAATGCAACGGCAATAGCCTACTCGGATTGTGCTCGTGGGCCACTAATCACTAAAGTAGCCAAGCTTGCAACACATGAAATCAATAGTGCATAAACAATATCATACATAAGGAAAGCTTCAATACTATTCTGTATCTACTAATCGAGTAAAGTCTAGCTGGGGTACTGTAGGCAAAAAGGTAGCAGTGACTGAGCAAAAACGGCTCGTAGCCTAGCGAAGTCCTCACGACTGTTTAAAGTATTACGTTAAAACTAACAAGTGCACTTTGAGAAATCCAGATCCCTTGTATCTGGTTTTCTCCCGGCTCCTTGACAAAGTAAAAACAAACTGTTAATAAAATACAGGGTGGTTAGGCTCTTGCCCTCACGCACTGTAAATTATTAACTCAACACAGTCAGCCGCGAAGACAACCTAGGCTTCACTGAACCGAAACGAGTATGCAGGTTTATCGCTTAACCACTGCATCAAACAACAACTCGTAACACAGAAAAGCCTCACCCCAGTCTAGCATTACCTAGACCAGCAGAAAACAGGAATAATAATAATAACACACAGGGAAATGCATATACAAGTGCAACAAACATAATTCAATCCTATTCTAAGTCAACCCTTCCAAAATAGGCTATCTAATAGGCAAGTATCTCGTGAGAACTCAAGCGATAATACGTTGGCTGACTAGCTCTGCACCAACGGGACCATGGAAGTTAAACAGGCAGGGAAAAGAGGAGATAAGAATGTAAGGTAGTAGAGAAAGTTCCCATCAGTCAGAAGAATATATAGTTAGCAAGGGAAATGAGAAGTCGCTCTGCCTAATGAGTTCTGATGAAAAAATGGCTAGACTTCCCTTTTATACCCGGCCCTCTAGTGAGCCCAACGTGAACTACTAAGGACCGCCCACTGACAACCATTACGTAATTTCTCTCTCTCCTCTGGGATACACAAAGGCTCCCCTAGCACTGAGGGAGGGAGGAATGCGAGTGAGTTAGGCCCACCTCCCGCCTGGCGCACCCACTGACCCCCAACTGTGGCTGTTTCTCTTCCCATCATTACAAATAAGTTTTACACACAATACTTATAACTAATGATATAAAATAGAACTCGTTGACTCAGATGAAAACAAAATACATATTCATAATACTTATAGTACAACGGCTCACATGAACTAAGTTAGGAAACTCTACATAGACTACAGCCAAAGTTCCTGCCCTGACGATCCTAGCGAGAGTGGGGCATGACTAGGCGTTCTGTACAGCATGCTCACATGTGGACATGCGTCACAAAATGATGAGAGTCACTCTTCGAATAAATTAGCTTTCTCGACAAACAATCTCTCTCCTAAATTTTTGTGGGTGAAAGATGTCGTGGAAAAATGATTGACAACTCAATTTCTTTAACAGGACAGCGTGAGCGCGCTCATTGCTGCTGATTATGGGCAAGACGTTAGCTAAAAAATCTTTGACTCAGAGAGAGAGAGAGAGAGAGAGAGACAGACACAGTGTGTGTGTGTGTGTGAGAAAAAGAGAGAGAGACAGACACAGTGTGTGTGAGAGAGAGAGAGAGACAGACACAGTGTGTGTGTGTGTGAGAGAGAGAGAGAGAGAGTTACACACTCTCTCTCGCTGTCATGCTTCATATAATGCGTCGTATATCTAGGTCATGCTTCGTATAACTGAAAAAAATGGAAGTGGTAAGGCCAAATATGTTAAAAAGAAATGATAAAGTTTACCATATTTCCTTTCTCTGAAAATTAATCCAATTTCTAGGTGCATTTTTGAAATCAGCATAAAAAACTACTCCTAATGCAAAGTTTTGGTAACGCTAGTCCTAGCTGGCAGAAATAGGGCTAGCGTTACCAGAACAATGCAATAGGAGTAGAATGTTATGCTTATTCCAAATCTTGCATCAAAGTATTTCCGATCGCTCCCAATTCCACCAACTCACGTTCGACAACAGAAGATCGCCTAAAGATTTGTGTGGTAAAACACAACGTTTCAGGTTCAGCAACAAAATATTAGGCAAGACTGTGACAAGCCCCAAGAGCTATTTTACCGTCAAGCATCAAAAAGAAATAGGAATTGTAGGGGCAGACGGGAAAGAGTTTCTGGCCCGGGGTTATCTATCTCCTGTCAATGACTTCATGCTGGCGGCAGAGCGATGGGCAACATTTTTCTTGGAAAATGTGGCACCGCAGTGGCATAGTGTCAACAACGGAAAGTGGAAAAGGATCGAGGAATTTAGCAAGACAATTTCTGCCTTTCGTCCGGGATACAATTGGAAACGATTCTGACAAAATTATGATCGCGACTGGTCCCATCTACCCTTCTTCACAACCCACCTATCTAGGAGATGGGATTGTCCCTGTACCTATAGGCGTGTACAAGAAAATATATTATAAAGACATTATTACGGTCAACATTTTATTGATTGAATCAATTTGTACATGTATACCAATACAATGATTATATTTGTAACCTCTTATCTTAGAAATCCATTATGTCAAGCCCATTTTCAATTTGTTGGCACTTATTTTGTACGAAATCTTCATCGTGGGGCCTTTTTGATTGCCATGAACCAATGTCTGCACCAGGCGTGAAGTCACCAGCTTCCTTCATAGGGACAAATGAGTCAATACATTCTTCGTCTATGGGGGCATTCTTGACGACATCACCCTCACTAGAATTAGCGCTGGACATGTCTCTGGCGGCAGCGTTACCTTCGTTCACATGGGAATGGGATATGCCTCTGGAAGGGTTACTTTCGTCAACAGGAGGAGCTTTGAATGCCAAATCAATATGGGCATTTTTGTAAGTGACCATATTGTTTCCCTTGTTTGGGTCGCCGTATTTTATTTCTTGAAATTGGCCTCCATCTTCTTTCTCCATTTCCTCATCGTCTTGATCTTCAAAAATTCTATCACTGAACGCATTCACCAATTTTGACAGGCTATCGTTGTTGTATTTGCCGGACTCTGACAATGTGGATAGTCTTTCGCATACCTCCGCGGCCGATTCCTTGGATGTCTGCAGATCTTCAGCCTCCTTTACGGTGCAGATGCGTCTGTTTCAGCGGCGGTCGTGCTGTGATGAGAGGTGGCGGACCAGCACAGGAGATGAGGAGCTTTTTACGGTGCAGTTACGTCTGTGGGTGATCCAAGCAGCTTATAGATCCACATGCCACGCCCATTCTAGCTGACTGCCACACACACACATACACAACCTCCTCCACCTACCTCCGAGTCAGTCTGTCAGTCTCGGACAGGGGTCCGGATCTACCAGGGGTGGGTGCCGAGCATACCCCCAAACGGGGGTCGAAAAGGGGAAGGGGGCGGAAATGGGGAGCCGTCTCCTTCCTATATAGTGAAGGCCGCCGCCGCCCTGCCCTCTTTGTGTGTTTAGGTGTTGTGTGTGTGTGTGTGTATGTGTGTGTGTGCCTGGGTGGGTGGGTGGGTGTGGGGGGCCAGGAGGAGGAGGAGGAGGAGGGACACGTGCATGCCCTCTCTCCTCGGCCTCCTACCTCCGCAGTGCGCCTGCTGCTGCCTGGGCCAATTTCTCTTTTAAATCATTTCGATACTAGGGGTCTAAGGTGATGTACCCTAGGCAGAAATGGACCCCAGTCCATGCCCTACCCCCTTCGAATGTTGAGTGCCCTTCCTTGTTTTAACCCCCTCCCCTCACCCCCTGCCCTTCCTCTTACCCACAGTGAGCTGATTCAGGGGGGCGAGCATCCTCTATATAAGACGGAGCCTTCACTGCTCCATGCACCACCAGTTGCCTGCTCCGTTCACCACCAGTTGACTCGTTGTGTGCGCCGCTAACCGCACCGTTCACCGCAGTTGTCGCCAATGGTAGGCCTACTTCGTATATGGCCTGTTAACCCGTTCAGTACCAGGGACGTCCTTTTAATCGTATTCTGGTAACTATTAGACGAATATATGCAGTTAAGGAAGGACCTCTAGCAATAATATGACTTAATTATTATGTTTTCTCCACTAACCAACTTTACTCCTAAACTCGGTTAATGAAATTAACTAACACATGTGGCAGTCCGGGGATTCGAACCTAGGATGCTCACACCGAAAATCAACACACTTATGCATTGTGCCACGAAGACAGTTAAAGGATGTTGCACAAGCCTACGATTTACTATGCAGTTTCGAATCCTGCATACCAATCGTAGCATGTACAATATCCCAACTGCACTCTCGGAGGCTATGCATAGGTGAAAGGAAATAGTAATTAATGGGGCACTTAACCCTAGGGAAGGCCTCTCGATAAACTACTACTGAACCTGAATTAATTATTATGTTTTCTCCACTAACCAACTTTACTCCTAAACTCGATTAATGAAATTAACAAACACATGTGGCAGTCCGGGGATTCGAAGTTGGATACTTTTGCCCAGGATACCGCCAAGTTAATGACTACCAGGGACGGGCATCTTAAATTCACGAAAGAAGAGGTCATAAAAACCCTATTTCTGGATAAACTCTCTGATGGGGACTTCGCTAAGCTATGAGATGTTATGGCCGAAGAGAGCGTCATTTTCGGCCATAAGCAAATTTACGAGCTAGATAGTCAGATAGACCGCTTCGTCTCTTTCGAATGGAAGGAAACAGCTCGGGGAAGGGAGGAAGATAAAGAACAATTACAACAAGAAGAAGCAGCAGAAGAAATTGTCCGAGAAGAAGAAGAAAACGGCAGAGAAGAAGAAGAAAACGGCGGTCATCGTCAAATAATACAGGAAGGATGAGGAGAATGTGATACCAGTAGTCATGAAGCTGAAAACGCTTTCGATAAATATTGTACTGGGAAATATAAGAAATACAAATATCTGTCAGTAGGTCACCCTTCATTAAAAGAGAAAGAGAATTGCCATGGAGGGGCCGCTATACTCACAGTGTCTTTTTCGGTTCAGTCCTTGGCCGTGTGCTCAGGATACAAGGAATTGACATTTGTTCCCTCTACATGCCATTATGTTTTGAAAGGTTTAGAGATGGAACCTGAACTGAGGACATTACCTGTTCGCCCTTCCAGAAGAAACATAGACCATATCTGGTGTCAGTTGAAATGTGTGTTTTCGTCCCATACAAGATACTTGAAAGTGAGCGACTCCAGTTTCAGATTCGCTAGGAATAGATTGGGCAGGAAGGATAACCGCTACCCCACGGAGTTCAAAGTCCTATTTGCCCTGGACGATTCCCTCCATCCAAACTCTCCCTGGGGGTCGTGTCCTCTCCTACACGTAGGTAGTAATTTCAAAACACCGGGAACATCCACGTCATACTATGATGATAATGATGTCAGAGGAAGAGGCGGAGCCGGCAGCAACGATAAAGATACTATAAAAAACACCTGTTTCGTATACTCCCAGAAAAATCCTACCCTAGAGATCCCATCCAAATTGTGTGAGGCTGCCGTTATTATACAAGGGGTTGTTAAAGAAGCAGCGGTCCTCTTCTCAGATGGAGCCAACTTCTTTTCTTCATGTTCCTGGTTGTTACGTTTCTGCATGGCCTTTTCACATACAAAAGCCCGAGTGAGACATGTGGTCACAGCTTACATAGCAACTGTCCTTACCCTGCTCAACAATATTAAAGAGACCCGTTGTTGTAATGGGAGTGAATATGTAATTGGTAAACCTTCCCGTTTCACTGTCAGTGGCCCAGATGCCACAAGCAGGAAAATATCCATTTCATATGGAGATTGTGTAGCCTGCGAGGACACCCAGTGTCTTAATATTTCCACCAACTGTCCGAAACAGTACAGCGAGACCGAGCACCTCTCTCACTCCTTTGACAAACTGTATTCCCGAGTCTTGGTAGCGTATCAAAAGAACAATGGAGGAAGTCTGGAATATGGGGATTCCCAGAGAGAGACACCCTCTCAGTACGTTATGGAACCATGCCATAGAGCCGCTGTAGCGCACAACTATTTTTGTCAGGGAGTCGTGCCTTGTTACATGAGAACCCTTTACGATGTGTGCGGGGACGAAAAAGTAAATTTTTTGGATTTTAGTGACGTTGCTAACAATGACAACCTTCGTACGAAGGAAGAAGAGAAAAAGAGAAATTAGTCTTGTTCGGGAAAATTATAGATGTAATTGCTCCCGCTCCGACCAGGTATGCTGTCTCGTCTGTGGCCGCCCCCCCCTCCTCTTCCACACTTTCAGAGAAAAGCTTCCACCTTCAATAGGCGCCCGGTTGATAAGTTGCGAAGGCGAACTTTTTTCGAGCGGTCGAGGTCGGACACGTGCAAGTGCCCGTTTAATTCCAATGCTACTTTCCGAGACATACTTATCAGATCCTGGGACCTAGCTGCAGCTAATAGGTACTTGGAAAGGAACATTACCTGTCAACAAGACTGTCAACAGAGGCCTGTACGCACGGTCGAGTTGGACAATTATCTCGCTACATTGAATGACAGAAATGGCACATGGGCCAAGATATGTAGGGCTCAAAATCTACTTGCTGGCTCCGCCAGATCCTTTTATTGTGAAATTGTTTCTTTCATGAAAAATAAATCAACCATCTTTCCGGACAAGAGAGACCAACAACTTCGAGAATCGGTAATCAAATTCGCCAACAAATGTAGAGCCTTTAAAGAGTTGAATAGGTGGAGCAAGTTCTTCAGCGACAGAGGAGAAACTGGGCGACAACAGATCCTCGACGCTTCCATCCTTCGAATGTTTAAGATATAGCTACTAACAATCTAGAGAAAGATGAACCAGGAAAGATACATAAGCTTGATGAATTAACTGTGAACAGATTACTAAAACAGGAAGAGATTAAAGGCGAAAAGATAAACGGGAGCGACGAATTATCAGTCCTCATTAATAATTTAATCCCGTTCTAAAAAAACAGGGAGCATTTTCATTTATGTGAATATATGACCTGTGATTTCGTATTCTCTTTAACAGTAAATTGTGAATAACAAAACTTAACAACAAGGTCGGTATATAAAGACGATTGAAAAGGGAGGAGTTGCAGCATTTCCGTGTTTATTGTTGTCAGAATTGTTGTGCGAAAAAACACACTTGGTATGGAATATATACGCATATATTTCATTTATGGAGCTTTCAAACTATTGCACGTAACATAACATTTCTTAATTCAATATTTCTTTAGGTTACCAATAATACAATCTTGACAAATATTGTCAATCAATAATATAAGGTCAATTGATTTCTTAATATATTTAGTAACAAACCGATTTTACAATAGCATTATTGGTAACTCTAGATTTTATACATCCTTATTAACCAATAAAGAGGGTAATCTTATTCTTGCTAAATAATTGACTCACACAAAACCTCTAGAGCGAGACTGATATAAAAGCATGGTCATTTTATAGTTAGTAGATCATTTTGCTATGTGAGTTAGTGAGACAAAAGGCAGAACTGCCTGTGACGAGTGCCTTCCCCATAGTTGAAAGAGAGACGGAGCCAAAATCAAGGAATGTTCGAGACAAAATGCCTGGACACACGGAGTTTAAAGTAATTACAGTCATAGGATGAGGGGAAAATGGATTCAGGGTAGAGCGTTCCAGAGCTCAGCTGTTGAATAGGGGAAAGATTGGGAATATCATTTCACTCTTGGGTTGGAGAGTTGCAAAGAGTAGGGTGGGATTGTGTTGGAAGACGGGTTCTACGTACTCTTCGTAGAGGAGGTGGTATACATTGAAAGAGGGTTAGGAACACTGATTATTGTAATATCGGTAGAATAGCGAGAGAGATGCAACTTTGCGACGAAGAGAGAGAGAGATCGCAGAGAGTCAGGGAGTGGACACGAGTTAATGAGACGAAAGATTTTCTTTTCTACTTTGTCAAGAAATGCTGTGTGAGAGGATCTTCCGTTGCATGCAGGGACTGACTCCCTCTCTCTCTCTCTCTCTCACACACACACTGTTTCTGTCTGTGTCTGTCTGTCTGTCTGTCTCTCTCTCTCTCTCTCTCTTTCCCTCTCTCTCTCTCTCTCTCTCTCTCTCTCTCCTAGAGAGAGACTACCTGGCCGGGCTGCTGCGGCGTCGCCGCTGTACGGGTCCCTGTCGTGATTTTAACACAAATCTTTAGGCAATCTTCTGGTGTCCAACGTGAGTTGGTGGAACTTGAGTTGGTGGTGAACCTTTTTTCAGGAGGGTCTAAATTTTTGTGGGTGAAAGATGTCGTGGAAAAATTACAAGCAATCTTTTTTCGAGAAAGCTAAATTTGTCGATACAATTGTAAAACCTAGGACAAATAAAAGAAAAACATGAACAATTCAATTTTATTTTCCGATTTACATTATACGAACGCATGACCTAGTTATACGACGAATTATAAGTTCGAAGCACCACAGTACCAGTTACTCCCATTAATTTTAGGACAGTTGATCCTAAAGTTAAGAAATTGGAGGATATAGGTGACTACATAGCAAATAGGCAATATATAACCCCCAAAGAGGATATAATAAAATATAAATTCTAAACAGTTTTATTTGTACAAACACAAGGCAGAAGGGCAGAGCACACAGACGAAGCGAGGCTCTAGCACCCTGCACCGTCTAGAGCACCGTCTAGGTGCTTCGCCCATCTGGACTGGGTACCGTCTAGTGCTTCGTTCCTAAGGGTATCGTCTAGTGCTGCGTTCATCTGTACAGGGTACCGGCTAGTGCTTTGAGCCAATGCGAGATATTCTTAGGTAACAGTGCTTGACCCCAGGTCAGTCAGTAATTATCCTTCGGACAGGAGGCCCGTACCTAGCAACGAGGACACACCTTCGAGGTGTTCCACTCGTCCACCGTGGTGAAATTTCCGCCGCCGGCTCTCTCTCTCTCTCTCGCGATTACGGCCGCCGAACAGAGTTTTGTTGTAAGTATATACTGTATATTCATATTTGGTCGTACTATGCTTTATCTTGCACATAGAAGTGTATAGATCTTGTATCATGTTGCGCTTGAACCTGCTCATAAGAGTGTATAAAACTTGAATCCTATATTTCAAAATATGAAATATCACTTACATTTCTAAAAAGTGAAAACTGGTGCGCAAATATATTTAAACTATTGTCTAAATAGTGGATAGTTAATCATTCCCACCTTCTTGTTTTCATTCGTTACCGAGATCTGTAATATTTCATACGATTACCTAATATAGGTAACACTTATAGGTTGTGTTAGTTTGCTTAGGTCAGGTCAGGGGAGTTGCAGAACTTCTAGATTATTAACCGGCGACTACAACGGTCCCTAAACAACCAAGCCATGACTCCGCTGGCGTAGGCTATAACTACAGTCCTCTAATATCATCATTAAGTATTATGACTGTATTCATACATCATTACAGACATTAATATAATACGATAAGTCTGTATTATTATGTACCGTAAGGTCATGATATCAATGCTTACTATACTTTACAAAACAAATATATTTAAACTATTGTCTAAATAGTGGATAGTTAATCCATCACACCTTCTTGTTTTCATTCGTTACCGAGTTCTGTAATATTTCATACGATTACCTAAGGTCATGATATCAATGCTTACTATACTTTACAAAACAAATATATTTAAACTATTGTCTAAATAGTGGATAGTTAATCCATCACACCTTCTTGTTTTCATTCGTTACCGAGTTCTGTAATATTTCATACGATTACCTAATATAGGTAACACTTATAGGTTGTGTTAGTTTGCTTAGGTGAGGTCAGGGGAGTTGCAGAACTTCTAGATTATTAACCGGCGACTACAACGGCCCCTGAACAACCAAGCCATGATTCCGCTGGCACAAACTTTAACCCGGCGACTACAACGCCCCTCCAAGTAGTAATCCAAACTCCACTCTGCACCCCCAAACGAATTTGACATTTCAAAACACATACAAACACGTCTTCACCACTCTCGTTTTGTTAGGTAAGGGGAGTTGCAGAACTTGTAGACTACAAGTAGGGTATTTTAACATCGACCATATATTGTTCACATTATTAATTACCTCACCTACCGTAATTTCATTCTCTACACACAATCACTGGGTGAATACAATGTCTTGTGGGAAATTGTACTTGTAAGGTTAATACTAGGCCTATTTATAATGTTTGACAGAGAAAAGTTAACTACCCGTATACTGTATAGTATACTTTCACGTGAGAAGTATTACAGGGAATGGTCCAATTCGCGGCGAGAACCTCAAAGACGGGGAACATTTTGTCGGACAGGGACAATCGGCCGGGACTGGTTTGGAGTCACTGAGAGTCTAACAGGAATCACTAGGATATCGCTAGAATCACTAGGAGTCATCGATTTTCACCGCGAATAGGCCCAGGAATCGGAATTTTCAGCTACTCCTAGTGATTTTAGCATGCATTCCTGACTGTGAGAAGTACCCTTAACTCGAAAAGTACTCGATGGATTTTTATGATTTTTGCACAGTGGTACATTAACACTTTGGCGTGCCTGGCCTACCCTCTCCTGCCTACATAGGAAGTGAGCCGCGCTCTCCACCTCCCACCTACCCTGTAAAAACCGCACAGTAAGCAAAACGCTCGCCCACCCTACTAAGCTAGTACGCCAGCTTGGGCCAAAAAGCTTCTAGCCGCGGCCAACATAATAATGTTATCGCTCCTTTTCACCCACAAATATCATCCCAACAGCATTGAAATACACTTCACAAGATAGAGGGAAGTCTATACAACAATATTTATCATGTCGCACTTGAACCTGCTCATAGGAGTGTGTAAAACCTGAATCCTATATTTCAAAATATGAAATATATATAATTTACATTTCTAATCTAAAAAGTGAAAAATGGTGCGTAACTCGAAACATAATCGATGGATTTTTATGATTTTTGCAAAGTGGTACATTAACACTTTGGCGTGCCTGGCCTACCCTCTCCCGCCTACATAGGAAGTGAGCCACGGTCTCCACCTCCCACATACCCTGTAAAAACCGCACAGTATAGTAAAACGCTCGCCCGCCCTACTAAGCTAGTACTCCAGCTTGGGCCAAAAAGCTTCTAGCCGCGGCCAACATAATAATGCTATCGCTCCTTTTCATCCACAAATATCACCCCAACTTCATTGAAATACACTTCACAAGATAGAGGGAAGTCTATACAACAATATTTATCATGTCGCGCTCTCTCAATCACTACCCTACTGTATACCTACCCTACTACGTTTAGAAGACATATTCCTCGGTGGTTACCACACACTCCTCTTTCCCCTTTGTCCTTATATATGGGGGGACAATTATGCCAGACTTCCAGTCATCGGGTACACTCCCCTTCTTCCATGCTAGTTTGCACATTTTCCATAACCGTTCGATCACTATCTCACCACCATATCTTAACATTTCCCCACACACTCCATCTGTTCCTGGTGCTTTCCCCAACTTCACTCATTTCATGGCTTCCCACACTTCTGACCTCCTGATCCCCACCTCCTCCTCCACTACTTTTCTTCTTCTCCCTCCCATACCATATCCAACTATGTTTGCTGGCTCTTCATTCCTTACATTTAGCAACTCATTGAAGTACTCCCTCCATCTTTCGACTCTCTCTTGCTTCTCGGTTAGCATTCTCCCGTTCTTATCTTTCACACCCTTACTGTTTCCCTTGCTACCTTCCCTAACTTTCTTGACTTCTTTCCAGAACAGTTTCTTACTCTCCCTCCATTTTACACTCAGATTCCTTCCAAATTCCTCATCTACTCTACTTTTACTTTCCTTCACTATTCTCTTCACCACCCTTTTACTCTCCACGTACCTGGTTCGTTTCTGTCTCTCGAAATCTTCATTCCCTCTACTACCCAACCACTCTCTATATGCTTTCTTCTTTTCTTCCACAGCTATCTTTACTTCTTCTGTCCACCATGCTGTACCTTTAATTCCCCTCCCTCTTCTCCTCACTCCACACCCCTCCTCACATGCTGCACAGATCTCATTCTTAAACACCTTGCTCATCTCTTCCACTTCCTCCATAACTTCCAGGTCGAACCCACCTAGTCGTCTTTCTACTGCTCTCCTGTACTCTTCCCTGATTTCCTCCTCCTGTAACCTCTCCACCCTCCTCACCATTCCACCTTCTAATCGCCTCCCTCCAGCTCTCCTCACCCACTTCTTTTGTAACCTAACCTTAGCTACTACTACATAATGATCCGACAGACCCCCTCCAATACCCCTATACGCCCTAGCACCCATCACAGATTTCTTCATTCGTTCATCGACACATGCATTGAGGCAGTTGGACAAAATTCAAAATAAAGCTATTAGATTAATCAATAACCCTGCAATCACACAGGACCTTCCTACATTATCCATACGAAGAAACGTTGCATCCCTTGCATTATTCTACAAATATTTTCACAGCAATTGTTCCGAGGAACTTGCTTCAATTGTGCCGCCTCTCCACATCTTTCCCCGTAGAACTAGGGCAGCTGAGAGCGCCCATGAATTTACACTTTCTCCTCCACAATGCAGAACTTCTGCTTATCAGAATTAATTTATCCCCAGAGCTACTACTCTTTGGAATTCACTTCCATCGAATTGCTTTCCACAAACTTACAATCTACAAATGTTTAAATCCAGTTGTTACAAACATTTTATGAATGGAGGATGCCTTTAGGCACATGGACCATTTTGTTTTGTCTGTGTTTTTCCTTCCTCCGTTCATTGTCTCTTAAAAAAATAAATAAATAAATAAAAAATACATAATCAATCAATGACTTTCTTTCCACCACTGTCTTATCCTTCATGATCACCCGTTTCCACGTGTACCTGTGGATCATTCTGTGTCGAAAGAAGGTGTTGGCTATCCACAGCCTCCTCCCCACACATACGTCCACAAGTGCACTACCATTCCCATTCACCTCTGATGGTACCCCCCACCCTCCCACCACTCCCTCAACTTTCCTATCACCCACCTTACCATCCATATCCACAATCAGAAATATTCTTTCGTTCTTGTCAAACTTCTCCAGGCACGCCTCCGCATTCATCCAGAACTCCTCTTTCTTGCTTTCAAGTTGATCCTCTGTCGGGGCATACACACATACATACACACACACATACTTTCATTCTCACCCACACAATCCTTGAACCCACAGACCCATACTCTCTTACACATTCCTTCCATGTGTAATACTTGCGATGTGTTATATGTTTGTTCCTAATAATTGTACAGTAATCTAGTATTTCAAAGAATTTTCCTTTCCTACACAGAACTAACAGAAGAGAGGATTGATGAATTAAAAAAGCTGGTACTTCAAAGTCTACATGACCGAATAAATGCGACGAAGCACCTCTCTCTACAGCATAGACGACAACTGAACAAGGAGATCGATAGTGTCCGCAAAACTAAGACTTTACGGACTACTGTATTAACCGTTTATATGACCACGAAATAGAAAAGAAAACAACTGAACTAGATGAACTGAAGAAAAAGAAAGTCCGAGAAAAAAATACTACACTCCTGCAGTGGCAGTGTGCAAGAAAGCTTCTAAATGCAAACAAATGCCGAAATTGTAAATATTCCAGAGTGATCTGCAAGACAACAAAGACACCTGGCAGACCAACCCCAGTCGCCGGTTGCTACAGCGAATCAGTCAACCTACGGAAGCACATGGGCATTTGCCACTCGTACCTAACTAACGACGATAGAGAGAATGTTTTGGCTGCAGCGAGTAGGTTCTCTAGGAAAAGGTCGCTGCCACCAAGAAATGCAAAAAATAAATAAATATATGATTGTCCCTTCTGCTCAAAATCAGTTAAACGGATGGATATGCACTTAAGAAATGTTCACAAAAAAAAAAAAACTCCATGGAATACCAGGAACTCCTCCGACACGTACTTAAGGTTTGCTTTCCATAATTCAATTATTTTCTTAATAATAGGCCAAACATTAAAGAAATAAAAGCAATTCACTTTAAAGTTGTTGTTGTTGTTGTTGTTGTTGTTCCCCAAGCTGCCTGACCGAACAGCCCCAAGGCCCCGAGCAAGACCAAGGCCACAACCGAGTGCCCCTACAGAACCCTCCCAGCCGACCACAATAAAGCATGGGTGACCGAAGCCACTCCATGGCGGGGAACTGAGGAGGGCGACAGAAACGCCCGGGAAACCAAATCCCCACCCAGGGCCCTGTGCCCCTCAGCAATTATAAAGAGAAAGCTGAGGGGCAAAGGAAAAAATGTGACGCTTTGGCTTCCAATCTTGGTAGATTGGGAGGTCAATCCACGGAAGAGACGCCGTCACTTGAGATCTAGAAAATATATAAGTAAAAGGAACAGTCAGAGTAAGCTATGGGTATGGCAGAGATCGCTCAGTTCTCACTCTGATAGACCAGCCCATCACCATCACTTTAAAGTAAAGACACATTGTAATGCATATGTAAATAATTATATGCAAACTAAAACAGTACAACTTTTATTGTATATATTTTGAATCATTAATTAGACATATTTCACATGAACATTGAACTATTTTGCAGAAAAATAAAATAAAATTGGAATGGAAACTTTTATTCCTCATCAAAAGTACAGTAAAAGATCTAATTCACCTAAATGGTTTGACCATAATTGTGCAAGAGTAACTGAATAAAAAGCAATAGCCTACAATGCATACACAAGATCAAAAACACATGAAGACTTTAATTACTTTAGAAACATCAGAAATCATGCCAAAACTGTATTAAACCTAACTAAATCAAACTTTCTCCATAAGCAGGCAAATAAACTTCTAAATAATCCAAATGATAACAAAATATTTTGGTCTACTCTTAACTCATTCAAATCCAACTTCACTACTGCTTCATCCATTCCACCATTAAAATCTCCGACTGGCAATCTTGTAAGTGACCCACGAGGTAAAGCTAACCTTCTTGCGGATATTTTCTCCACCAACTCAACCTTAGATGAAATAAATCAAGATGTCCCTGTACTTAATTTTAATTCACCTGAAATTCCCTCACTTAAGATCCACACCAGACATGTCAAAACTATTTTGCAGAATCTCTCCGTAGATAAGGCTCCTGGTCCAGATGAAATTCCTCCAATAGTACTTAAGAATTGCTCCTTGGTGCTCGCTCCTGTATTGGCAAAAATGTTCAGTCTGTGTACTCATACCTCATGCTTCCCAGTACCCTGGAAAGAAGCAAACATCCATCCAGTTCCTAAAAAAGGTGCCTCTTCAGATCCATCAAACTACAGACCAATAGCTATAACTTCCACTCTTGGCAAAGTCTTTGAAATTATATTAAATAATCACATAATAAAGCATCTTGAGAATAATAAATTAATCAGTGATAGGCAATATGGTTTTAGACGATGTCGATCAACTGCAGACATTCTTTGCCTTCTTACGCATCAAATCAACCAAGCTCAGACCAACATGGTGAAACACATACAATAGCACTGGATATATCAAAGGCATTTGATAGAGTCTGGCATCAATCCTTATTGTCGAAGATGTCACACTACGGCCTTGCATCATTAGTTCCACTAATTTCTTCTTATCTTCATAACAGAAAAATATGTGTAATGGTAGATGGCCTTTATTCTCAATTTCACTCAATAAATGCTGGTGTTCCCCAGGGATCAGTTTTGGCCCCAACTCTGTTCCTCATTCATATCAATGATCTCATATCTACCACTCATAATCCAATACATTCCTACGCAGATGACTCAACACTCCACAGTTCCTTCACATTTACTAATTCTTTCACCCAACCCGAACTTATAAATTCAAAAATAAACACTGCAATTTCTCTGAACCAGGACCTTTCTAGAATTAATGAATGGGGACAAGAGAATCTAGTTTCCTTTAATGCACAGAAAACCAAGTACATTCAATTTTCTAACCGACAGAATCTCACTGACTCCCATATATTTGTTAATGCTGTAAATATTCCACTTCCCCTAGTATTGACATTCTCGGTGTAACATTAACTACTAACTTGAGCTGGACACATTATGTTAGAAGCATTGCTAAGAATGCCTCTAAAAAACTGGGACTCCTGTACAGAGTTCGAGAATTCTTCACTGACGAGCAGTTGGCCGTAATATATAAAAGTCATGTGCGTTCTCAGATGGATTACTGTTCACCTCTGTGGGGTGGAAGTGGAGTGGTTGCGTTGAGGCAGTTGGACAAAATTCAAAATAAAGCTATTAGATTAATCAATAACCCTGCAATCACACAGGACCTTCCTACATTATCCATACGAAGAAACGTTGCATCCCTTGCATTATTCTACAGATATTTTCACAGCAATTGTTCCGAGGAACTTGCTTCAATTGTGCCGCCTCTCCACAGCTTTCCCCGTAGAACTAGGGCAGCTGAGAGCGCCCATGAATTTACACTTTCTCCTCCACAATGCAGAACTTCTGCTTATCAGAATTCATTTATCCCCAGAGCTACTACTCTTTGGAATTCACTTCCCTCGAATTGCTTTCCACAAACTTACAATCTACACATTTTTAAATCCAGTTGTTACAAACATTTTATGAATGGAGGATACCTTTAGGCACATGGACCTTTTTGTTTTATCTGTGTTTTTCCTTCCTCCGTTCATTGTCTCTTTAAAAAAAAAAAAAAAAAAAAAAATGGCACGCTCTGAAACCCTCTCCGCGAGCACACTTAGAATGATGACAGACTCCTGTCTGCATGCTCTCAATTTTCTCAAAGAAACAGAGAATCAACAATTCCAAGTAACAGAAACTCTCCTAGTAGAAACTCTCCGTTAGGCGAGCTGTCGCCAAAGCAAAAAGTAAGTATAATGTTAATAATGTTATCGAGTAATTATTTGAATGTTTCATATTTTCGTTTTATATATTTGTAAAAGTGATTCCACGAGTTGTACAACTATTTATTGTGTTATGTCCTATTTCCTTCCACAGAATACTTTGGCACGGAAGAGGTAGGACAGAAAGAACACCGTAAACAGCAAAATGAGGCCGCGATTTTGGCAATGGAAGATGTACATCTGGAAACTAATGATGCTGTTGAAATTCCCATAAACAATGCGGCATCATTAATCCACGATGGACGTGCACCAGCAAAGCCACTTATAAAACAAGATTTTGTCAGCTTGCGAGATGCACTGATTGTGAGACTGTCCGTTCGATGCCTACGAAGAAATCAGGAGTTTACTGAATTTACAATCGGCGAATACGAGGGAAGATCAACAGAAGTCGAAGATGGCAGAAATAGAACTTGCATACAGGTAGCACGACACAAAACGGGGTCCAAAGACCCCTGCATCTTATACTTAGGCAATACAGAGGCAGCTGCTCTTGAGGCGTACATGAAATATTATCGCCCAATAGTTGCCACATGTGTAAGGCCAAAATGTAAGATTTTGTGAATCGGGAAGGCAACAACACCGATGGCCAATGTTGCTCTCAACTCTCAATAGAAAATGTAGGTAAAATCATTGCCAAGATGGGACTGAGGGGAGGTATTGTTGGGAGAGTGGGCAGCCGGAAGCTACGACATGCACAGATCACAGCTGCCCTCAAAGATGAGGATACGCTTGCCAACAGACAAGCCCTTGCAACCTTGGCCTGCCACAGCATGATAACATGCAGAAATTACTACGACTTCACAAATCGCAGGACTACTGGAAACAGAGTTGTAAACAGTCTGAAGGATCTACGTTGTGTTGCAGCATCAGGGAAGGTGTTAATGAGGCTTACATAAAAGTTACAATTTTATTATTTTTATTTGGCAAAATGTACAAATGCTTCATTAAAATGGGGTCCGAGAGGTGAGAGACACACGGTAATATAGTTTTACCAGTTGATAAACATGCCAGATGGATATTGCATTCAAATTCCAACCTTCCTCAAAGGTCATTTGCCCGCTAAAGGATTAAATTTGTTTCAGAGGAAATATAGTGAGAATACTAACAGCCGGCAATTTTATAATCTTTCAGGAAACAACATGGATTGCCATTAGTGGAACTGGTAGAGGATGCCAGAAAGTCACGCCCTTCAAAGCTTTCACAGGATGTAAGTTCGGCCTGTCCTCTTCCCGCTCCTTCAGGATACGTTCCACCCAGGTAAGTGCACACAATTTGAAAAAAAAAAAAAAAGTATTTCGTGTATTTAGGGAATTATCGTATACTAATAAATCATGCTACAATTAATTTTATATTTGCCCTAAAACAACTTATGTATATTTTTTGCTCCACACTTTTCAGGCGACAGCCAACTAATGTACCCTTGGATGATGGGACTCTGTCAGTTCCAGACTGTGGATCTCTGTCCGCAGTGCTGATAGGATCCATTAGTGAGGTGATTACAATTCAGGAGGAGACTACAATTCAGGAGGACCATACACCATCTGCATCAAAACACGGATCTTCAGTTCTAGCCTGTGGATCTCGGTCCGCAGTGCTGCAAGGATCCTTTAGCGATGTGAAAACACTTCAGGAGGACAATGTGTAAGTTTATTACTTACATTTAATTGAAATATATGTAATTACAATAATATTATTAAATATTATTGCAGTGTGAATAATACTTTGATACAGAAACTTTACATTTGTATTATTTTTATTTAGCAAAATGTACAAATAATTACTCGAATTGGGGTCTGAGAGGTGAGAGACACAAGGTAATATAATTTTGCCAGTTAATCCACATGCCAGGGGGTTATTGCATTAAAAATCCTACCTTACCTCATATATCTCTGTATGGCCATTTGCCAGATAGGCTAAAGGGTTAAATTTGTTTCAGGAGAAATATAGTGAGAATACTAACAGTAGGCATTTCTATCTTTCAGGAAAAAGCATGGCTTGCCATTAATGGAGCTGGGGGAGGACGCTAGAATGTCACGCCCTTCAAAGCCTTCACAGGATGTAACTGCGGACTGTCCTCTTGCCGGTCATTCAGAATACGTTCCTCCCAGGTAAGTACACAACATTTGAAAACAAAATCCTAGTTTTTCGTGTATTTAGGGAATTATTGTATACTAATAAATCATGCTACAATTAACTTTATATTTGCATTATAACAACTTACGTATATTTTTTTGCCCCACACTTTTCAGGCTACAGTTAAGTAATGTACCCTTGGATGATGGGACTCGGTCAGTTCATGACTGTGGATCTCTGTCCGCAGTGCTACAAGGATCCGGTAGCGAGGTGACTACATTTCAGGAGTACCGTACGTCATCTACATCAAAACACGGATCTTCAGTTCCAGGCTGTGGATCTCGGTCTGCAGTGCTGCACGGATCCGTTAGCGAGGTGGCACCACTTCAGGAGGACAATGTGTAAGTTATATTACTTTACTAACATTTAATTTTTTTTTTAAAAGACCTCCGTCTACGTATTGTGAAAAACCTGTTATCCTCCGGCAAATTGTGGGGTTGAGTGAGTGAAGGGGGGGGACAGTGAATGAAGGAGGATGCATGTTTTTCATAATACGTGTTGCTAGCCCCAAACGCGCGAGCAACTGTGGCTTTCAACCATCCGACACATCCCCTTTTATTAATGTGCATCACACATGTTACATACAAATAAGGTTTATGTTTTGTTTTACCCTACTGTGGAAAGACTACGGATACACCACTCCTGCCGGGGCCTCACGCAGTGGCATGACCCAGTCCTGTCGAACTGAGCTCATGACGCTGGTGGCATTGCCCCGGAGGATAGCCATCCCTAGTCTTTGCTTGAGCCAGAGGGTTTCCCGGGATTCTCCTGAAACTTCTATGATTTTACGGCCTATTTCATTCACCATCTTAAGGGTGGTAGGGCCGAAGACTCCTGAAGTTTCGAATGCCAGGGGCTCGAACTGATGAATTCTGGCGATGGCTTGATATTTTTCTCGCTTTTTATTTTCTGCTATCCGGGCGGCTTCACCTGCTTCGTCGGCGTTTCTGGCGGCGTTGGTTGTGGAGAAAGTGTCAACACATGTGGCATCCCACACGAGGCACCGGCCATTCTTGTAAGAGAAAGTGGTCATCCTATCTGGCCGTTTGCCGTCTTCTCTGTGAAGTCCATGTGGTTCGAGGATTGATGCACAGTTAGCACTCTGCAGGGCCCGTTTTATGACATCATTTAGTGCAGAGTGTCTTGGCAGGCGGCCTGCGTTGTAATTACATGACAAGGCATGGTGACCTTGAGCATCCATCCTCCCATCACACTTGCAAGTGTGTGGGTGACAAACTGCCGCACCCACTCTGAGCGCGATGGCGACCCGGAGCGCTTCAGCATCCAAGTGAGTTCCAAGAGGTGGGATGGGGATGGCGTGTAACCACAAGCCACTCTCCAAACGGGCGGCTGCCTGGAGGCGTGCTTTTGCAACCTGGTCTGCATTGGTTAGGAGATTTTCTTGAGTTTTCTTCGCCGAGATGGTATCCTACGCTTTCTGCTTGCTCCTGGAGGTACCCTGAGGCTCCTCCTCTACTCCTGTACTTCCCTTCCAGGTGTTAATCGCTGCTGTTACGTCCCCATTAAGTGTCATTCCGGGTTTAGAATAAAGGATGGACAATACGAGGTCGTTGGTCGCGATGAGGGAAGAGATAAAGGCTGGGGAGGCAATATCCGAGGCTCTCCGTATGCCCAAGCCCCCGAGGCGGACAGGAAGGGTGGCTTGTGTCCAGGCCCGTTCTTTAAATTCCACGTTGGTGATGCTGGTCACTGCTTCTCGGATTATGCTGTCTAATTCTTGGAGGCCGCCATTGTTCGTGTAAGTCATCGATGTGCGCAGGAGGTATTGGAGTTTTGGGATGGAGAAACAGTTCTTGAGCAGGGCCAGAGCTGAGTGGGCATCGATGTGTATCAGGCGACTCACGAAACGTTGAAGCTCCTCCTTTTTAACTTTAAGTGCTGGTGGGATTGCTGCCAGAGTTAGTGGGGAACCTAATAGGGTTTGCTGGTGCTCCTGAAGGATCTTTACATCTGGCAATATGTTTCGGAACAGGGCCTGAGTCTCTTCTCCTTGTTCACGTGTGTGGTTGAGGAGAACAAGTTCACATTTGGTGTCATTTATCACTAGCCCGGCCTGGCCGAGGTCAGTTATGATGTTATTTAGGTCGGTTAGAACGTTCTCTACTGACCCCCCCAAGGTTGCATCGTCCAGGTACCATACATTTAGCTCTGACCTTACTTTGTTAGCTGCTGCATCCACCCCTATTGAGAAAAGAGCAGGACCACCTGGATCTCCCTGCTGTAACCCGGTCTCTGATGGGATTACCGTCTCGCCAAAAATCAGGATTGAAGGTTTGGAATAAGCCTGCCAAAGTAGGGGGTACAGAGTGGGGATGTGTTCTTGAGCTGCACGGAGGAAGACATCCCTGTGAATGCTGTTGAATGCGTTCCTCATGTCAATCTTTAGAAGCACTCGTTTTTCTTGGGCTTGGCTGAGGTAGGTGCGTGTACAGCGCTTCACACCCCCTGGAGTTCCGAAACCTAGTTGAACTGGTCTTAAGTGTTGACCTAGGCCATTCGAGAGTGGTTTCAAACCCACCTTTGTGGCAAGGCGGCGGAAGGTGTTCCCTACTGCTATTGGGCGCACACCATCTTTTTTTTTCCAGTGCACAGAGTGATGCCCCAAAAAATAGGGGTGTGGCACAGTCGGGTACTTCCCCTCTTAAAACCATGTTGATGAATTTGGTGAGGGTTGCCAAGAGTGCCTCCCCAGCAGCTCCTGATCCCTGACCCAAGAGGCCTTTGAGGTGGGCGGGTCGGATACCATCTGGGCCCGCGGCTGAGCCTGCTGGGAATGAAGTCACTGCGGCGACCACCTGCTCCTTCGTGACAACTAAAGGTTGGCGCATCTGGTCATTTGGGGCAGGGGGGAGGTTTAGGTCCCTAGGTGTAGGTGGGTGCTTTTCTTGTAGGGCTTCAACAACTTCGGTGCCTTGACCAGCAAAACCTTCTGAAGAGGACAACAGTCTGACGGCCCCTTTGATGTCACTATCCGCCAGCTTCGCAGCGACCCTCTTACGTAGCTGTTCAGCCTCTTCCTCTTCCTTCTGGTGCTTTTGGGCCCTGTTTGGTTGCTGTTCGGGGGGTTCCACCAGTTTGTTTCCATCCATATACTGTGCTACTTGACGTTTCACTCTGGTGGCTAGTGAAACCTGAAGATGGTCTTGTATGTTGGTTCTGGGTGGTTTTCGGAGGGCCCCATAGGAGAAACCCAGGAGCCGTGCCCATGCGAGGGGTGTCTTGAGCTGTAGGGCCTGCTTTATGATGGTTGTAAGGGCCTCCGCCACTTGGATTCTGGCTCCTTTAGGTACCCGGGCAAGGACCTGGATCCGCGCTTTCCATTTGGTCACCAGTTGGGTCAAGTCGGCGACCGGTGTTGCCGGTGTTGCCCCGGTTGGCTCTGCAGTGGGCCCTGGGCATGCGAGACATTTCCAGTTTGGTTGTTCTCCTGATGTTTTCTTTGTCAGCTTAGCACAAGATAAATGAATAGATCTTAGACAGCCGGAACATTTTCGCGAATTCTTTCTTGCATTGGTTGTTCCACATTTAAGACACTTAGTATCTGCTAGGCCATAGTCTTCCAAGATTATCCGTTCCTCTGCCTCTACCAAGCCGTCCTCCTGATCTTCCCGTGGTGCTTCCATCTCTACGGCCTGGTTGGGTATGAAAGATGTTAGAGGAAAACAAATAACTAAAATGATAAAAAGCGATCTGAAGTTATAGATAACCAAAAAAATAATAGCAATGAGGCGGTTAAGTGCGGTGATTGAAAGTGGATGGAAAGATGTTAAGGATAAAAAGGAGAGAGAGAGAGAGAGAGAGAGAGAGAGATAAATGAAAATGGACCTTGTAGCAAGTATTTCCTAAATGGTTAGAGAGAGGGAAATGAAAATGGACCTTATAGCAAATACTTCATAAAGGTTAGAATTGTTTGAGAAGTTGAAGGACCGAGGGTCAGGTCCTTGGGGTAGATGGAAGATAAGGCCTATGGTGGGGAACCATAAGGGTGAAACTGCCTGCCCTATAAACGGTCACCTCACTCACCTTGTGGTCACTGCTGGAGGTTTATGGTGCCTGGGCAGGGCTGGGCTAGTGCCTGACGGCTCCTTGTCCCCTCGCTGATACTGGTAATAACACTCTCAAGATTAAACTAAATATGCTTTGTGGGCGATGTTTAAACAAGAAACCAGTTCTGTTTACTATGTGCCGAAACACCGTATCATCGCCGATCTTCTGATACGTATATGGGTCACTCAGTCCCACGATACCCATCCGAAAATCCCCTCTTTTGAGGAGCTCAACCGACCCGTGTGCTCTCACTGTGCTCTCACTCACTCGATTTTTAATTGAAATCTATATAATTGCAATACTATTATTAAATATTATTATAGTGTGATTAATATTTGGAAATAATAATAATAATAATAATAATAATAATAATAATTACTATTATAACATATACTGAGCAACTTTATATATACTGTATATATATATTGTTTTTTACTCTTCAGATATGAATCAACCTTGTCAGTTTCGGTCTGTGGATCAAGGTCTGCGGTTCTCCAGGGGTTCATTAGTGAGGCAACGACTCTTATGGATGAGCAAGGGCCTTTTTCGCCAGTTACACCAACCATCATAGAAAGTGCAGGATCAAAGATGCAGATGAACCAAGCAGCCCTGGAGGGATCGATCAGTGAAGCATCGACAAGTGCCATCGTCAAGAAGACTTCAAAATTGATAAATCATGGATCTGTCAACATTTTCAAAATGCCATCATTGCCAATTCAAACCATTCCGACTATATATGAGGATGTGAAGCATTAAATGGGTAAATTCCCCCGAAAAGGTATAGGGAGACGGGAAATTGATTGGAATGTAATGAAACTCTACCTAGAAAGAAAGAAATCGATTTATGGTAGATTCAAAACGACTGAAATACAACGACAGTACAAATCAAGTCGGGAGGAGAACAACAATAAACAAAACGATTAAATTTGGTGTTGGGACACGGCAAACCAAACACAAATATTAGTATTTAATGGGGTAACGGGTAAATGGCCTTACAGGGATGTTTGAAGTAAGGTTGGCAAAATTGTCTCACCTCTCCGACCCTATTTTAATTAATTATTTGTAAATTTTTGCCAAATAAGAATAATACAATTAATAATAACATTGTACTACTCTATCTATATTTCTTGTTTTTGTAACTTTCCACATAGATGTATTTATTTATAGGAAAAACCACAGACGATCCAGTATTTCACTCTAAACAAATATTGTTAAACTATTTCACACCACAGCAAAGTCTCTTTTTTGAATAGCTGTATATTTTTAGGGTTTAATTTGGAGTCCTCTGCCGAGGGTCGTTAGGAGGCCTCTCGAATAGAAATCTATCCGATCGCCACGAAGGCTGACATCGAGAAATGTTCGTGAGTGTCTCCCCCCCCCAAAAAAAAAATCACCTCTCTCGAAAAACAATATTGTTCAATTGTTCAAATTTTTCACAACTGGAAAAAAATTATTGTTCAAATATTTCATAAGAGGTTAATCCCCCAAAATTCACCTCTCTCGAAAAAATATTGTTCAGATTTTTCACAACAGGAAACAAATATTGTTCAAATTTTTCATAAGAGGTTAATTTTTCGGGGAGATACTCTCGAACATTTCTCGACGTCGCTTTCGTGTCAATCTGATATATTTCGATTTGAGGGTCCTCCAATGACCCTCAGCATTCTAGAAAATATTCAGAAACACCTCGGCAGACAACTCTCATTTGTTTTTATTAAAATAAACAAAATATAGAACTATATTTTATCCCTTTAGAGAGCAAATGGTCTTACAGGAATATTTGAGGTAAGGTTGGAATTTGAATGCAATAACCCTTTGGCATGTGGACCAACTGGCAAAATTGTATTACCATGTGCCTCCGACCATATTCGACCCTATATCAATTAATTATTTGTACATTTTGCCTAATAAGAATCATAAAATTGTACTACGCGAGTCCTTGTTTTTGTAACTTTCCACATAGATGTACTTATTTATAGGAAAATCCACAGACGATGCAGTATTCGGTGTTATGAAACGAGATAGGGTACCACATAGAGAAAAATTGGAGAGTGGTTCTCCGAAATATTTACCTCTCTGGGAAACAATATTGTTAACACTTTTTCACATCACAGCGAAGTCTCGTTTTTGAATAGCGGAATATGTTTTGTGGGTTAATTAGAGTCCTCTGCCTAGGGTCGTTGGGAGGCCTCTCGAATAAAAATCTATCCGATCGCCACGAAGGCCTACATCGAGAAATGTTTGAGAGTGTCACCCCCAACAATTTAGCTTTAGTGCCAATCTGGAAAAAAAACTGTGCTGTTTTAGGTATAGGGATGCTCAGTGGATCACTCTTTCCGGAGTTAAAGTCTCGGGGAACACTATCTACAATGTTCCCTAATATAAGTATTATGGACAAGCCAGTTGCAAGATGATGTTTCCTAAGGAATTATCCTATCCATAAAACAGGCAGAAATAGAGCAAGCTTTACCAAAACTTTGCAATGGGATTATAATTTGATTCTGATTTCCAATATGCATTCAAAAAATGGATAGCTCAAATATTTTAATTACAATGCGCAAATCAAGCAAAAATATCCCGTCCGTACTCCTTACGGACTGACCTGAGTCAGGTAATATTCCCTAAACATCTCTAACATTGGTTCACAGCCAACTGCTGAAGCGGTGGGAGATAATGTTCATTCCATTCATCCTTATTATCATATCGTCCTGACATCCCAACACCAGCTGGTATATATATGTGGGACCCTTGCTCCAGTTCCATAGCCCAAATAGCTAGCTTTTTAACACATTCTTTGAAGAAGAGACGTCTATTTTCCACAGTGTCTCTTTCTAACCCTTTTGCGAAATGTATATCATTCGATGATTCCACATGATACTGGCCAACTTCATTATGTTCAATGGGGCCACCAATCCCAAATTGAGTAACGAGTGTAACTAGTTTACTGTAGGTGAACCACTGTAAGGGACCCTCACTCGGGGAATGATGTCTCCGGGAGACTTTCTATCATCGCATTCGGCTCTGGATAGATTGCGTTTCTCTCTGTACACATCAGCATAGGGGTATAGAGCTTCTAAATCATAGGCGAGCCCGAATGAATCACACCCAATAGCGTTCACTCCAAAAACAATAACCGAGGCAGGTGAATTACACAGATCATCGCACGCCAACCCCTCTAGATTGAGGAGCGGCCAATTGTCCATCTACAATATCGCTCCGCCTGGACTAGAATACACAACATATACACAACACCGCTCCCCCACCCCAACCCAGTCTCTCAAACAACTTCTAACCCGTGCTCCGCTCATACAGGGCTGCCCCCACATTCAGTGAGGGAGGGAGGGAGAAGGCACGTCGAAATATGTCGCTCTGACTGTGTAACTTTGGGTTCTTCTTCCTGACCGCTCCTGCGGAAGAATTCTGGGTCTGACATATGGTTTAGCCAGTTGACAAAAATATAGCCGGTTAGGAAATAAAAACAACTATTACATAATCTTTGTTGGATTGAAAATCATTAATTGTTTACACATTTTTGTTATTTTCCACCTGGAAGCCTCTCTGTAATGTCAGCGACGACATAGTCTAATCTGGGAAGAGTTTCTGGGCTACATTGGACTCTTTATATTGAAATATCATCTTCGACGACGCTGGTCATTGTTCCTCTCAGAGCAACGAACGCAGACCTCGCATGTAGACCAATCTTTCGGTAACTTGAGTGAGAGGAAACAATGACCAGCGTCGTCGTCATGCGACAGACATCGAAAAATCTTGGAGATATGTGCGATGGCGTACCTCACCGAAAATCTTTTCTCTCTCCAAAAAAATATTGTTCAAATTTTTCACACCTCGCAGGTACACCAATCCCCTCGAACATTTCCTCAGCCGTCATCGAAAAATTATGGAGAGTCGCACTTCGAAAAATTTATCTTTCACGAAAAAACATATGTTCATGTATTTTCACACAAACATTTAGGCGATCTTCTGCTGTCCAACGTGAGTTGGTGGGCTTTGGGAGCGATCGGAAATACTTCGATTCGAGAGCTCCGACAACCCCAGGCAGACGACTCACCATCAATAAAATCTGCTATTCGACTTGAGTTGGCGGTGAACCTTTTTTTTTGGGGGGAGGGTCTAAATTGTTGTGTGTGAAACCTTTTGTGGACAAATTACGAACAATTTTTTTTTTCCGAGAAAGCTAAATTGTTCGAAGAGTGACTCTCCATCATTTCTCGATGACGGCTGAGGCAATGTTCAAAGGCGTTTCACAGGAAAATGTACCTCCCCCAATTCTTCGTTTAGTGTGTCAGTCACCTAATCAATGCTTCGTATATTACGTCGTATATACCTAGGTCAAGCTTTGTATGTGAAAAAGTTTCCACAAATATTCTTGCAAATGGCCTGTCCGTAATACTAATTGCTGCAGTATGGCGGAACCCTTACTTGGGGTACCAAAGGTTAGAGACTTCTTAGGGAACGTCATCCTGCAACTGGCCTGTCCGTAATGTGAATAGAGACTTAAATTATTGGCTCTCCATGTGCGGAAAATTCTGTATATAATTTTTTTCGAGAATGGCAGGGTACCGTCTAGTGCGTCTTCCATTAGGGCACGGTGCCGTTATTGTTTCGTTCACCTGGCAGGGTATCGTCTAGTGTTTCGTTCATCTGGATAGGGTACCGTCGAGTGCTTCGTTCATCTGGACAGGGTACCGTCTAGGTGCTTCGCCCATCTGGACTGGGTACCGTCTAGTGCTTCGTTCATAAGGGTATCGTCTAGTGCTTCGTTCATCTGTACAGGGTACCGGCTAGTGCTTTGAGCCAATGCGAGATATTCTTAGGTAACAGTGCTTGACCCCAGGTCAGTCAGTAATTAGCCTTCGGACAGGAGGCCCGTACCTAGCAACGAGGACACACCTTCGAGGTGTTCCACTCGTCCACGGTGGTGAAATTTCCGCCGCCGGCTCTCTCTCTCTCTCTCTCGCGATTACGGCCGCCGAACAGAGTTTTGTTGTAAGTATATACTGTATATTCGTATTTGGTCGTACTATGCTTTATCTTGTACATAGAAGTGTATAGATCTTGTATCATGTCGCGCTTGAACCTGCTCATAGGAGTGTATAAAACCTGAATCCTATATTTCAAAACATGAAATATCACTTACATTTCTAAAAAGTGAAAACTGGTGCGCAAATATATTTAAACTATTGTCTAAATAGTGGATAGTTCATCCATCACACCTTCTTGTTTTCATTCGTTACCGAGATCTGTAATATTTCATACGATTACCTAATATAGGTAACATATATAGGTTGTGTTAGTTTGCTTAGGTTAGGTCAGGGGAGTTGCAGAACTTCTAGATTAGTAACCGGCGACTACAACGGTCCCTAAACAACCAAGCCATGATTCCGCTGGCGTAGGCTATAACTACAGTCCTCTAATATCATCATTAAGTATTATGACTGTATTCATACATCATTACAGACATTAATATAATACGATAAGTCTGTATTATTATGTACCGTAAGGTCATGATATCAATGCTTACTATACTTTACAAAACAAATATATTTAAACTATTGTCTAAATAGTGGATAGTTAATCCATCACACCTTCTTGTTTTCATTCGTTACCGAGTTCTGCAATATTTCATACGATTACCTAATATAGGTAACACTTATAGGTTGTGTTAGTTTGCTTAGGTGAGGTCAGGGGAGTTGCAGAACTTCTAGATTATTAACCGGCGACTACAACGGCCCCTGAACAACCAAGCCATGATTCCGCTGGTACAAACTTTAACCCGGCGACTACAACGCCCCTCCAAGTAGTAATCCAAACTCCACTCTGCACCCCCAAACGAATTTGACATTTCAAAACACATACAAACACGTCTTCACCACTCTCGTTATGTTAGGTAAGGGGAGTTGCAGAACTTGTAGACTACAAGTAGGGTATTATCACATTGACCATACATTGTTCACATTATTAATTACCTCACCTACCGTAATTTAATTCTCTACACACAATCACTGGGTGAATACAATGTCTTGTGGGAAATTGTACTTATAAGGTTAATACTAGGCCTATTTATAATGTTTGACAGAGAAAAGTTAACTACCCGTATACTGTATAGTATACTTCACGTGAGAAGTATTACAGGGAATGGTCAGATTCGTGGCGAGAACCTTTAAGACGGTGAACATTTTGTCGGACAGGGCCAATCGGCCGGGACTGGTTTGGAGTCACTGGGAGTCTACCATGAATCACTAGGATACCGCTAGGATCACTAGGAGTCATCGATTTTCACCGCGAATAGGCCCACGAATCGGAATTTTCAGCTACTCCAAGTGATTCTAGCTTGCATTCCTGACTGTGTGAAGTACCCTAAACTCGAAAAGTACTCGATTGATTTTTATGATTTTTGCACAGTGGTACATTAACACTTTGGTGTGCCTGGACCAACCTCTCCCGCCTACATAGGAAGTGAGCCGCGCTCTCCACCTCCAACCTACCCTATTAAAACCGCACAGTATAATAAAACGCTCGCCCGCCCTACTAAACTAGTACTCCAGCTTGGGCCAAAAAGCTTCTAGCCGCGGCCAACATAATAATGTTATCGCTCCTTTTCACCCACAAATATCACCCCAACTGCATTGAAATACACTTCACAAGATAGAGGGAAGTCTATACAACAATATGTATCATGTTGCGCTTGAACCTGCTCATAGGAGTGTATAAAACCTGAATCCTATATTTCAAAATATGAAATTTATATAACTTACATTTCTAATCTAAAAAGTGAAAAATGGTGCGTAACTCGAAACATAATCGATGGATTTTTATGATTTTTGCACAGTGGTACATTAACACTTTAGGTAGGTTCACACATAGGCGAGTCGGAGGGCGAGGCCAACGCGAGTCACACTCGCCGCAAATCGCCGTTGATGGAGCCCGAACCCAACGCGAGTAGCAGCTGATGCGAGTAAACACGCATAGAACACGAATTTAACACGAATTTAACACGAGTTTACACGAGTTTACATGAGTTTACACGAGTTTACGCGAGTTTACGCGAGTGTTGGCGAGTTTAACACGACCCCAACACGCACCGCCAAAATTTGAAAAATAACGGTCAAATTCCAGGGTACGAATAGTGCGAGTCTACATGAGTGTCACAGGAGTTTACATGAGTTTACACGTGTTTACACGAGATGAACGCGAGTCTACAGGAAGTTAACAGGAGTGTATATTCTATTTAATTTATATCTTGTATTTATTTATATTTCATGTTGGATATCAATCTGTATATTATTATTTGTCATCATATAATTATCCTTTGCATATATTCCACATCATTATTATTATGTATGGGTAGGAGGGTGGTGGGAGGGTGGTTTGGCGGATGGTGTGGGGAAGGTAGAAGCGTAATTGACTCATGTTACAAATATGAAGCCGATTGGTAAGGTAGTTTCGCAACCACGGATTTTCCTTTTTTTCCTTATCTTCGTACGGATACGCTGGAAGTGGATAGTGGGAGGCGGTTGGGGGTGTGGTGGGGGGAAGGCAGAAGGGTAAGGGACTTGTCACACAAATATGGAACCGATTGGTGCAGTCGTTTCGCCGCCACAGATTTTCATTTTTTTCCTTATCTTCGTACGGATACCCTGGAAGTGGGTGGTGGGAGGCGGTTGGGGGTGTGGTGGGGGGAAGGCAGAAGGGTAAGGGACTTG
The DNA here is from genome assembly GCA_032716605.1 of Paralithodes platypus. Lineage (NCBI taxonomy): Eukaryota > Metazoa > Arthropoda > Malacostraca > Decapoda > Lithodidae > Paralithodes > Paralithodes platypus. The sequence goes on along the minus strand of CM064546.1, from coordinate 18,895,804 downwards.
TCACACAAATATGGAACCGATTGGTGCAGTCGTTTCGCCGCCACAGATTTTCCTATTTTTTCCTTCTGACGGGACCGACAGTCAGCGAGTGGGTGGGAGGAGGAATTTGGGATTTTTTTTGTGGGTAGCCAAAAGGGTAAGGTACATGTGGTAAAAATATGAAAGCCATAGGTGCAGTCGTTTCGCTGCTACGATTTTTGTTGATAATATAAACAGACTCGTGTGACACTCATGTAGACTCGTGTGACACTCATGTAGACTCACGTGACACTCATGTAGACTCGCGATCATCAAATTTCTAAATAGTACAACGTGACTGTCACGCGAGTCTACATGAGTGTCACACGAGTCTACAGGAGTTTACACGAGTTTACGCGAGTCTACGCGAGTCAACGCGAGTCTACACGAGTCTATGCGAGTTGGCGTCCTACTCGCACTTGACTCTCCAATTTTTGTGTCTGCACAACAAATTTGGCCGCGTTCGCGAGTCTACGCGGTCCACCGCGAGTCCACGCGAGTCTGTGCGAGTGTCGGCGAGTGTCGGCGAATTTGGGATAATCATTGGCGAGTGCAAAAAAATCATCACTCGCGTTGGAGTTGCGCTCCGACTCGCCTATGTGTGAACCTACCTTTTGGCGTGCCTGGCCCAACCTCTCCCGCCTACATAGGAAGTGAGCCGCGCTCTCCACCTCCCACCTACCCTGTAAAAACCTCACAGTATAGTAAAAACGCTCGCCCGCCCTACTAGGCTAGTACTCCAGCTTGGGCTAAAAAGCTTCTAGCCGCGGCCAACATAATAATGTTATCGCTCCTTTTTACCCACACATATCACCTCAACTGCATTGAAATACACTTCACAAGATAGAGGGAATCTATACAACAATATTTGTTCTATCAACCCAAAAATAGTGTATCTATTGTATAATGGTTATATCGTATACAATTAGTATTCGTAAATATTTCTGCTGCAAATTGTGGTATGTTTCTATCAACAACAAAATAGTGAATCTATAATGGTTGTCGTATACAATTAGTATTCGTAAATATTTCTGCTGCGAATTGTGGTATGTGTCACTTTTCTTCACAATATTTCCGAAACCGGCTAAATAACATATTTGTATTATCATACATACTAAACCATAGCTATATTTTCCGCTGAACATGATGGCGATGTTAAGAATATTTTCTCATCAATATTGGATTTTATAGAAGTAAAGTATAACGATAGTTTTAGCTTTTATATCAGTGATGAAACGGGAAAAAAGACCAGCTCCAAGATTAATCATAGACGACAACTGAACAATGAGATCGAACGTGTCCGCAATATTAAGACTTTACGGACTGTTGATAATTTCTATGACCAACAAATACAAACTAAAAAAGCTGAACTAGATGAACTGAAGAAAGAGAAAGGCCGAGAAAAGAATAATATACTCCTGCAGTGGCAGTGTGCAAGAAAGCTTCTAAATGAAAACAAAGGCCCAAATCGTAAATAGCCCAAAGCGATCAGCAAGACAACAAATAGACCTGGCAGACCATGCCCAGTCGCCGGTTGCTACAGGGAATCAGCCAACCTACGGAAGCACATGGCCATTTGCCACTCGTACCTAACTAACGACGATAGAGAGAATGTTTTGGCTGCAGCGAGTAGGTTCTCTAAGAAAAGGCCCCTGCCACCAACAAATGCAAAGAAAACAAACCTATATGATTGTCCCTTTAGAGATTCCCTCTTTGGGTAACAGGAGGAAATTGCGAGAAATACCTTTGGGGAGGGGGGGGGCTTGAGATAATTCAACTCACCCGAGAAGCTGTCATGACCGGAGGACCCTTAATGGCACGCTCTGAAACCCTCTCCGCGAGCACACTCAGAATGATGACTGACTCCTGTACGCATGCTCTCAACTTTCTCAAAGAAATAGAGAATCGACAATTCCAAGTAACAGAAAATCTCCTAGGCCCGGTGAGGCGAGCTGTCACCAAAGTAAAAAGTAAGTATAATGCTATCGATTAATTATTTGAATGTTTCATATTTTCGTGTTTATATTTGTAAAAGTGATGATTCCACGTGTTGTACAACTAATTATTATGTTCTCTGATCGACATTATTGCATGGGGTTCTGTCATATATTCTTCCACAGAATACTTTGGCATGGAAGAGGTGGGACAGAGAGAACACCGTAAACAGCAAAATGAGGCTGAGCTGTTAGCCATGGAAGATGTGCATACCCTGGAAACTAATGACGCTATTGAAATTCCCATAAACAATGCTGCATCATTAATCCACGATGGACGTGCACCAGCAAAGCAACATATACAGAAAGACTGTCGAAACGGGAAAAAAGACCAGCTCCAAGATTAATTGTAAGTATCATTTATTACATTTTCTCATGAAAATATGATCTCAATGACAATATTGCTCAATAGTATTTGAACAAATGAAAACATTTTAACATTTTCATTCACGAAGAAGAGGAAATAGAGAGAAGCAGCGATGCATAGTGGTATACATGAGACGGAACACATCCAACCACGCTGGGAAAAAAGACAAATAAATCCGACACCCCGTTGTCTCATGGTCTCGAGGAAGAAGCACTGCAGATGACGTGCTGCTTGAAACAACTGGTGAGCTGGTATCTTTATTTTTTCTTAAATTTCCCCTTGTATTATACTTGCGATGTGTTATATGTTTATGTTCCTAATAATTGTATTGTAATCAAGCATTTCAAAGAATTTTCTTTCTTTCACAGAACTAACAGAAGAGAGGGTTGATGCCTTTAAAAGGCTTGTACTTCAAAGTCTACATAACCGAATAAATGCCACAGAATACTTTGGCATGGAAGAGGTGGGGCAGAGAGAACACCTTAAACAGCAAAATGAGGCTGAGCTGTTAGCCATGGAGGATGTGCATACCTGGAAACTAATGACGCTATTGAAATTCCCATAAACAATGCTGCATCATTAATCCACGATGGACGTGCACCAGCAAAGCAACGTATACAGAAAGACTATGTCGAAACGGGAAAAAAACACCAGCTCCAAGATTATTTGTAAGTATCATTTATTACATTTTCTCATGAAAATATGATCTCAATGACAATATTGCTCAATAGTATTTGAACGAATGAAAACATTTTCACAATTTTAGGCACGAAGAAGAGGAAGAGATGAAGCAGCGATGCATAGTGGTATAAATGAGACGGAACACATCCAACCACGCTGGGAAAAAAGACAAATAAATCCGACACCCCGTTGTCTCATGGTCTCGAGGAAGAGGCACAAGAGCATTCTGTATCTCTTATATCTCATGATCTAAAGGAACAAGAAGATGACCCACTAGCAGATGACATGCTACTTGAAACAACTGGTGAGCTGGTATCTTTATGTTTTCTTAAATTTCCCCTTGTGTTATACTTGCGATGTGTTATATGTGTATATTCCTAATAATTGTATTGTAATCTAGAATTTCAAAGAATTTTCTTTCTTTCACAGAACTAACAGAAGAGAGGGTTGATGACTTATACTTCAAAGTCTACATAACCGAATATATGCGACGAAGCACCTCTCTAAACATCATAGACGACAACTGAACAATGAGATCGAACGTGTCCACAATATTAAGACTTTACGGACTGTTGATAATTTCTATGACCAACAAATACAAAATAAAAAAGCTGAACTTGATGTACTGAAGAAAGAGAAAGGCCGAGAAAAGAATATTATACTCCTGCAGTGGCAGTGTGCAAGAAAGCTTCTAAATGGAAACAAAGGCCCAAATCGTAAATAGCCCAAAGCGATCAGCAAGACAACAAAGAGACCAGGCAGGCCATGCCCAGTCGCCGGTTGCTACAGCGAATCAGCCAACCTACGGAAGCACATGGATGTTTGCCACTCGTACCTAACTAACGACGATAGAGAGAATGTTTTGGCTGCAGCGAGTAGGTTCTCTAAGAAAAGGCCCCTGCCACCAACAAATGCAAAGAAAACAAACCTATATGATTGTTCCTTCTGCCCAAAATCAGTTAAACGGATCGATATGCACTTAAGAAAAACAAAGACTCCATGGAATACCAGGAACTCCTCATACACGTACGTAAGGTTTGCTTTCCATAATTCAATTATTTTCTTAATAATAGGTCAAACATTAAACAAATAAAAACAATTCACTTTAAAGTAAAGAAACATTGTAATGCATTTGTAATTAATTATATGCAAACTAAAACAGTACGACTTTTATTGTAAATATTTTGAATCATTAATTAGACATATCTCACATGAATATTGAATTATTTTCCAGAAAAGAAAAAAAAAAACGTCACCTGCCAAAGATGAGGATGTGTACCCATATAGCTGGCACCATGCCCGATGTTGCCACTAGAAATTTGTCCTAAAAATTGTTTTTTGTTCTTTCACAGCAGTCGCCATAGCCCGGCGAGGACTCTCCCAGGATGACATCTCTTCGATGTTGGACGACTTTGAGGACGCCTCTAGTGATTCTGACAATAATTGCGACAACGAAGCTGAACATGACGACATCGAGGACGAGCTTATAGGTATAGAGCCCACCCACATTATCGCTCCGTCGCCACCCACGCCAACCCTGGTGCCGGCGCCAGACACGGATGCCCCCACACCTCCTCGTGCTAGCACTTCGTCATCACCACGTACAACCAGGAGTACTTTGGCGTCATTACGACGTGACTTCTCTTTTAGGGGCAGGGAGGAGCGACAGGAAAGGCAGGCAGTCACGTCTGCCATACAACCCTTCACCCACCCAAAGAAGGCAGCACTACCACGGCAACGTAGAAGGCCTCCCTCCAATTACGACAGTACCGACGATGAAGAGAGTGTGGATGACCTGCCACCCTCCACACCTGCGCATATCGGTGGACCGTACGCACCTGCCACACCTGTCACACCTTCCGCACCTGCCACAACTCCCAGGGGCACTACCCGATCACCTGACGAAGCTGCAAGAAGTCTGTGTGTGGTCACCACCAGCTCAAGACCTGCATGGTATGCAACTCTTGAAGTTAAGAAACTACATCTTTTTTATTCATTTTTATTGGATTTCTAAGTATCAAAGTAAATAATATTACAAAATAAGGATCATAATTGTCAACAAAATCTCATTGAAAAGTCGGCCCTCTCAATGTAACGTCAAATAATACTTATTTTGGCAGTTTTCGTTTGCCCTTTTTTTATTATTTTCATGTGTTTTTGGATGGTTATTTATATGCTGATTTGGTTCATAGGGTGCATATGTATGTTCATAGTGAGTTTTAGGCATATTCATTGAGAAGTACTTGATTTATGAATGTTTTCACAGGATTTTTGCCCCCAAAAAGTCGGCCCTCTCAAAGTTCAATCAACATAATGATGACAGTAGTGATGATGGTAGTGACGATGGTGTGAGTATTAGTGATGATGGTGAAAGTTGTCTTGATGATGACTAGTTGTGATAATGAAGATCATAGTAATGGTGATGATGGCAGTAGTAGTTGTTACGTCCTGGGATATATAAACACTGGGCTCTTTCTATTGGACTAGGTATGCGGCAACAAGCAACAACGGAAAACGCTAGATCCCACCCTTATCTATAAACCCAGGCAACAAACCACCCTAAACCGTCAAGAGTCCTGCCTGGACAACAAGGTATCCTATGACTCGGTTACAGGGTGCACGCACTATAGACTGCTGATAGCGGCTCGCTTGGTGTAGTGACTAGCGTCCCGGACTTCCACCAAGAAGGCCCGGGTTCGCGCCCACGCTCGGCGCATTAAAGATTTTTCACAAGCACTGAGTCGTTACCATCCCTCATGAGCAAAGGGATGGGGTAGTAGTACAGGACCCCAATGGAAATACGCCTAATCGGCCTTATTGAGCTATCCTTAGCTAGCTTAGCATGCGCTAGCTTTAAGAACTATTATTATTATTATTATTATTATAGTCAAGCAGGCTATATAAAAGATCACACAATTAAGTTGACTTAAAGCTTCAAGGAAAAGATAGATAACGGAATTAAATTGCAGAAACAATTTAATAACAAACTAGAAGAAAGTACATTTAACGTTACGTTAATTAATACAACTAATCACCCCTGCGTGAAAGAAGGTGAAAGCAAACAGTCCTCAAAACATCGTACAGGTAGGCAAGATGCAGGTTTCTAAACTGCATGCGGCTACTGTAGGATCTGAAGCTTAGCAAAGAAAGTAAGTTACGGATTTAGAGAACTCTTATCTCATAAGCAGGAATAAATACTAGTGATAGGCCATACAGTGTATAATGGCATAGGTATAATTAAATAAAGGCAGCAACTCGCAACATAACCACATACAGGTGTGCTTCTCACTCTTAGTCAGGCAAGCCTGCTCGGACAGAGTCTCTAAGCCACACCCTGACTCACAAAGACGGTAAACTGTGGCACAATAACAAGCATAAAGATATAATAAACCGCTAGCTGCTAATCTGCCAGGTGGCAGAGGTCTAGCTGGAAGGATATAGGCTTCGGATACCCGGGCTGAGCCACCTGCTCTAGCCTAGGGACGTTCCCAAGTCTGTGCGCCAAATTACTCTAATTGAAAGGGTGCTCTCTTGAGAGACTCAGATCCCAAGTATCTGACTCTCTCCTGGCGACCCTAAAACAAACGCAAGACGTGCTAGCGCAGTGCTGAATGGACTAGGCAAGGGCCCTCACACAACACAACACTAGACACACAGGCACACAGACAAGAAAATGCCCCCAGACTCCCACGGGTGTCCTAGTAAAGTCGTGCAGGTCCACAGGACTTGCACCAGCAGACTTTACTTAAAGAATCGCAAAAAGCCCCCCCTCCGGTCTAGCCCCTGCTCACCTGCCACAAGCAAGCATGAAACCACCAAATATGAGACAACAAAAAAGCGTCCTAGGTCTCATTAACAATTATATTTCTGCATAAGGCCCAAAATCCTATCTAGTTATCTGAGAGCTCGTCGTTAATACAATGATAGATATAAGATCTATCAAGGGGATGGGATAATTAAATAGATTGGTGAAGTAGTGGAAAGAAGGTATACAAAGTAAGAGAGAAAGTTTCTAAGTGGGGTTGAGAGGGATAGATATCAAGGGGGTCCGAAGGGTACGACAGCGAGGTGAGCTCTGAGGAGAATAGCTCCTCTGGACCCCTCCAGGATCCCACACAAAGGCACGGTGGTCAGCCAATCACAGGCCGCTACGTAACCCGGCAGCAGGCCTGCAGAAGGCGCCAGGAACCACCAGCCAATCAAAACCGAGAGAAAAGACCACGCGGCGACCAACTCCTCCGGGACGGAGGAGGGAGGAGGAAAAGCAACACACACCTCCCCCACCCTGCTCGCTCGCTCTCTCTCTCTCTCGTCTCCTCCCACTCTCACTAGACTTACATCTTATATATTATAATGAAACAATCAACTATCGAGAATAAAATATACAAAGATGTGTTGGTTAAGAATAAGGGCAGCTTCAAGCTGTGAAACAACATAAGAATATCCCGAACATTAGTTACATTGTCGTAGGATATATACTAAGGAAAAGCCGGCCAGCCGGCTGCTGCCAGCCGGTTTCTAAATGGCTGGGCAGCCGACGCGCGCGCCTGCCCGCACGTGGCTACTATGCAGGAGCGTCACACCTCCCCCAAGATATAAGACACTTGACTAAGTTCTTCATATCTAACAGAAAGCTTCGCATAGTAAGTACCAACTCCTCCGGGAGGGAGGAGGGAGGAGGGAAAGCAACACTCACCTCCCCCACCCTGCTCGCTCGCTCTCTCTCTCTCTCTCTCGTCTCCTCCCACTCTCACTAGACTTACATCTTATATATTATAATGAAACAATCAACTATCGAGAATAAAATATACTAAGATGTGTTGGTTAAGAATAAGGGCAGCTTCAAGCTGTGAAACAACATAAGAATATCCCAGACATTAGTTACATTGTCGTAGGATATATACGTTATAGACTGCAGCACCGTCGATTCATTTAAACTCCGCCTAGACAAATATCTCGCTTCAAACCCGCGACTAACTGCGTTTGTAAATGAATAACTTTATGTTATCCCCCCCTCAGTTACTAACCCATCTGTCCCCTACTAACTTCCTAATCCTGCCACGGACATTAGTTCCAGGGCAGTAATTCCCTTTCCAATGTTCCCTTACCCACTCTAAACCACTGTTTGGACACTTGATCCTCAGTGTTTTGGAGGACAAGCAACCTAGAAGGGTCACTAGATCTGTTGTTGCTTGATTTCCTTTGATTTCCTTTGTACCACACACTGTTGCGACACAAGGCACTATATATAAAAAAAATAAAGACTGTTGCACTCCACCGAGCAAGTTCAACTAACTTAGCGACAATAAGCGGAAACATTCAACTTAGATACTGCTACAACATCTTATACAAAATTGTACACGTTATAAAAATAAAGTTTTTATAAGTTTTTTTTTCTTTTTTCGGCTGAACTACAGTGACAGCCTATTTTCCTCCACTCTCAACACACACTGACTGAACGGCGAGGGTTCTCCTGCAAACAAACCCTCCCGTGACAACCAATCAGCCAAAACATTATCAGTGCCCTTATCATGCCACACATCCAACTTGTGTTCCGGCAGCAAAACTACACCTGGCACTGATAAACTGCCCAGTTCATCACAAGACTGGCATTTCTCTTCGCTCTTTCCGGCAACGGGGCCTGCCAATAACCTTTCACTAGTTCTACCTTCGTGATAGGCGATGCAGCCCCGAGGCGGTCTATGGTGTCGTCAACTCTTGATAAGGTATAGGCGTCTGTCAGGGATAATGCACACACACTCTCGCAATCAACACACTCACTGATCTTGCCACTTAACACCGGTTGCAAAGTTACAGGCAACGACCACTCACGACATTCCTTATCCCTCAGACCCTTCGTCAACACGTAATCCAGCTCTGCTTGCACCATAGGCTGTCGAGTAGGATTTATACGGTAGGGAATTAAACTGAGCCGTGCACTATCTCCAGCCTGCATATCGGATTCTACCCCGTACATCAGGCCTGGAGAAGCAACAAACATGCGAAAGTACTGCCATAGCCTAGTAAACAACTGCCTTGCACTGTCTCCATGAACAACATGCCTAGTGCCCTCCCACAACCCAGCCGAGACCGCAGCTTCTAACCTGTAGTCTCCCTCCTTCTCCACCTTCGTCCCTAGAACAGCCAGGTCATGAGAGGGACAATCAGTACCACCTGTGCAGTCACTCCCATAGTTCATTATTGCTAAGGCTTCCCCGCCGATACCGTACATGCGCACCCCCGCATTCCTTGTGACGACATCTGCCTGCGCTGCATCACCGCTTTTAGCGACATGGCCAGATACAGTCGGTCTATGGTAGGGCTGTTGCATTAGACTAGAGCAGCATTGGGAGGCTATGCGACGACCGGGCACATCCACTCCACAGCCAACCTCACCAATCTGCTCAATGTCCTCCTTATGACCACCACCCTTGGCAGCCATGGGTCGACCCTGACCTGGCAACCATGCCAAAGCCTCGTCGCCCACCTTGAACCACCGAAACAACGAGGCTATCGGTCTTTCAACATTCACGTGACCTGCCCGCGGAACATCTTGCACCGCCCGAGTTGTGAGACTCAGGGGCTCGGCACGACCAGTGGGGTATGAACCGAGCTGGTGCTGGAGTGCTGCACACTGCTGCTCAGGCAGGTGCTCTAGCGCTTCCACAGCCACCAGACTCGTGTCCCCCGCCCACTGCTCCGCCGAGACATGACAATCCCTACTCTCCTCCACCTGTGCCCTACTGCCCCCCTCTCCTTCTCCACCTTGGCCGCGGCAGACCAACACAGGGACAGTAGGCTGCTCAGGTGGTTGCCTCACAAACTCCTCCAACAGGTTCACATGACATGCTTCCCCATCCTCGTGTTTGATCTCGACAGCACCATTACCACACTTCTGAATTTCCGGATCCTCCAACTGCAGTTTACAATTATCTAAGGGAACCAACCTGTCTAGATGCTTCCGAAGCAACCCAAGTCCTCCCCCAATATCAAACTGAGCAACCCTTTTTTCTCTCCGTGTGAAACGTTGCTGCCTCGGAGTCTCTTCCTGCCCTACCTCCTCACTAGCTGTGACAGGTCCTGGGGCCTCTCCAGACAACATAGGTGCCAATAATGAGTCAACAAGAAACACTGCCGGCTCAAAACTCTCCAATTGACCAACACTTCCCATTTTCTTGTGACCTTTCCTCCTCAGTTTGATAGACTGAGGTGGTGGCTGCAAGGCTCCGGATGTCTGAGAACGCGTCACAACACACGCCATGGTTTGTACGCTACACTTCTCAACCCGCTCCTGTTCCTCCCTACTAACGTCGGCCGCCTTCTCGGCAACGACCAAGGGTGAAACCTTAGAAGCAGGCACCGCAAAGTCGTTGCCGAGGAGGAGGTCGACGCCCCCAACAGGCAAGTTCTCTACGATTCCGACATCCAGCTCCTTCGCCACACCACCCACCTCCAGCTCCATCCGCACCAGCGGGTAGGACTTCGTAGCATTGATCCCCTGAACTACCACCACCCGAGCAGGGTTAATCGGTCTACCAGTAAAGTTCTTTAACAAGGTCTGAGAAGCCCCAGTATCACGCAATAGCTTAACTCCTCGCCTTTCGCCAGCCCACCTCACAAAACCATGCCCTCTATGACCCCCAAAGACGTCGCGGACAGGGTTCGAGCCTTCCGGACTCTTGAACACAGGCTGTGTCCCAACCTCTGACGAACTACCCTTGGCAAACTCAGAAGATATAGGCGACACCCCTATGCTGCGGGCCAATGACACAACCTTGTTTGGTGGCTTGTTCGGACAAGCATTTGCAAAGTGACCCTCCTTGTGACATGCAAAGCACTCTTTACTCTTTGGATTCCCTTGGGAGTGGGAGGTACCATTAGACTTCTTATACGGGACGGTATTTGGTTTATGTTCAGTTTTATTGTCAGTGCTACATGGTTTTGTGTATTTATGTGTATCAAAATTCTTGGGAGGGGGAGGGGTACGATCCTTTGCACCCGACTCACTCCTAGCTGCTGCTTCACACCCTCGAATTAATGACAGTCGGAGGTCAGCCATTTCTGCTGCCTCCTGGAGAGTTCTAGGATTGTTTTCCTTTATATTTAATGTTAAGTCCCCGCCTGTGCACTTAAAGAACTGTTCCAAGAGAACCAGCTCACTCAACTCCTCAAAAGTAGCTGCCCTCTCAGAACGCAGCCAATGTCGTAGTGCATCAGACAAGTCCCGGGCGTGTTCTAGGAAGGTACTATCCTTGCCCTTAGTAACACCCCGAAACTTCATGCGGTAAGTTTCTGGTTGTAACTCATAGGCCCGTAGCACAGCCTTCTTTAGCTCATCATAAACTACACAGGACTCTAAAGGTAGTGCATCATACGCTTTTAGCCCCTTTCCTAGGAGTCTTGATGAGACTAATGCTGCCCACTTTTCCTGAGACCACTGGTGTTCCTGACACTTCTTCTCAAATCGCATAAAAAACTCAGTTACACATGATTCATCGAACACAGGAACTAGTTTAAGCAGGTGCGACAATGATTGGTCCCGATGTCTGTTACCTTCCCCAATATTTCGCCGTTACCTCCACTCGAGATCTCTCCAGCTCCCTGTCAGCCCGATACCTAGTAGACTCTGCCTGCAGTTCAGCCTCTCGTATAGCTGTTCTCTCTGCAGCCTCAGCCTGAGCTCTAGCAGTCTCAGCCTGCACACTAGCCAGTCTCTCGGCAGCCTCAACCTGAACTCTAACCTGTCTTTCGGCGGCCTCAACCTTGGCCATCTCAAGCCGAAACAACAAATCTGGAGTCAACCCTTGAGGAGGGGAAGGTGCATTTAATAGGGAGGGTCCCTGTGATTGAATTCCATGCTGCCATTGACCATCAACTTGGGGGTATGTACTAAATTCAGGCACCCTGACGTTTGATATGGGGGTAGAGTGGAGGGGGGGCTGGGGACCGGGGCCCCCAGTCGCCTCTCCACCCAGGTCTCTCCCTTCTAAACCCAATATCAAAGTCCTCAGCTGATCTTTCCTCATGCCACTTAAACCCTGGTGACCCTGAAGACCTGCCACACACTTTAAGCCATACTTATTCAGCTTCAACACCCTGGCAGCGGTAAGGGGCACCTCTAAAAATCTTCTAGCACCCTCCTCGCTATCGACTAGCCACTCCACAGGTCTTTCTCACTCCGAGCCTGTATCGTGACCTGACCCACCACTGTGTTCTGATGTATTAGACATGTTTGTGCACTGCAGTAATTATCACGGTTATAGAATGTGCCTTATCTCCTATGCAAGTATGTATATACTAATGTTATTTAAAGTCTTTAATGTGTTATATTGGTTGCTCCAAAAAAAACTCTATGTCCACTGTATTCCTTTAATCATAAGGAATCTCAAAACAAATGACCACTATATTCCTCTGTTCAGTAAATCCTATGCAAGGTCGCCATTTGTTACGTCCTGGGATATATAAACACTGGGCTCTTTCTATTGGACTAGGTATGCGGCAACAAGCAACAACGGAAAACGCTAGATCCCACCCTTATCTATAAACCAAGGCAACAAACCACCCTAAACCGTCAAGAGTCCTGCCTGGACAACAAGGTATCCTATGACTCGGTTACAGGGTGCACCCACTATAGACTGCTGATAGTCAAGCAGGCTATATAAAAGATCACACAATTAAGTTGACTTAAAGCTTCAAGGAAAAGATAGATAACGGAATTAAATTTCAGAAACAATTTAATAACAAACTAGAAGAAAGTACATTTAACGTTACGTTAATTAATACAACAAATCACCCCTGCGTGAAAGAAGGTGAAAGCAAACAGTCCTCAAAACATCGTACAGGTAGGCAAGATGCAGGTTTCTAAACTGCATGCGGCTACTGTAGGATCTGATGCTTAGCAAAGAAAGTAAGTTACGGATTTAGAGAACTCTTATCTCATAAGCAGGAATAAATACTAGTGATAGGCCATACAGTGTATAATGGCATAGGTATAATTAAATAAAGGCAGCAACTCGCAACATAACCACATACAGGTGTGCTTCTCACTCTTAGTCAGGCAAGCCTGCTCGGACAGAGTCTCTAAGCCACACAATGCTCACAAAGACGGTAAAAGATATGGGCTTCGGATACCCGGGCTGAGCCACCTGCTCTAGCCTAGGGACGTTCCCAAGTCTGTGCGCCAAATTACTCTAATTGAAAGGGTGCTCTCTTGAGAGACTCAGATCCCAAGTATCTGACTCTCTCCTGGCGACCCTAAAACAAACGCAAGACGTGCTAGCGCAGTGCTGAATGGACTAGGCAAGGGCCCTCACACAACACAACACTAGACACACAGGCACACAGACAAGAAAATGCCCCCAGACTCCCACGGGTATCCTAGTAAAGTCGTGCAGGTCCACAGGACTTGCACCAGCAGACTTTACTTAAAGAATCGCAAAAAGGCCCCCCCCTCCGGTCTAGGCCCTGCTCACCTGCCACAAGAACACACTAGCAAGCATGAAACCACCAAATATGAGACAACAAAAAAGCTTCCTAGGTCTCATTAACAATTATATTTCTGCATAAGGCCCAAAATCCTATCTAGTTATCTGAGAGCTCGTCGTTAATACAATGATAGATATAAGGTCTATCAAGGGGATGGGATAATTAAATAGATTGGTGAAGTAGTGGAAAGAAGGTATACAAAGTAAGAGAGAAAGTTTCTAAGTGGGGTTGAGAGGGATAGATATCAAGGGGGTCCGAAGGGTACGACAATGAGGTGAGCTCTGAGGAGAATAGCTCCTCTGGACCCCTCCAGGATCCCACACAAAGGCACGGTGGTCAGCCAATCACAGGCCGCCACGTCACCCGGCAGCAGGCCTGCAGAAGGCGCCAGGAACCACCAGCCAATCAAAACCGAGAGAAAAGACCACGCGGCGACCAACTCCTCCGGGAGGGAGGAGGGAGGAGGAAAAGCAACACACACCTCCCCCACCCTGCTCGCTCGCTCTCTCTCTCTCTCGTCTCCTCCCACTCTCACTAGACTTACATCTTATATATTATAATGAAACAATCAACTATCGAGAATAAAATATACTAAGATGTGTTGGTTAAGAATAAGGGCAGCTTCAAGCTGTGAAACAACATAAGAATATCCCAGACATTAGTTACATTGTCGTAGGATATATACTAAGGAAAAGCCGGCCAGCCAGCTGCCGCCAGCCGGTTTCTAAATGGCTGGGCAGCCGACGCGCGCGCCTGCCCGCACGTGGCTACTATGCAGGAGCATCACATAGTGCTGATGGTAATACTTGTGACAGTAGTAATGATGATGGTTATAGTAGTAATGATGATGTTAACAGTAGTAATGATGATTGTAAGATGGTGGTGATGATAGTTGTAGTATCAATGATGATAGTAGTGATTAAGATGGTAGTTACAATGGTGACAGTAGTAGTGATGATGGTGAGAGTAGTAGTGATGATTGTAATTGTAGCGATGATGATCATAGTAATGGTGATGATGACAGTAGTCGTAATGATTGTGGCAGTTGTAGTGATGATGGTGATTGTGATTGATGATGGCATTAGTGGTGATGATGGTAACCCATCGCAGTGTTGGGTATGCCGTTTGATTTTGGGCAAAACGGCACGTCTACTTTATTTTAAATAATTCAGCGTGTTCCAGAATCTGTCTTTCACATCCCTGTCATATGTGTCACAGGGTGTATCTACCACAACCACTACTTTCATTTAAACTTTACAAACATGTACGTACCTTGAACTCACATATTCATAGCCTACCCATGCATTGCTTTACACTATTCCTCATTCATTAGCACACACCTCATTTACCCTTCCTTATAATTTGTACCCACTCCTGCTTTTACATATTTTACACCATTCCAATCTATTCTTCATATCCTTTCATTTTAGTTTCACATATATCAAGAACATCAAATCTTCCTTTTTTAAATATACAGTATATACTGTTCCATTCTCTTTTGCTCTTATTGCATTCCTTTTACATTCCGAACAGCCATACGTGCCTGTCTGACTGTACTGGATTTTTTTTTTTTTTTTTTTTTTACTGACTTTATTATTTTAATATTTTAGTGAGGGTAGAAGCTTGGGGTTGCTCTTGAAGATCTATTTATAATGATCAAATAGCTCCTTATTTTATCAGATCTTGTGATATAACCATAGCCATGTTTAACATTATAACACTTGCCTGTACCAATGATGATCTTGTTATTTATACTGGAGTTATAAGATGTTAGACGGTCACCCATCCAATTACTAACCAGACCCTATGCTGCTTAACTTCACAGATGACAGATCTTGAGAGCTAATCAGCAGCCTGGATGGGGAGCAGAGCTTAATGTCGAACTTGTTAGTTAGTTAAAATAGGGCTTTAGAGGCTATCGACCCACCTTACAGTCAGGAAGAACCTAAGACTGGAGTCCCCTAGACCCCCTTAATTTTTATACCCCCAGGTATACTGGGAATATAAACCCGGAGGTTGTCCTACTCGAGAACCCCAGACGTCTTCCTTAATCGCGACCAGGACTGGAGCCTCTGTAAGAGAACCCAAGCTCCTTGTCGATCTTGTGTATTCTGGGGATGTTTATAGAGCCCCGCCCCCACCCATGGATCGTAAGGCCTGTCTGGTCTGCCTCACAAAACCAATCACAGGTCAGGGTGGATTATGGATCTGGCTTCTCAATCAGGGAGAAGGTTGAAGGTCGGTGATGCCTGGTGGTGTTGGTAGTGGTGGTGTCTTTCTGGTCCTGTCATGCCTGGTTAATCGGTGCCCACTTTGTGCCCTTCCTAGACCTGTACCCTTATTGGTCAGACGGCGCTTGTGAGTGCTGGGTGGCACCAGCCGGAGTGACAGGAGAGGTGCTGGGACATCGGGGTTTTGGAATTGGACGTGGCTTATGTCCACTTCCATTAGATCCACCTTTTGTATAGTTTGGCAGTCTCCTGGTGCAGTCTGTAGCCCGGGGGCAGGTGGATCTCGCTTTTCACTTGGAGTGTGTCGTTGGATGATATGGCTGTGGCTCGCAGAGGGCCGGGCAGTGTGTCTTGGTCTGGTCTCACAAAATACAGAATGTACTGTATAATTATTATACGCTATATGTAGTGTTTAAAATAATAATTTTCAATATAAAACTTTGTTTTTCCAAAATGGAATACTGGGTTTGGTTTGAAAGACGACAACAGAGTTATTGACCGAATAATGTCTTTGTCCCCCATATATATATATGGACAACGCTACATTTATGGAATAGCAATTTCTCACGGGCTTGGAAGATAGTGTTTTGATAGTGTTAATGGTGCCCAAAGCTTACCTCGAGTACATTACCTGTTTTTTGACAATTTCATGACGTGTATCATAATAATCATACCATATTTAACAAGCTTCTCTTTACTTTATTTTATTTTATACATTCATACAGGTTTCCAAATTGCTCAGGTGGAGGCCCTTACACTACATAAAATCATACATCATAATCAGCGTACATAAGATGGTAGTGAATTTATAACTTGTGACATAAATGCCGACTCTTTTTCTTCAAATGATCATTTTGATACCATGAATTTCTACAGTATGATTATTATACTACTGTCTCTAAGAGATATTGTTAGATAAACTACTGATTTATTGCCTACAAATATCGCTCTAAAAGTTTTAAACTATGTTTGTGTATGGTAATTGGGTTGTGAGAGGGGAGGTGTTGATTGGGTGGTGAGAGGGAAGGTGTTCACTGGGTGGTGAGAGGGGAGGTGTTAATTGGGTGGTGAGAGCTGAGGTGTTAACTGGGTGGTGAGAGGGAAGGTGTTCACTGGGTGGTGAGAGGAGAGGTGTTAACTGGGTGGTGAGAAGGGAGGTGCTAACTGGGTGGTAAGAGGAGAGGTGTTAACTGGGTGGTGAGAGGGAGGTATTCACTGGGTGGTGAGAGGGAAGGTATTCACTGGGTGGTGAGAGGGAAAGTGTTAACTGGGTGGTGAGAGGGAAGGTGTTCACTGGGTGGTGAGAGGGAAGGTGTTCACTGGGTGGTGAGTGGGAAGGTATTCACTGGGTGGTGAGAGGGAAGGTGTTAACTGGGTGGTGAGAGGGAAGGTGTTAACTGGGTGGTGAGAGGGAAGGTGTTAACTGGGTGGTGAGAGGGAAGGTGTTAACTGGGTGGTGAGAGGGGAGGTGTTCATTGGGTGGTGAGAGGGAAGGTGTTAACTGGGTGGTGAGAGGGAAGGTGTTCACTGGGTGGTGAGATGGGACGTATTCACGGTGTTGTAGTGGTTATATAAGGTGGGTGGGAGGCCAGTCAGCACTCAGTGCTCTGCTGCTGCTTGAGGCTGTGAGAGTCCCTGACCTACCCAACACCTTCACCGTGAGTCATGTCACACCTTGTTACTAATGTACAAGCTTTGTTGTGTATCATGTAACACCTTACAAGAGACTATTGTGAGCCATGTGACATTATATATTGTAGTACACATTTTGTTCTATGAGTTTGTGTTAATATACATTATACTTTGTTTGGAATGAAACGGCAAGAATTTTAGTTTGCTTTTAATGAATAACACCAGAAACATTGTTAGAACCGTATCTCCATTAACTTCATATTTACCAGCAGGATTGTTTGTATTTGCTTTGATATACATTACAACAAGATAGTTCGTCCTTGTGTGTTGGTATTGTATAAGCTTCTGCATGTTTTATTAAGGCACCAACAGATCTTTTGTTCTTCTCTTAATTTCCCCGTGGCGATGATTTGAATATTACAAGACATTATATAGCACAAAACCGCATATTCAATTTTTCCGTGGCGATGATTTGAATATTACAAGACAGTATAACACAAAACTGCATATTCAACGCATTACCATAAGAAAGCTACAGAAACATAAGAAAGTTACAGAGGAGTTTGTTGTGAATATATACAGTATTTGTACTATACCGTATTGCATTATACACTATTCAGAATAATCCCCATTTCTTTCAAATCGAGGAAAATAAGGTAAAAATGGCAAAACAGAGAACACTGCCTAGCGTAAAGGAGGGATTTTTTTACCTTTTCGTAAATTATGACCCATTTTTCATGTCAAGAAAATGAATAGGAAAGTTGCTAAGTCGAGTGTTTCAAAAGCACAACCACAATATTTCTATAGCTTATTTCTTAGTTTCGTGATGATGAGTTTAAAACGCGGTTTTTTGTTTGTGTAATATTCAGTTCATCACCACGGAAATAAGAACAATAGTGTGGAGATCTTGGAGTCACTTTGAAGTATTGATACCATGCTTCATCAAACGCTTGATATTTTTTCCCCTATCCCTATATTTTTAAAGAAGATCAGGGTTAACAGAACAAACACGCAAAAATGCCCGCTTTAATGGACCATAGCTGCCAATGAAATAAATAAATAAATACAAATAAATATAAATACAAAAATATAAACAAAACTAAAATAAATAAATACATAAAACATAAATGCCCACAAAAGCTTTTGTCTATAGAACATGATTTGCTCAGATTGACTTAATCTTTCATTTATGGAAGTATCTAATAAATCCCTCGGGACACACTGTATAATAAATTTTTCAGCGGGTTACCTTTATTATAATTATAAACAATCCGTACCTGCATGTACATCCTCATTATCAATGGAATCAATATTTTCAGCCACATTTGCATTTATATCACAATCAGCCTACACATTATCATCTGGGGAAAGACGTAATACAAACAAAAAGGACCGATAGAAGGTCTGATGGTCTGAAGAGTCTCCTATGATGACAAATTCTGACCAAAACTACACTATAATTTACACTCGATACACTGGAACTATTTGTTTATATATAATTGATATGTATAGTTTTATTTTATTTTATTATATATTTACTTATTTTTGTGATTTACTATTTGGTGTTGATTTAATTAAAGACAAAACAAGTGGCGTTCTTATCGGTACACACATACACACACTCACGCTCTCTTGTGTGTCTTGCATATTCTCCCTCCCTTTTAAGTCTTGATTTTGCTCATGTTTATTATATTCGTTTGTCTATATTATACATTGTCTTACGAAAAACCATAGCTATTATCAAACAATGAACCTACAGTAGCCTAAATGTTCAGTATTTTGTGACAAATTATCCGCCATTAAAAACCCAATGCATTATATATTTTCAATGATTTTAAAACATCTGGATATTTATCCACGATGTAACAGTTTGAAATCCACATCACTGTATGCAGAACGCATCTGCATCACAAATCGCCAAATACATAAACCTGATATCTACTGTACATCCGCATCTACAGATCTCGCAATTCAAACATCCAAGCATCTTTAGTATAATACTTCCTATGTTTTTTTGTTCAATTGAATATTGTTTTAATAAAACTCACTGTCTCGTTGGTGACAACTTTTGTTTAGTTTTATCAGTTGTCCTGCAATTTAAATAATGTACATTTAGGGACGCATTGACGAATATTCGACTTTTGATGTAGGCCTACATGGCAAGGGAAATAAAAGGTAGGTAAATGAAAGGGAAGGAATACTAAAAGACAACAGTGAGGTGCAGAATAGGATATGCGCAGATTTACAAAGGAGTTTCGGCTTTGGTTTAAAATAGTCTCACAAGTTTGGCGGAAACCATATGAATGAGGTCTCAGAGCAAGGCCAGTGCTGTTGTAGGTTGGGGTGATCATATAAAACTACAATCGAGTAATTGTATTAATGGATATCTTGTGTGGGTAAATGTGTAAACCATCACCTGTAAACAAATATGTTTGTGAATAAAGTTGTCTTACAGGTTTACATACCCCACCCACTCCTCGAACCAAGTATATTTAGCCGGCTGTTGAAGCTGTAAGCACTGTCAAAGAAATAACGATTCTCATCAATAGGCCTACTTGGGGAGGCTCCATACAAGAACACATTTCCGGAATGTTTCCTAAACCTCATTAACTTTTTGTACCTGTCCGTCAAATCTTCGGATATAGTACAGACATAAACAGTGATATTTGATGTTTCAGCCACGATGTCTTCCTTTGCTGAAAGAGCTTCATTGAAACCAACACCTGGAATGGAAAAATGTGTCCATATACTTGAGACTCAGCTGCTAAGCTCGACTAGTTTGGTCTCTAACCGATTATTTGTTGTCACTTAAATTAATTTTTAATCACAATACCAGCTGATTTCTCGACACCAAAAGGAAATGTATGGAACTACAAGGTATCTGTTGTGTTAATTTGGTTTTGAAACTGTCAAATACTGTAAATTAATGGGTCAAAGCACTAGCTAGGAGTTATATTCCTGATCTAGTTATGCGACATCAATTTTGCCAAGGTCATTCTTGAAATTTTGCTCTGGGAAACCTTCTCTTACATAACATAGTCAGTAGGGAATGGATGATTATTATCAATGGCTAATCCTATTTAAACGTAAAACTCACCAAACTAGGATGCACCTAGTCTGAAATCGTAACTTTTGGAAATACATATATATCTTTGCAACGCTTCAGGAACATTAATTGCATTTGTTATTTAGACAACTGAACTAGGGAATAAGGATACAACTTGTACCTTGCTTTCTAAAATACATGGTGTATACTGTCATAGCAATATATTAGGTAAACATTTGAAACAACCATTGGGTCCCTAGAATGCACATTTAAGCAATCCCATGCAATTAATGATAAATTAATTGATTTCCAGAACGATTTGCAGATACAAGTAATGGAATATCGAAGACATACTGGGTCAACGTCTTTAATGGAGCGCAGAAAGTTTGTGTGGATGTCACTGGAGCTGGGTATGTCTGCCCGCGCCATAGCCCGTGTGACAGGTTCCAGTAGCAACACTGTCAGCAGGTGGCTCAGAAGATGGAAGAAGGAGGGTCATGTGGAAAACAGACATCACAATGGAAGACCATGTCATTCAATGCTTGGCAGACTAAGCAGCAAAAATACTCAAAACTCACTTATCAATCCATTTCACATATTTCGCCCGGTGACAATTCGTTCTGACTCTTTTGATAGTTATGAATTTAAACTACGGTCAACACAAAGATTATGTGAAGCTCAGTTTGCATATCTTTGTTATCTTTTTACTTTTTTAAGAGACAATGAATGGAACAAGGAAAAACAATGACAAAACAAAACAGTTCCATGTGCCTAAAGGCGTCCTCCTTTCACAAATTGTTTGTAACAAATAGTTTTAAACTATTGTAGATTGTAAGTTTGTGGAAAGCAACTCCAAGAAATGAATTCCATAGGGTAGTAGTTCTGGGCAACAATGAATCATGGGCGTTTGCAGCTGTCCAAGTACTGCTTGGACAGATGTGGAAAAGTGGCACATTTGAAGCAAGTTCCTCAGAACATTTGTTGTGAAATTATCTGCAGAACAATGCAAGGGTTTCAAACATCTCTTTGTATGGATATTAGATAAAGGTCCTGTGTGCATGCAGGGTTACTGATTAATATAATAGCTTCATTCTTAATTTTGTCCAACTGCCTCAATGCAACATTCCACATCCACTAAACAGAGGTGAATATTTATTAATTAGAGAATGCGCCTGACTTTTATATATTATGGCTAACTACTCGTTGGTGAAGAATTATCGAACTCTACAGGAGTCCCCAATTTTTAAAGGCATTTTTAGCAATGGATGTAACATAAGGTATCCAGCTAAGGTTAGTGCTCAATGTTACACCGAGGATGTCAATACTAGAGGAAGTTGGAATATTCAAATTGTTACAAAATATGTGGAAATCACAAGGATTCTGTCTATTAGAAATTTGAATGTACTTGGTTTTCTATACATTAAAGGACACTTCATGGGTGTGAAGAGGCCTCTTATCTAGGAACTGGATGGATGTTTGCTTCTTTTCAGGATACTGGGAAGTATGAGGTGTGAGTACACAGATGACACAATGTTGGTAATACAGGAGCAAGCACATAGGAGCAATTTTGTGTTAAGTACTATTGGAGGTATTCCATCTCAATCAGGAGTTTTATCTACCGAAAAATTCTGCAAAATAATTGAGTGATATATATAAAATGCAAATACATGTTTTCTGGTGTGAATCATTATTGAGGGGATTTTAGGTGTATATAAATTAATACAGGAATATGTTGATATTTTTTTCATCTAAGGTTGAGTTGGTGAAAAAAATACACTTAAAAGATTGCCCTTGGGATATTTTAATGGTGGAATGGATGAAGCAGTAGTGAAACTATAGTTAAGAGTAAAACAAAGTATTTGTTTATTAAGATGCCGACTACCACCAGGAGTAGCCGCATAGTCAAACTATCTGGCACTGGTTCCGTTTTACCGAGGGGGAGGTGTTGAGAGGATACAAGAGTCAGGTGTACAAATGTATTATTCAAATAGAGTAGTAATGTGCATTTAAAGGTGTATTTATACAATGAAAATGCATCAATAACAAGAATCATAAATAGTAGTAGCAATAATACGAGAAGTAATATTCATAAACATAATAAATACACAAGAAATATTGTACAATACGTACTATAGAGACGTAATAATGATGAATTCACTCAATGATGCTCAGAATGTGAATGAAAGAGTAGGGGGAAGGCAAAGATCTCATCCATAGGAATGGAGAGAGGTAGAATAAACAGGGTAGTTGAAAGCCAGATAAGCAGAGAAGAAGTAAAAGAAGCAATCAATAGACTTAAAATGGGCAAAGCTGCTGGAGTAGATAACATCCCAGGTGAAATGCTGAGATATGGAGGAGAAGAAGCTGTTGACATAATGCATAGGTTATGTAAATTATCATGGGAAAAGGAAAGTGTACCAGAGGACTGGAGGAAAGCAGTGATAGTACCCTTGTACAAAGGGAAGGGTAGTAAAGAAGAGTGTAAAAATTATAGGGGAATTAGCTTGCTTAGCATACCTGGAAAGGTACACGCAAGAGTAGTAACACAGAGGCTACAGAAGATAACGGATGACAAAATAGGCGAGGAACAGGGTGGTTTCAGAAAGGGCAGGGGCTGCGTTGACCAGATAGCCTCAATGCGATTGTTGGTAGAGAAGTATCTGGCCAAAAACAGAAAACTCTATGCAGCATTCATGGATTTGGAAAAAGCCTACGACAAAGTAGCCTGGGAGGGCCTGTGGGATGTGTTAACAGTATATGGTGTGGGAGGAAAGTTGCTAATGGCAGTAAAATCTTTTTATAGGAATGCAGTGGCAAATGTGAAGGTAGGGGATAAGTTAAGTGAAAGTTTTGAGGTCAATGTAGGTGTAAGACAGGGATGTGTCATGTCAGCTTGGTTGTTCAATATATACATGGATGGAGTGATTAGGGAATGTAGGGCTGTATCAATGGGTGTGGGAGCTAGACTGGAATCAGAGGGAAGAACATGGAAGATTTAACATGCCTATATGCGGACGATGCAGTCCTGTTGGCGGAAAATGCTGAAGAACTTCAGAGAGTGGTCACCGACTTTGACAGGGTATGTGAAAAGAGAAAGTTAAAGGTCAATGTAGGGAAATGTAAGGTAATGGTGTTTGAGAGAAGAATGCATGAAACTATAGATTTTAAGGAAAAATATAGAATCAAGACAGAACACAAGAAAAGTTGTAAAATAAAATTGAAAAATGAAGTACTAGAAGAGGTTGAAAGTTTCAAGTATTTGGGAGCTGTACTATGCAAATATGGTAAAATGGAGAGTGAGATAAAAGAGAGAAAAATGCAAGGGAGAAAAGTGATTGGAGAACTTGATAGTATTCTCAAAGGAAGAATGGTTAGCCAGGAAGTCAAAAAGTCACTGAGAAACAGTGTGCTGCTCCCAACACTCTCGTATGGAAGCGAGACATGGACGGCAAGTGACGAGGACCTCTTCAAAATAAGAGCTGTGGAGATGAGCTTTTTCAGAATGGCAGCTGGCATGAATAGGCTAGATGGGCCAAGTAATAGGGAAGTGTACGAGTCCTTTGGAATGGAAGAGCAGGCTTTGGGCATTGATTGTGGTGTGGTTGAGTGGATAAAGAGAAGTACTTTGAGGTGGTATGGTCATGTTCAGAGAATGGATGAAGACAGAATGCCAAGAAAGATATATGGGAGTCAGGTGAGTGGAACCGCTAGTAGTGGAAGACCACCTATGGTATGGGAAAAGAAAGTGGAAAAATATATTGAAGAAAAACTTCCACGTAGTGGAAGGGGCATTGTAGCACGGGCAAAGGAGGCATGTCTTGACAAAGTAGCTTGGAGACGTTTCTGTCATGGCCATCCTCTAGTGGGGGTTTCCCAGGGGGAAGCAAGGCGTCGGAGATGATGATGATGAATAAATACACAAGAAATATTGTACAATACGTACTATAGAGACGTAATAATGATGAATTCACTCAATGATGCTCAGAATGTGAGGGGGAATTCCTTAGCTAGAAGCTAGTGTAGGTGTGAGTATGGCTGAGGCCTGGTAACCTAGTGATTAGACAGACATGTAACAATGTAACTATAATGGAAATATTAACTTTATGGATAGGGTGCCTGGGTATTTAATAGGCAACTGGAATATCAGTTAATTAAGTTAAAGGGGATCAGAAAGCCAGGTCACGATTATGCAAGCTTCACTATTATTACTAGCTTGGACTTATTGGGGTCCAAGAAGCTTGAGAGCATTCAAGGTCCTAGAGCCAAGGATCAATCTAGGTCTTCTGATTTGGGATTAGCCGTTGATATCAGAAGTCAGGCCAGAGGGTACCTCTAGAAGTCTGTAAGCATTCAGATCTCAGGGAGGGGGATGAAACAATTTTCCCCTACCTGGCCTGAATACCTATTCACTTCTCAAGTGCTCTCTGCTGAATGGTATGTTACACTGAAAAAGGGCACGGTGAAGCGTTGGTCTTAGGTGTGTCATAGATCGGTGTGGTTCTGGCGAGAGGGGTAAGTGAGAGAGTAATGGGAGAGCCCTCCGGATTCGCCGAAGGATCCCCCTATCGACCAATTGGGCGGCGTCTCTGATGATGACGTTAGCTTGCTGGTGTTGGTGGAGGTGAGGTTCCGGTCGCCCAATCTGCGGCCGGCCTGGCCGTGTAACGTCATGCTGGGGTTCCTCTGATAAGCGCCGCCTCTTGGGAGTGGGGGGAGATTGAGGGGGTTTATTTTAATTTGTGAGGGGGGGACCAGGTGCGCTGTAGCCGCGTTTTCTCTCATTTACCTGGTGTGTGTGTGTGTGTGTGTGTGTGTGTGGGGGGGGGGGGGGGGGGGGGGTATTTGGGCCACTGTGAAGGGAGACTTGTATATTTGGGCCGTATATCCTCCTGGGATTTTGGTATAACATTTATAATTTGGATTGTTTAGTAGTTATTTGCCTGATTGGGGAAAAAAATTGATTTAGTTAAGTTTAATCAAATGTTGTTAATTTCTGACGATGATATTGTAATAAATAAAGGCCTCTTATGTTTTTGACCTTGTGTATGCACTGTAGGGTAATGTTGTTGTTTTTTTCAGTTACTTTGGCATAATTGTAGTCAAACTATTTGGGCGAATTAGGTCTTTTACTGTACTTCTGATAAGGTATTTAATTGGCTTTATAGGCAGGTCATTTGAGCATAAATCCAAAGAAGTTATCCCAACCCTTTACAATTCCTTAGTCCGCCCTCTTCTGGAATACTGCGTTCAATCCTGGTGCCCTTATTACCAAAAAGATATAAACAAGCTAGAACGAGTTCAACGTAGAGTTACCAAAATGATACCTAGCCTAAAGAACAAACCATACGAAGAGCGTCTTAGAGAATTAAATCTATTTCCTTTAACCCAGCGCAGATTAAGAGGTGACTTAATTCAAGTGTTCAAAATCATCAAAGGCATCAACAATATGAACTGTAGTAAGTACTTCACTATCGACCAATCTAATTACACGAGGGGAAACGGTTGCAAAATTATTGGTAAATCTTTTAACTCACACGAATCTAAGAATTTCTTCTTCAATCGAGTTGTCAACTTGTGGAATGGGCTTCCCCGAAACGTTATAGACTGCATCACCGTTGATTCATTTAAACTCCGCCTAGACAAATATCTTGCATCAAACCCGCGACTGACTGCGTTTGTAAATGAATAACTTTATTTTATCCCCCCCTCAGTTACTAACCCATCTGTCCCCTACTAACTTCCTAATCCTGCCACGGACATTAGTTCCAGGGCAGTAATTCCCTTTCCAATGTTCCCTTACCCACTCTAAACCACTGTTTGGACACTTGATCCTCAGTGTTTTGGAGGACAAGCAACCTAGAAGGGTCACTAGATATGTTGTTGCTTGATTTCCTTTGTACTCCTTTGTATAAAAGTGTCCATTCCAATGTTGATATAATCATATATGTCGCCCAAGGTAGAGTTTTCATCATTAGAAAAGAAAAAAGAAAAACAAGTTCAGGGAATGTTTATGAAGAAATGTTGAAGACCCTCCCAGTCTGCCCTATCGTAATGTCATTTTAGTCACAAAAAAGAGTTCAGAGTGGGAAGGCGTGGTAGGTGATAGACAAGTGGCCTTTACCCCTTCATGAAATAATTATTAACACTGTACTGACATTGTATCTGGAGATTGTTAACCTCATATTCTCACCTACCATTAATGTAAACCACAACAAAATACTTTTTGAGAACAATATCATAGACACCCAGTGTTTTATTATCGTTTAAGTTATGATTATTTGTATTATTTGTACTATTGTTATTAATATTATTATTATTATTATTATTTGTATTATTATTATTATATTATTATTATTGTAATTATCGAAGCCTAACAACCTAATGGAGATTCCATTCCCAGACTTTTGCTAGGTTTGTCATTAATGAAGTGATAAAATGGATGACAAGAAGCAGCAATCAAGAGGTATAAGTATACATTTATTTGAACAAAAACTAGTGAAGAAAGGGGCATATCTACTGAGAAATAGTGCTTGAACCTAGACTGTTGAATTCCTATCCACAATTCATTATGATATATAGTAAGTGTATGCACGCTAGAAACTATCTTGAATTACTTATAATTATGCGTAAGATGCCACGTCAAATCTAAAATATTAGGTCGTAGATAGTCTTTCCTAAAGATAAATCCGCGTTAGGTGATGCACAACTAAGCTTCGTTGGGATTTTGTTTTAACCTAAGCTTACAAGTTACCAGAGTTAAAAATTGCTCCAACTTCAATTTTGTTGTCCTTTATCCATTTCTACCAGGTAAGTTCTACCTAACTATTGCCTGACGCCGTGATACCTGAAGGGGTGGCCACGAACGAAACGCCCCCATGCACCTCTGTCCCCAGTCAGTCAACGCCCCTCCTCCCAACCAGCACTGCCTTCATCCATATACTTCTTCACTCCATCCTTCCATCTCTCTCTCGGTTTACCTCTCCCTCTCTGTCCTTCCACCTTGCTCTCGTACACCCTCTTAGTCATTCTCTCGTTTCCCATGCTGACCACCCTATTTCTTGTTACTGCTTTCAGCATTCCTACAATCCTCTTCCCCTGTTGCACCCTCTCCCACACTTCTTCATCCATACTCCCATCTTTACTCAGCACACTGCCCAGATACTTAAATGAGCTGACAATCTCGAAAGCCTGGCCGTTCAACTTCACCTCACACTCTGTGGCTTCACCCATTTCGAAGACCATACCCTTGCTCTTCTCTGCATTTACCTTCAGATTCCGTTTTTCGCCCACTGTTCCAAACATATTTACCAGACCCTGCAACTCCCACTCACTATCGCTCATCAGAACTGAATCACCAGCAAACAGCAGTATAGGCAGCTTCCACTCATTTCCCTCTCTCTTCAGCGATACACCAACATCCACTGCTCTTCTTTGTATTTCTTTCATGATTCCATGCATATATACAGTAAACAACCACAGGGACATCACACACCCCTGTTTCAACATTCAGATCAAAGAACTCGCTCTGCTCATTCTCCACACGCACTGCCGCCTTTGCACCCTCATACAAGTCACGCTCTTCACTGCTTTCAGTAACTTGCCATCTACTCCGTATATTCTAAGTACTTTCCATATACCTTCTCTATCCACTCAACAGGTAAAGCAGTGTCTAAAGTAAGTGGTGGGTACTGAGTTTCTTAGTGGTAGTATAATATTATGTACGGTTATAGACAGAAGACACAGAGGCATATTGTGTGGGAATGTGACTGGATAGAATATTATCATGGATATGTTTATAGCTTTAAGGTAAATGGAAGAATTTACGTTTTGACTATTTTTTCCATATGCATCAAGGAGATGCAAGGCAAAGCTGGATGTAACAGGTGCACCCCGCCCCCCCCACCCCACCCCTCCCAACCAGGTTAAAAGGGTGATAGAGAGCCAACATCAAGGTAAATTAGAGGGTAATATAGGTTTGTTGGAAAGAAGTGTGGTGTGCTTGATAAAAGTAATGAAATTAATTGGAGGAGGGGGTGTTTGACAGTTAGCTGGAATACTCTCGGTGTAGGTGAAGCACACATACAAACAGTGGGGAAAGCCAGGCAAATAAACCAGGACTCCAGCAACTACTTATCATATGCCTAAATTTGATTTTCAAGTATCTAGTATGCTTCTATTCTTTACACAAACCAACTTTACTCCCAAGCTCAATTAATGAAATCAACAAATCCATGTGGCAGTTCGGGGATTCGAAGCCAGGACGCTCACACCGAAAATCAGTGCACTTATGCACTGCGCCACGAAGACCATAAGCATATTTAGTAAATCTTGATAATGGCTAAATATAGTTAACATTTTCCAACACTTGTCTCTACCTCATCTGTTTACAGCATTGCATAAGAAAAAAAGACTAAATACAGCCATGTAGACATTCCTTCCTTTCAGTCACGCTGTTGTCATGGAGCTGATTTGGCCACATCTGAACTAACTCTACTCTAATCGTGCCAAACAAAACAAATGATGATCAAAACTAATTCAACATCACCTAATCAAACTAGCTTGGCCTACTTCAAAGGAAAATTAAAACATCATAAGTCATCAAGAGACGTAGTGTCGTGTATACCACCTGCTGTTCCCAGAGAAAGAAAAGAAGGGAATCGGGGAATAAAAGCCGAAAGTGGACAATCGAAAGAAGAGTATAAGAAAGGGGAAACTTATTTGTTCACGATGGACGTAGAGGTGGTTATTAGGAGTAGACAAATATTGTTAATACCCAGCAAAAATATGTATTACAAAATGACTACCTTAGTTATCGACATATAAGGCTTATACAGTATAAGACAAATCATACAGAGGGGATATAAGAAAATTAATAGTGCAAATATCATGGCATTGAATTATAACATGTAAAATACGAGAACAGATATACGATTTTATAGACGTTTATTATTAATAATCTAGATTTCCAATGAACGTAGTTGCATTTACAAAGGAAGTTCACTATGTTCATATTACAAATATACAATATTTATTAATAAATATAAATTAAATATTCACTCTTCAGCAGAAGATATACAGGTATATATTAGTAAAGATCAGTTATTGCAATTGGAAATTGATTATTCCACGAAGATTTACATATGCAACACAGGATTTAATTTTGTTTGACCAAATGCAATCAACTTTTTAGTAGGAATAGTATGTCAGTGGTATGACAATATATTTCCTTTGCCTTTAATGCTGTCATGTCGAATTAATTTATAATTTTGCCAAGTGCAGTTATGTGCCACTTTCAGAGAATATATTGACCGACATTCAATATTCAGTGTACGTACCAAGGCGTGTCCACATGGCACTCACTAGAATCAGTGACTGGGAGCAGAACAAACCTGTAAACATCATCTTATCACTAATTTCGTTAGCTTTTTCACTAGTGAAGTTTTAGTTTATATAGGACAGAACATCTATTTATGTGAAAATGACACATTGCACAGGTGAAAATATCTCGTGATCATTTTAATCCAATTTCCTAATGAGGTATTCCCTAAACTAATAACGCTTCCTAATGTACTATAGAATTGCAGAACGAAAATCACCATCGTGAAAAAAAAGTTTAAAATGAAGTGTTGGTTTCCTCTTCTATTGTTACTAACCATTCGTACTGAGGCAAACGTTGACAAAGCTAACACCATAGCAAAATGGTACAGTCAAAGGCATAATTTAGGTGATGTTGCCCTCCAAATAACTAACTTGTTGGAGTATCTGAGCCAGGGCCCAATAGAAGGGAAGAGTTTGGTACTGCATCTGAATCCCACCCTCTCTGCTACCCTACAAAACACACTTCTGAAGCTGCAGCCTCTACCACCAGCCTCACCTGCCCCTCTACTCCACATTGTCCTGTACGCCACACCCATGAACAACTCCACACCTCTGTGGTTTCCGGAAGTCCCTGCACCACAGAATGTACTCTTGATCAATTTTGATTCCAGTCTATCAGTTGATTTGTTGTTGAATCAGCCTATGTTGAGGACAGTGCTAAATTTTGCACTTATAACTCGGCCACAGACTAATTCAAACTCATTGGCTGTCTACACTCTCCGCCCTTTCTGTTCGATGTCTCCTCACTTACTGGGCCGCTGGGTTCCTGATGATTTTCTAGTTTGGACGTCTCTCTTTCCTGATCGTTTCCCCTCCACTTGCCGACCAACCTTCCACCTCGCTTCCTGGTTTGCTGACTCTCCCTACCTCTACCTTGCAGCAAATCGCATACCTCACGCTGGTATAAATATGGCCGTGCTAGGAGTGCTGGCAGACAAAATCAATTTCACCTACACCGTGATTGATAAACCTGAAGACGGCAAATGGGGAGCGATTGAGGATGGGAGGTGGGTGGGTCTCTTGGGGTTGGTGCACCGTGGGGAATGTGAATTTACCCTCAACTGTTTTTATTACTCTGAAGAGCGTCTGGCATCTTTCGATCCAGCTGAGCCGTTCTTCGAGGATGCCCTTAGTGTATTCCTACGTTACCCGGAACCCTACCCAAGGTGGACAAGTATTGTGAGACCCTTCTCTCCCGGCGTCTGGGGAACCCTGCTTGTCGCTCTTATCTTCTGCAGTTTCGTCATGAATCAGGTTGGTTACTATTTATACAACAAATTGAATTACAGTCATTCAAAGACACAGTGTCATTAAAATTATTTTAAATTTGAGTGTCAGTTATCGCACCCCTTTTCATTAGCTGTAAAAGAACATGCAAAATTCAAGAAACCATTATTAAAATCTTGTGGATGCCCACATGATAAATAATAATGAAAATAATATATTCAAAGACTGTTGAAGAGCTCCAATAGCATGCTGAATTTATCTTTCATTTTGTCTCTCACACTCTCTCGCTCTCTCTCTCTCTCTCTCATTTTCTAAAGTGAATGTAGGAGACAAAAGACAAAGCTGCCTGTCACAAGTGTTTCTCCCAAAGTTAAAAGAGTGAGCCAGTGAGCCAAATTCAAGTTACAGCATGTTCGAGTCAAAATGCATGGACACGGAGCTTGAAGCAATTTAATTCCTATGATGAGAGAAAGGCAGATTGAGGGAGATAGTTCCAAAGTTTACTTTTATATATATTATAGGTTTCATTCCCGGAGGGAAGTAAAGAAAACCTAATATTTAGTAGGGGCCCTGTAATCATTGACGATATGCCTATTAACATAATAGTCTTCATTCAAGCGCCGCGGTAACCAGTTTTGAATCTGGCGCGCGGGAAAAAACAGAGTACTCGTCATAAGTGCAACGCTAATTCTCTTATGGAATCGTCTTATGATTGGGTACCCACTACGAAAAAACCTCCGTATAAAATAAAAAATAAAAGTATCCTTAAAATGTGTTATACTAAGCTTTCCATCTCGGTGGATTTCTTATGTTGTGGATCCCTGACGCTACTACCCAAGCGTCCACACGTCCTTCACTGATATATCAAGATAAAACTTTAAGACATCAAGCGAATGGGAAGGGGATGGACGGGAGGGCACTGCTTCGTCAATTATTACAGGGCCCCTACTAAATATTAGGTTTTCTTTACTTCCCTCCGGGAATCAAACCTATAATTTAATAGTGGCCCCTCCATCATTGACGATATGCCTGATCTCTTAAGACTGGAGGGGGACATTCGTGACAATATCAACAACCTACCAGCCCAACAATCCAAAGGCAAAAACAAATCCGTATAACTATTTTAAGTCTTTATTGTATACATACAATATTTATAAAAAATTATGAAAGGAGTTAAGCAGTGCGTTACTTCAAAGAAAATCTGCTTTAATTGACTGGATATCTTACTTGAGATTCCGTCTGACAATTGTAAAGAGGTTTTGACTATAAACCTTCTCTTACTATTCGGACTTATACTTTTTATAGTTTAATCTCAGGATAACATTTTTACCTGTATACCACTGACTAGTTGTACATTGTAACATACACTATATAGATGCACTAGGATAGCTATATTTAATTAACAAAATAAAATATTTTGAGCTTTCTTCAAAGCTCTTAATTAAGTATTACACAAATGTACACTTATCCTACTCTCAGGCGGAGGAGTTATCCGGCGGAGGTATTATCCGGCGTAGGGGTTCTAGGGATCTTGGGCTACTAGCACTCCCCCCCCCCCCCCTTTGTTTCCGCCACAGGCCTTAACCGTAAATAGCACATATTCCGAACCCTTGTGCCCCAACCCTACACGGTACGGGTGTCCTAGATTGGGTAATAGCATGATCTTGTGTCTGGAGAGTGAGTCTCAAGCGGCTGCTGTGTGGCCGTGAAGATGACTTTGATACCTCTGTGAGTAATAAGCGGATTTGCGTGGAATGGCCCTGTTGAGAGGTTGAAACAATAAGGTTGCGTTGACCTTCTACATTCTTAAAATGAAAAAACAACTAGTATTTAGCACCAATGGATATGCATATGCCTGTTTGGCCGAATCCTGGACTGTAACACCAGTGTTCATTCATTAAAATAAAATTAGTAATGGCTGTGGAAACATACAACTAGAACGGTTTAATGGGTCTGAGATTTGTAGCCGTGTCTCGTCGGCTCAAGTATTTTACCCATGAATTCCCGGGAAAAATGCAACCCTTCTGAACTAATATTTCCGGGCCAGGGAAAAACCTAGCTTAGAATTTTATCCATAATTCGTCTGGATTTGAATAGTTGGACTTGAGCTGCCTTGACTGAGGCTGTAGACCTGAATAAGACTTTCTGTTTGCATACAGTGTATCAACATGCATATTAAATCCCTGCATGCTCACAGAAAGGGGACGATCATCACGACATCGTTATGAAATAACTTTAATACTAACTTCTGTTTGCATACAGTATGAGTAATCAGCAGGCGAACGACCGGGAGGGAGCTAACTTAATGGCCAGTTTCGTTAGTGGGAAACTACTAAGGTCCTTAACAATGGAAGAGACCATGTTTCGATTACTTAAACTGTGTAACATCGTACGGGGTGCACGTTAACCTGATTCCCGTCTTGCAGATCCAGATGGCCTGTCACAACATGTTCTATTTATTAGTGGCCCCTCCATCATTGACGAACATGCCTATTACATAAGGCATCCTCTTCAAACACTAATCCGCCGTAGTTTGAATCTACCGCGCAGAGCATTTAAAATCTGAGGAGCCTTCATCATGAGCGCACGCGACCTCACTCATGGCTTCAGTCATTATGAATTGGGTTCTCACTACGAAAAAACTTCGTAAAAAATAAAAACAAAAAGAAAATAAGAATAACTATCCAATAAGCTTTCCATCATATCGTGGATGTACTTGTGTGGATCTTTGACCAGACGCTGATTCAGGCGTCATTCTTCCTTCTCTGCTCTGCGCTCAACCTGCCCGGACGTGTCTCCCCACGCTCCGCTGGTTCCGCATTTGCTGCGTCCCTAGTGAGTTTTTTCTCATTTGTTTACTCCGGGATGTATCGAGTAAGGTTAGGATATGTGTAGCAGGAGTGTCCTGGGCTGGTTGACCGTAGTGCAGTGTATTTTGGGTCGTGTGTTTTGGGCATCTATTTCGGATGTACCCTCGTGGTCCTGTTGTGGACATGTGATCTTTTCACAGTTGAGTTAGCTTGTGATGCAGGCGGCTTTCATTACGCGTTATTTTATGCTGCCTTTTATCGTTCTGATGAGGTAAGCTGTGCTTCTGACGTTCCCAGCGTATTTTTCTTCACTTGGTGAAGTTTTTTCTGGGTCCCGAGTCAGTCTTCCCTTTGTCGGAAGTCTTTACTACAGTGGTGTGTTGGCGGTGGTTCCTGTTGTTATATTTCCAGTGTTTTTGATTATATTTCAACATTTCGTACGCCGTCTGCTTAGGCCTAGCCAGCCGCTCGTAGCTTTGCCACATGTACAAGTGTTATTGTTTATTTTATAAATATGTCCTACTGTGGCATGTGTATCCTGGTTTAGTTGTGTATTGGCTAATTCCACGGACTATGTATGTTTCCTGGTTTAGTTGTGTATTGGCTAATTCCACGGATTATTGAGTGGGCCCTGGGCTAGTCGTGCTTGGCTTGATCCCAGGTCCGTTGTGCGTTCAGTTGGTTTCTGAACGGGGTGGGTTACTTTCCGGCGGGTTTTTCTCGGTTTCACCATGAAAAACCCGGCCGAGAGCCGTGTTGGGCCACGCGTGGTTTCAACACAGGCTTGTGTCCCCAGCGAGGAGGTGTCTGTGGCTCTCCAGGACTGCGTCTCTGTGTTGGTGCCTGTTTCAGGCTCCCTATGATCCCCGGCGTTCTGGCTGTACCCATCTAACATTGTTCATGCGGACAGATGTTATGAAGTTTTTTCTACCCGGTTTTACAAACCACATAGAACAAACCTAGCTGTTGATTGAGGGCTTTCCTCCCCGGCGATCTTTTGCAAAGAAGTGGGGACAGGAACTTATGGGGTTAACGTTGTTTACATCTCACCCGGCGGGTGCACCTTGGTAGGGTGGGATGAACATCTTGGTCATTCAATTTAGTTAACCGATCCATTTTAAGTGGTACTTTAGGTATCTCCGCCTTCAGCCTGACAGCGATCGAAGGCTCAATTAGGTTTAACATCTTTTCACAAATTTCTCACACCCGGCGGGTGCTCCTGGGAGGAGGAAATAAGGAATTTACAATTCCATATAGTTAACCAGTTAATTGAGAGATACGTTATTGTATCGCCGCCTTCAAACTTACGGCGATCCTTTGTGACAATTCGTTAGAAATCAGATCTCGTATTCAGCCTGCCCTGTGTTATTCTGCTAAATAATTCTGGTACCGGCGTCTTTGTGGGGGGTTATTTTTTCCAAAATTGAATCTTGAGACAGTCACCACCAGAAAGACTATGTTATAAACGCCATACTGGTCCTTTATATTATGTCAGAGGGTATTCTTAACTTTCTTAGGACATGTTTCGATATTCGGATCCCGCCGCGTAGCGAGCTGTGATCGTTGTGACATTACGGCTCGTTACCCGGCGGGCTATTGACACATGTGTGTGTGTGTGTATGCGATCATGTTGGGTTAACCTTATGAGCATTAACTCCTGGAAATTTTCTTTTTTTCCAGAGCTGGGCCCCGGCGGACCAATACAGACCCTGCAGTAGTTTCCCACCAGTCTCTGTCATGGCTACCTTTGCCCCAGTTTTTGCTTTATGCATTACCCCTACCTGTGCCGGTATCCCTATTTTTGTGCACACTCTTTGCATCAAGTGTGTTAAATGTCTAGACCGTTCAAGGGGTGTGTGGGTGACGCGCAAATGTTCATTTTGCTCCCAATTAAGTGTCAAAGTCCTCTGCGATAATGATAAGACCGCAGCGGTCGCCTTACGAGAGGTTAGGCAACAGATGGCAGCGTATACTACGATTGTGGCTCATAAGTCACTTCAATGTGACAACGTCCCTCTTTGGGATAGGCTTCTTGTTGAGCACCCTCCCCCTAAAGGTCCCTCTCGAGTAACTAGTCGTAAGCCGGCAGAGACTGGTCAGGTTTCTGTGTCTGCTCCTACTGCTACTGCGAAACGTCAACGAGAGCCTACACCCGCGGCGGAAGCCTCCTCGTCCCGGGAGAGATCTCGGTCTAGGTCACCTCTCAGACACCAGCCATCTAGTCTTGCCTCTTCACCATCGAGTAAAGAAGAGTAGGACAGAAAGTTCCACCAGTGGTCACGGCGATAAATCCTATAAATCGAAGAGTAGTTCACGGTCACACCGCAGCCATGAATCTTCAAAGAGGGATTCCCATGATAAAAAGGCCTCACGACATTCACCAGTTTCTAGTGCTTCTCATCGTACCTCTACCCCAGACAGAGTTGGTGTTCGGGCTCAAGGGTCCAGTATAGTGCCTGTACCTAAAGATGATTTACCCATTAACATTTTAACCCTGGAATTAGAGAATTCAGGGGGCTCAGGGGGTGAGAGTGTTGCGGACTCCCAAGGGAGTGTAGGCCAAGGCCTAGGTGTTTGGCGTTTTTCTCAGCCAGGACCTGACCACCCACTTCCGGCTCATACTATTCACACAGTGGCTGACGTCCACCGGGACGCGGCGATCCCATCCTCTATCCCTGACTTATCTTGGCAACAAGGTGATACCCCAGCTTCGGCGGGATCTTCTCAGGAGGAACAGGATAAAAAGACGAGGTTTCAATTATCTCAGATATGGAAGGGCAAGAGTCAGGTTCAGGCTTAGACGCCGCACAAGATCTTAATGATTCCCTAGTTAGTACATCATCAAGTCAATTTGTCACTGCACAGGAAATTGATGGGCTACTCAGTAATGCTTTATCTAAAATTTTTAGCCAACAGCAGGAAACTCCCACAGTGGACTTGGGAGCTCCCACGACAAGCTCTACGGTACGGCCTCTGATGACTTCTATTGCTTTAACTCAGATCCCTCACCCTCCCCCTCTGTCACCATCAGTGGTTACTAGGCCTGCTACGGCGGCATTGACCACTTCGAATGTAAGGGTTATAACGGATGTCAATCCGCCCCCCCTAGACAGAGCGCCTCTCAGAAAGGTAGCTATGCCCTTGCTTTACGGACCAGACGAGTCATGGGTCCTTTTGACCCCCACTAAACCAGAGATTGCCCAACCTACCTTGTCAGGGGAACTCCCAGTACCGCGTGAGTGGGTCATCCAGGGCAATAAATCTAGGAAATTAAGGGCCTTGGATACTTTAGGCAATGTACTAGATGTCAACATCAAGGCTATACCTAGTTATTATCACCAAGATTATTTTGTTTATGCTGCTAAGCCGGCTTTACCCTCTGCCTCAGCTTCAACATTTTTTTCAGACTGGTCTAAGCATGACGGATTTAATGACATTAAGACTCTGTCAACTCTCACTCCAGAACTCGATTTGCTAACCGTCACAGACACAGCAGCTAATCCAGTCTTGAAGGTGGGGCTGTTGGGTCCAGGACCTTGGGTGGAATGGGAGGCAGAGGCTCAAAACTTTGCGACCACATTTACTTCCAAAACTTCCCACCAGATCCCTCAAGATACTCATTCTTGGTTCTCCATGCCAGTGTGTTCTGCTGGCGGAGTCCCTTCAGCTTTGTTTGCTTTCTTAGCTGCCCCTAAAATTAATCTCTGTGAGCTAAAAGAACCGTTCACTACCCCTACCTCAACTCACCTAGAACGAGAATTTAGGCTAAGAGGGAAAGCTTTTCGCCTGTTCTCTCAATACATAGTGTCTCAACAGATAGCAAAGTCTTTGCTCCGGTCCACTCAGGCAATCGCAGACGCGGACGCCAGACGATCGGTTGAATTGTCCCGGCGACTGCTTCTACAGTCGTCAATCCAATCTTTGGGTGACATCCGCACCGCCTTGCTTGAGGCGGTACGAGCGAGACAAGACCTCAGAATGTCCTCAGTCCGAAAACTGCCTGATCGCATTGCGAATCAGGTGGTCATGTCACCATTGCTCACTCCCTCTTTAATGACCCCTGACGTGTGGCGAACGGTGTTTAATATGGTTCAGGCCTTTAAACACAGTCCCACGCATTCTAAGAAACCTGCCTTTAACTTCCCCAAACCCAGGCCAGTCACTAAGGCTCAGCCAGGGGGATCTAAGCCCTTTCTTCCACCTAAGTCCTCCTCCTCCCCTCAAGGTTAGTACAGGCATAGACAGAGTAGGTTTTCAGGTCAAAGAGGACGCGGCCATAATAAGCCAGGTCAGGGCCCGTCGTCGGCCAACGCCAGCCAGCCGGCGAAGCGTCCACCACCACCAACTCCACCACCATCAAAAAACTAAAGTCTCTCTCATTCCCGGTGCCAGTCTTAAGGCCGGCGGATCCGAGGGTAGTACAGCCGGCGAACCCTTGTCTGCTAACTGCAGTCAGTGTAACATAGGACACCCTAGACCCCGCCAGAGTATAAGAGCTGTGATACAATTAGGATTAATGTGATATGAAAATTTCTCTGCGAG
The DNA here is from genome assembly GCA_032716605.1 of Paralithodes platypus. Taxonomy (NCBI): domain Eukaryota; kingdom Metazoa; phylum Arthropoda; class Malacostraca; order Decapoda; family Lithodidae; genus Paralithodes; species Paralithodes platypus. The sequence continues at coordinate 18,857,393 of CM064546.1, read as the reverse complement.
AAATTGTGCTAGTACAATGTTAGTACAAAACAATGGAGTTGTTATAGTAGTTTTAGCTGTGAAAGCAATTTAGTATTAAACAGTGGAGATTTTTTGCAAATTATTTTTCACGAATATTATGGGGTTTATTATGTGCACATGTAAACTTATAACTTGTTATTTTTTGTCACCACTCGTTGAGTGGGGTGCCTTGGTAACTACAGATCTGTTCACAGAATCTCCAGAGTTACCCCCTTTTTTTGTCAAGCAGGCTTCTTTGAAGCACGCACCTGCTTGAACCCCCTTTTTTGTATTTATATGGTCTGCGCCATAATTAAATATATTTTTTCAAAGTAAGAATACTATGTGGTTGTTTGATTATCTGCTTTGCTAGAGTTATGATATGATTACGAATGTCCCCCTCCAGTCTTAGAAATCAGGCATGTTCGTCAATGATGGAGGGGCCACTAATAAATTATAGGTTTGACTCCTGTAAGGAGATAAAGAAAACCTAATATTTAGTAGTGGCCCCGTAATCATTGACGACTGGGGCCCTCCCGACCGTCCCCTTCCCATTCGTTGATGTATTAAGGATTTTGGTTTACTTGATATGTCAGTGAAGGAAGAATGACGCCTGAATCAGCGTCTGGTCAAAGATCCACACAAGTACATCCACGATATGATGGAAAGCTTATTGGATAGTTATTCTTATTTTATTTTTGTTTTTATTTTTTACGAAGTTTTTTCGTAGTGAGAACCCAATTCATAATGACTGAAGCCATGAGTGAGGTCGCGTGCGCTCATGATGAAGGCTCCTCAGATTTTAAATGCTCTGCGCGGTAGATTCAAACTACGGCGGATTAGTGTTTGAAGAGGATGCCTTATATAATAGGCATGTTCGTCAATGATTACGGGGCCACTACTAAATATTAGGTTTTCTTTATCTCCTTACAGGAGTCAAACCTATAATGTGGACATTGTGATCAACTGACCTGCACTTGTCGTTTTGTTTGCCAGTTGTCTTGTGTTCTAGGCTAGTTTCCGGGGTTTTACCCTTGATTCTCACGTTTATAATATATGAGGTATAACCTAATCGATTGAGACAGTGTGAGGGGAGGTCATGATGGTATTACTCTATTCTCGACATTGTTGGGATATGTCACTTTTACTACTCTTCCGGGGGTATCCCCGGCGAGGTATCTGGGTGGAAGAGAACCATTCAGACCGATGAAAAAATCTCCCTTTTGGACTAACCCTGCCTTGTAAAGGAACATACTAGGCAGAAGCCTCGTATAGAGGAACCTGCCCCTTCCCGGCGTACTTAGTACGGCGGAGAGGTTCATTGTGATGGATAAGTTTCGTCTTTTGATAGCGTAATATTACAACATGGCATGATAATTACTAGGGCTGTAATTTCCCAGAATAGCCCGCAAAGTACTTGTTTGCGCCGGCCATCTGAAACCGGAAGAGGGGAGGCTGGTTCTACCTAGACTTATTAGGATTTATTGTTAATATAAAACCTGGCTTAACCTGATTCGTTGTATGTTACGGCTAGTTTAAGAAGACAAGTTTTTCTTTGACCGAAGGCTTCGAGGTCATGTCCTAGCTTGTTACTCATACTGTAGGCGTAAGAATTCATTCCATCCTACAGAAAATAATACTTTCAGTGCTAGTGGTGCGACCATTTAAGAAGTAGAATTATGACTGCTTATGGTCTTCTGAACGAGTCTTACTCCGGAACGAGGGGAGAACCGGCGGAACCCCGCCGGAAAACACCTCTCACCCTGTCATAACATAGAGCCGACTGGGATATGTTGACGACAAAACCCCTGTCGTCCCAGCCTGACCTAGAGGTAGTTGTGAATTCCAGAGAGGTTCGAGCGCCTGATCATCTTTTAAGAGAACACAAATTTTCCCGGAGCCTAACGTTCGGGTACTATACTGTAGGTTATGACAGCTAAAGATTATGCCCCTCCTTCTGAAGTGTGGTCATGACCTGTTCATGAGTATACAGAATTGAGCGTGTTATCCTTAACCTGTCTTATTTACCTTTGTGTTTGGAAGATCACCTATCACAGTAGGATTGTTCATATTGCACTGCTGAATCTCTGCTCTTGAGGAATCACTTGTCTAACCTTTATCCGAGAGTAACCTCCATTGGCATAGCGCTAAAGCTATAGGATCATAATAGTTCCCATTTGATTGAAGTGGCCAGCGACCGGCGGACGTCTGTTTCCTTGATTCCTTTCAACTGTAGATTCCCATTTATGTACTGTAACCTTAGTAAGAAGTGCCGGAGTAAAAATGTTTTCAATTGCATAAAATGCGTATGAATTTTAAATCCTCGAGAGGGAAGTTGTGCCGGCAGCTTTCCTAGGTACTCGGACGTGACACATAGGTTGTCGGTTCGGCGTGAACCGGCAGGGGTAATCTTGCATAATTCTTTTATTCAGTCTACCCTCGGGGAACGGCAATCACAGTAGTGGTCGCCGTGATCTCCGTGTGTCAATGTCCGCCGGGGCGCGCCCGAGAACAACCATAACACCCCTTGGTGCATGCCTTGGTGCTGTTTACGGGAACTACCTCGTATCATAATGGATGGTGTTAAGACTGGGGAAAAAATGACCCTGTAAAAAACAATCGCAGGCACCCCTTTTACCATATGGAGTCTGAGAAGTTGTCTAGCCCGGACTGCCTCAAAGAGGGCTGTCCTTATGTCCATGATTGACCTCGCCGGATGGGGTAGCAAATAATTTTGAAACGCTCTGATCGCCTCATTCCGGCCCTTTTTGGGATTAGCAATGGGTTTAGCAATGACTTGGGCTGTGTCTCTCGACAGTAAGAAGCCCATGAATTTACGTTGAGTACTATCCCTTAGGAGAAAATCACATTGGAGGTCAATAGGTTCAGAAACAGTGAAAGGATCAGGGAAATCAGTTAGTGCTAATTGAGGGGCTATAAGGAACTCAATTATGGCTCTGGGAACTCCCCCCCGGTTGGGGCTTCAGTAAATCAAACTCCATATGGAGAGGGGGTGGAACTGCCAAAGAAGTATTAGACGTTAGAGCAATGGCAAACTGTTGGACTTTCTGATCCCATTCTACCCACGGCCCGTGTCCCACCTCCCCCAGGTTTATTGCCTTTTGGCCCGTTGACAGATTTACTGGGAATGTCGTGAATCTCGGTTCATTAGGTCTAACCGAATCATAACTGTGAACCCCGTAAGGTCGGGAGCAGTCTGGGCAAGGAAGGTCTCCTGGGGAAGGAGGGGCAAGCTGCTCGGGTATATATACAAAGTATTGATAGTTAGTGTTGTCTGGGAACGGGTCAATTCGTACATTTACCACCCTACCATGAGCATCTTTTGCCCTAAATTGTTTATGGTTATTCACTTCTACGGTCCACTCTCCCGGTACTGGGATCTCCCCATTTATGGATTTGTGTCCTTCTCCCAACTTGGGCGGGTTAGCCGGAAAACCACATGCCTACTGGTTCCTGCCAGTGAGGGATAGCACCCTTTGTCTGTACTGAAAGTGAAAGAGGGTGAAAAGCCGGATTGGAGCAATGGTAAGCCATGTTTCCCGGTGGAGGGTTACTGCCTTCCGCCGGTGGACTAGATGTGACGTCAAACAAAAGGCTGTGAAGAACTAGCTGGTTTAGAAATTTTAGCAGCCGGCGATGAAGCTGTGGCTATAGCTGAGTCTGACAACAGAGTTACTTTAGGCGGTGACAAGGGGTGAACTGTTACGCTTTGTTGCGTTTTTGTACTACTTAATGGAACAGAGGTGAGTGGTTGAACGTCATCGTCCAAGGCGGGGGAGGACACTGATGCACGTGAGGGAAATCCCACTGCCGGTGGGAGGATATCGTGGGCCCGTTTAGAGATAGCGCACTGTTGCAACACTTGTTGTAATAGTTCATCTAAATGTTTAGCCGTCACACACTGAGGGCGTGGTCTCTTGAGGGACTTGGATCTAACCTTTTCTATTGTGCCGGTCTCCTCCACCTGTTCTCTAATACCTGGGTCACTAGTAACTGGGCTGTCCAGTGCCTATCTTTTGATGAGTGGGGGGGCGGAGCAATTCCCCCGGCGATTCTACACTATGTGCCGCCGTTTCCGGTCGGCTCTGTCCTGCACTACAACAAGGTGTTAACTTACTGGGTGTAATAATGCTATGTGTATCACATGACTTTGGACGGGGTGTCGTGACGCCCTTCGCTACTTTGCGGGGCCGCACCGTTTCAGACGCCGTAGAATCTGACAGATCTACCTCAACCAGAGGGAATTCTCCTTTAGATAGAACTAATTTAACACCTTGCAGTAACACCCTCGCCGTGGGTCTAATCCTAGTGGTTGACCTATGTTCCCCGGCGTCTGCCCCTTAGGAGAGCGGGAAAAAACTCCGGCGTCTCCGAGGCAGACGTCAATGGAACGGCTCGCGAATCAGACTTACACACATGGTCGGGGGGGGCTATTGGGCTCCATGGACGAAGAGGAATCCTGTGATGGACTGGACAATTTACGTATCTTGGGGGACCGTTGGTCCATGCTCGAAGTCCCTTCAATAAGTCGTCGGGGTGACTGCGGTTGAGAAGACGGCCAGGGCTCCGGCGACTCGGAACGAGCTCTTCTCTTTGAGTGGGGAGGGGAGTGAACCTCATACGTAAAAGGGTTGACAGAGAATGCAGACTGACTAACTGACTGAGGGAAGTGAGTTGCACCAAGGGGGTTTGACCGAAATCGAGGGGGATCGTCAAAAGAATAAAGGGAAATCAGCAGGAGAAGTTCGGCATTATCACAAAATAGTTCTACATTAGCCACCCTGGTGGAATATGAAGCAAATTTATTCTTTATCTGTATCAAAGCTAGTAAGCATGACATATCTTGGGTAGCGATCCATTCTTCGAAAAGGTCTGAACAAATTGGACATTTCCGAGACGTCCACAACATTGTTGACTTGTCTAGGCATTTAACGCATCTAATGCACAGTCTGCGAGCTGTGACTGAGACTAGAAGACAGGTAGGTGTAGCACAAATTGAAAACTGAGGCATGGTTAATAAAAACTCCCCTCCCCGCCGGGAACCGATCCTCTGAAGTGTTGCTCAAGATGTGACGAGATCTGGAAATAGAAATTTCCAGGAATCAATGCTCATAAAGATAATCTGAGAGGTGTTAAAATGAGTTGACTACTGTCAACTATATTTCCACCGCCTGAGAGTTAACGTGAAAAAACTCTACCCCCTTTTTATAAAACAGGGTTTTCACGTGACTGCTTACCTGTGACATGGGTCACTGGCCCTAATTGGAACTCGGACCTGTGTCTTCCTGTAGCTAGCTGGGTAGCCGGAAAGATACTTTCTTTTACCCGCGCCGCTGATCGGGGCGGGGTACATGGACCGTCCTCAATGCAACTGGCTATACTGTTAGCCGGCGCAGCTGTTTGTACCCTCTTAATACCGCCGAGTGGCGAGGTACTGGACTGTTCCTAGGGCGAGCCGAACCGGTCAAAAAACCGACCCTTTGTGCCGGACTAGGGATGTCCGCCGCAAAGGTTGTGTAGTGGCACACTACTAAGGGTTTGGTTGCGCACGGCCACCGGAACGGCGGAACTCCGGCCTCACAAAGCATAGCGAGGTCCGGCGGGCCAGAACAACTACGAGAAAGTCGTCTACTACAAAGACGACTGACATCGAAAAACCCCAAAAACAAAAGGACGTCTCCTAGGCCCCAAACGCGCGTGATCGACACGCCACGACAAGGGACCAAGATACAGGGGAACATATATCACACATAATATGGTAAATATAACACATAAGCCCCCCAACAGCTAACGGAGACCCCTACTGAGGCTAGCCACGAGCCTTGACGAAGAATCCTGCATGACGACGTCGACACCTGGAGACATCACAGCCACAGCATGAAGAGAAGACAGGGGCCCGAAGCGGACTCGAACGCTAGAAGGTTCCACACCACGTGTGACAACCCTTAAACTAGCGCGTCTTCTAAAATTATAGACATGCGGCATCTTTTCACGATGTACAACACATGCTGTTTGTAAAGATAATAGCCTCCTAACTAGAGTAAAACAAAAGCTAAGGCGCAGCACACACAATATCACAAACCATGAGGCGTCGGTCCTGGAGAACACGTAGGCGCCTGTAACACGTACCCTAATGTTAACACTTCCTGCGGGCATACCAATGGGGTAGCCTGAGCTAGCTAGTATAAACCCTGTTCAATACAACTCAGAAATGTATCTAAATGAGTAACGACTCACGAGAATTGTGCGAACGAAGAATGTGGCGGAGCTCAGGCGGCACACTTCTAAACCGGTTGCCCGCAGGGAAGAGAAGGACGTGTGGATGCTTGGGTAGTAGCGTCAGGGATCCACAACATAAGAAATCCACCGAGATGGAAAGCTTAGTATAACACATTTTAAGGATACTTTTATTTTTTATTTTTTACGAAGGCTTTTTTGTAGTGGGCACCCAATCATAAGACGATTCCATAAGAGAATTAGCGTTGCACTTATGACGAGTACTCTGTTTTTCCCCGCGCGCAGATTCGAAACTGGCTACCGCGGCGCTTGAATGGAGACTTTTATGTTAATAGGCATATCGTCAATGATGGAGGGGCCACTATTAAATATATATATATATATATATATATATATATATATATATATATATATATAGGTATATGGAGAATAAATCACAATTATGTCTGATCAACTAGTGTAGTAAAACTCGCAGGCAAAATTAAACATTGGAACACCAAGCTGTCGTCTATTCTCTCAAGACATCTTCAGGGTAATACGTTTACCCTAAAGATGTCTTCAGGGAATAGATGAAAGCTTGGAATTCCAATGTTTAATTTTGCCTGCGAGTTTTACTATATATATATATATATATATATATATATAAAGTACATCAAACCGGGGCAATTACTGCTTAGAGACGCGTGAGTACGAGAGTAAATACAGGCACATTTGAATGCCTTTGCATTGTTTTGTCCGCTTAATTAATTGTATGGGCATGAAAGCAACTATAACTATAATGTTTTGGGGTCTGGGGGTGAATAGTCTATTGTTTGACAGCCTGGACACACACACACACACACACACACACACACACACAAATACAATGAGAGTTTGAGTGGAAGAGAGAAAGGTATACTGTAGATACTCAGAGGGATAAATTAAAAACATATTTTAGAAATAGATATATAACAGACGAATAACTGATCCATCCTGAGGCAAACCATGAAGATCCCATGAGAATACTATCACTCACAACTTGTAATTATTTTAACACGTTTTTAAAGGTAAAGCCTTTTTGTGATAATAATCCTATACACTGATAAGAATGTTATTTATATATAATCAAACTCTAGTTCCTTCAAGGCTTTCTGGCATCTAGCCATAAACCTCTCCAACAACATTACTTCTTCGTCTTTTACTCCACCTTTCCATTCCGATGGCACCACCATCCCTTTTCCCTCTTAAAAAGCTGAAATCTTCACTCAAACTTTTGCTAAAACCTCTAACTTGGATGGTTCTGGTGCTAGTCTTCCCTCTCCATCCCCCTCACTTTTACTCATGTCTAATATTTTAATCTCTTCCTTTTGTACTTCCAAACTGTTATTCCATACTGACACCCTACCTTGGCAAGTTTTTCCGTCTCTGACTTTCCTGTAGTTTTGGTTTAATGTACAGTATCTTTACTTGAAAATATCTCAAATATTTGTCTTCCCATGATCTACTTCCAGACTGCCAGCAGCCTAGAGGGCCACTCTACTGGTGTTCTCCTTTCTTAACTTATAAATTCTTGCTTGTCCTCCTTGCGGGACTTCAGCAAGACCTTATATTTTGCTAGACATATATAAAGCCTTCGATAGAGTCCACCAGAAATCTTTTGTTCCCCAATTTTTTTTTTTTTTTTTTTTTAATGTGAGTGAGGGGGACAAAAGGCAGAACTGCCTGTAGCGAGTGCCTTCCCTACAGTTGAAAGAGTGACAGGGCCAAAATTAAGGGACGCTCGAGCCAAAAAGTTTCTGTCTCTCTAACTGTGCCTTTATCTCCCATTTACTTTCAGACTGTTCCATAGCTGCAGTTATGAACGACCATCGTTAACTTCCTAAATCTATCAACTTTAGTACTCTTCAGGATTTTTGTCCAATCTCCAGTTCCATTTCTAATATTCATTATTAGTTTTCTCAACTATACCTCTAGTCCTATTCACCCCTATACGGATAACTACCTTACTCTATTCAACTATCTTTACACAGCAACCTTCCATGCAGTTACTTCAATTTTCATGTGATGTGGCCATAGCATGCTTATGTTCCAATCAATCAACTATTTCCAATTGGGGTAGAGGTAACCTTGTTTTTTTTCAGTGATTCCAAAACCTAAATTCTCCATCTGTTTGCTCTTCACTATCTTCCAAACGACTATGCCATACTCTTCGACAACACACAACATAAATGTTTGTCCTCTCTCAATATTCTTGGTGTCTCCTTTTTCCTCTGACCATTCTTGGAAAGACCATATTGCCACTATTGCAAAAACAATTTCCCAGAAGTTAGGTGTGCACAACCGTCTCTGTGGGTTCTTTACACCTGCACAGCTTTTTGCTTTGTACAGGGATAGTGTACACTCATGAATCAAGTACTGTTTGAATGTATGATTAGGTTCTGCCTATATTTCACTTTTCAAAAAGGTAGCGTGAAAAGCATTTTTCTTATCAACTCACCTCCACTTACTAATTATCTCCAATCTCTCTCTACATGCTGCAGAGATGTATCTATCTCACTCTCCTTTCTACCACTAATAGAGTAATCAATGTTCTTCACAGCGTTCTGAGTGTATATCTCCTTCGTTTCGGAGAGTGGGAGGCACCCACTGTTCAACATATTTCCACCCCTATTCTGTCCAACTCTCTAACCCATGTATTAAATTATTTTCCCAGTCTTTTTCCTACTCAACAAGTAAACTCTGGAAATCCTTTAATGTATTTTTCCCTCATCCTACAACTTAAACTGCTTCACGCTATCTGTGTCTAATCTTTCATTCCAGCACACCTTGAATTTACCAGCAGCTTTGCTTTTTTTTTCTCCTCCTTATACTAATAATATATTAACCTGCTGGACCCCAAGGAATATAATAATAAATGACACCCCAGACCCAGCCAAATTTCGATTTGTTTTTTTCTGAAAACACATGGGATGGATTAGTAATGAAGGAAAAACAACATAAAAACGCTCACCCAAGTCATTTGGGGGTCCTGGGGGGGCGGGGGCCACCACCATAATTGGGTGATGGGTAGGCGGAATACTGGCCTATCACTCCCGCGCATGCCCACACGCACACAGCTGAATTTGGGGGGTTGCCAACCATCGATATTGCTCCGTGGGATCCAAAAGTAGTTACCATACAAATCCGAACCCTCTAGGTGCCACAGGACAAGAATAATTAACGCGGTCACATACGCTGCGTTGCTGGGACTGTGCGTTACATAATAGCCGACGCATAACGCGCGTCGCTGGGGTCCAGTGGGTTAAATATACTGAACAAAGAATAATTAGGCTTCAACAAATAAACATAGTATTATAATTATATGAAGTTTAGAGATGGACCGAATATTCATTTCGTATTCGTATGTGCGAATATTCGCTATGTTTTTCAATATTCGTATTCGTATTCGTATTCGCATTTCCATTCATAGCTATTTGCAAACATGCGAATATTATCACGAAACCAAAAGATATACACAAATGTAAAAATATTACATTTTAAAGCGTGCGTTCGCTTGTACGATGTCGGTGAAAGGCATGCTTCTTTATTAAACCCTCTAAGTACCATAGTATGTGAATGCTTTTTAAACTAATGGAACTGAAATTATGTGCATCGACTTCCAAACCAGTCTGATGATCTCTGAACTTTGAAATAATTGTAATAGTTCCGAAATCTGACCTTGTTCATTATAATGGAATAAATGGTCTTGGTACAATGTGTCCAATGTACCGGCTACCGCTAGATCCAGCGAATCACTTCCATCACTTCCATCTAGCGACATCAAGATGTGATGAATTCTAGCGATATTCATGTTATGTTCCCTATTTTAAGGAATTGTAGAGATTTTTCGATTGTTAAAGATTATTCTAGATACTGCAACATATGTTTTCTAGTAACATACAAGTTTTTAGTGTCTGGTGACTATCTAGCGATTTGTCAATGCTATTCTAGCATACATTTGTGCTTTAGTTTATCATGCATTGTTTAATATATTTGCCCTATTTCTCCAGAAGACTTCCTACATGATAGAGTGTATTGTTCTAGTGATAATAAAATATTATACAGGGTTATTTTAAGTTGGCTGATGATTATGAAACAGTAATATGCTGGACGATGAGAATACTGTATGTAAACATGTCTCGGATATCACTGATAATTTTTGGCATTTTCTGCCAAAAGCCCAATGGCTAATCAGTGGTGGTAACGAAACATGCAGCTTTACACATTCACATCGTCCTTGGCTTCCGGTAAATAATTTCATAGTAATTTAATTAACGTCTGTTGGTGATATAAAAAGAATTACCAGTTCTTGAAGGATGACAATTTCATCCTTCAAGAAAGATTGAAATATTCGCTATTCGCTATTCGTATTCGCGAATTTTACCAACAAAAATTCGTATTCGTATTCGCAAATAGTGAACATTTATATTTGTTCTATCTCTAAATTATGAACATGCTTATAGCTTTACATATTTCAAACTGAATAAATAATACATTGGCGTAACAATCACATCTATAATTCTGTAATGGTATTGTTATGCATCAATAGTAATAGCAACATTTGCTAAGAGACTGCTTTTGCTCAGGTATGGGTAAGAATAATATGGTATATTTGATATACGTAGAAAGCTAAATTGTAAGTATATATCAATGTGTAAACTGAAAGAGTATCCAGTTTTCTTTTCAAATTTCGAACTTTTGTATTACTATTGTATAACATGTGTGTATACTTATGTGACCTACTCACCTAATGTTTACTCTGTTATTATGTTGGTCTTGGTAAGAGATACGTGAGCAAAGACCTAGGGGAAAGCCAGACGACTCATGGCTGAAGCAACTTGAATCAAGTCGAATACAAATGGCTAGAAAAAAGTGGGTTCGGGGGAAGTAGGGATAGTACAAGGATAAGTTGGATGAAGTGAGTTGTAGTGGAAGAAAAAATCAAGTCAATGAATCATGTCCAGAGATGTTTGGGATGGAAATGTAGTCTTGTGCCATGGCGGTATATGTCCAAATTAGTTGACTGATTAAAAGTGATTATGCGTATAGCTAAACTTGAATGTAAAGGTTATGATAGTAACCAGTCTTAGAATCATGCAAATAGTGACGTAGATCACAGACGCCATAGGATAGAACAAACTAGTACAATATACGCATATTTTCAATATATCATTAGCCTACATTCATACATACAGAACACAAGGACATTTTTCTCTTCTCAGGAACCTGTGGTCAATTAGTATATCTTAAATATGATTTTTCAGATAACCTTGAATCTCAGTCTTTTCGTAACCAGACTATTAAGTGGAGTGAGGATGTCAGGAGGGCCAGTTGGACACGGCACTCAATCAGAAAATCATGATCTAACAAAAACCTAGAATAAAGATTATACTTAGTTGGATATCATACCTTACCCGAATTAAACTTTATCAAGAATGTCATCCGTTGTCCTGGCTGTGAATGACGATGATGGTAAAGGAGTGACATTGGTCTCACTGTGATTGTCACTGAATCTGGACATCACAATCTTAATGCTAACTTAAAATTGTTGCTTAATTTTGTGTGTTATTCTCCATTAACAAAACAACACGTTTTCGGTTACTCGTTGGAAACTTTGGAAACTGTGGTTGGCGAGTTACTCAATCTGAAAAACTTAGTCCACAACATATTATCCAGGTTACCATAGTTTCCCTTCATTAGACTTATTCCCAGCCACACAAAACCAACCAACCCCTTATAAATAAGCTAGTCAGCTGAGTTGACTGGGTCAAGCTGCCCAGGACATGAATCGAATGTGGGACATCAAAATCGTAGTCAATAACATTCACTACGAGGCCACAGTTGCTAACCTATAATATCTGCAGGCTGTGAGTGATGGGACGGGTGAGGTGACGTGGGTCCCATTAAGAGCCCTGCTGAGTCAGGCAGCAACCCCCAACGTGTCCCTCCCACGACTGTTGGCAGGCCTCTGGATGATGACCTGTCTCGTCATCACCACCTCCTTCAAATCCAACCTTATCAGCATCTTTACCAACCCTGCCTTCCCTCCTCTCATCACTTCCATTGATCAGTTGGTCGCTAGTTCAAAGAGGTATGTACACGTTGACCATAATTTTAATATACTTCATAATTCCACTAACCCGGCCTCCCCTCCTTTTTTCATCTCTATAGCTCAGTTGGCAAATTATAAAAGTTTTGCAAAGTTCCAGAGTTCAATGAAGGCTTACTTTATCTCTACCCATAATATTTCATCTTGTTGTCTCAGTTGACGTCTAATTCCGTGAGTTTATTATAGGATGGCTGTAACATATAATTTTGTTTTTCAATTTCACCTTCCTCTACTTATCTCCATAGCTCGGTAACCCGCCAATTCAAAGAGGTTAGTACGAACTTGCATTTGTTACTTTAACTCCAATTTCATTACTCTCCAGACCCGGTAGGGCTCTGAGGCTCCGGCAGCTTGAAAGCCTGTAAGCTTGGTGTGCGAGGCGTCCGTCCGACGCATGTAAACAACAGCCGGCTGGACCGACGCCGCGCATCTCCGACCACAAGAAGGAGTGCGTCGCTTGTTCGTGTGTGCCTGTATGTTATTGTTAAGTAGCGAAAAGTAGTGTAAAGTGGCTGTTTTTGCCACAAAGTTATCTCCAATGAAATCGTCATCACAACTGAACCAGTTGACTTAGAGAGCTCTACTTAACGCCATTCTACAGGTACGAAACATATATACGCTTGGGGATGCGCGGGAATGCGGAAGCAGTCAAAATAAAAAAGATACGGTAGCCTAGGCGTAGACGTTTTTCGGCCAAAACCCCCGGGTTTTTGGGAATATGTATTGAATACATAGCCGGGGCTGGAGGGTTAAACTATCATAGTTGACAGTCGATTTAAATGCTTAGCATACGTTGATATTACTCAACTGTTTTAGCATTAGTGCAGACTGTGCATTTTCTATTTTCATTGCTTAATGTTATGTGATTGTATATACAAGTTGACATACACCAAGTATTTAAGAAGAAATAATAGGACAAAAATATAACACGTCCACAATACTAGACTTTTCCACTAAGAGTTGTTACACCTCTTCAGTAATATCTGTTGGTGAATAAACTACCTTTAGCTTTAAACTCATTATAATATTTTCAAAATATCTACGGGCCAGAGTGAATATCAATTCCATAAAGGAGGGCTAATAGTTGCAAGTGCTATCCACACCACTGTGTATAATTATATTGTTATGTAGATGTTTTATCGAGTTGTATATTTGCAAATGAGTATATATATATACATATATATAAATATATATATATATATATATATATACCGGTATATATAAATATATATATATATATATATATATTTAATAGTGGCAATCATCATTGACGATGTTGCCTATTACTATAATAGTCTCCATTCAACACCCAACGTCAGTCGTTTGAATCAACTGCCCCGAGGAAGAAAGAGATTCATCTTCATAAGTGCAACGCTACTTCTCTTATGGTGTCACAGATCGGGTACCCACTACGAAAAAACTTCGTACAAAATAAGAGAACACAAAAGGAAAAATAATTTTCCACTTTAACACTGTTATTCACAAGCTTCCCACATTCGGTGGATTTTCTTGCGTTGTGGCTTCTTACCGCCTCTCGCCAAGTGCAACAATTCCTCCTTCTCTTCCTCGCGGGCCAACCGTCAACACTAGAGCCCCCGAGCTCCCGCTTCATTCGACGTTCGCTCTCCTCTAGTGAGTCCCTACTCATTTGTATATATCTGGGGGATAGTGAGCAAGGGTTTAGATTAGCTAGCATGGGTTGTGTATTGTTGCCCCGCAGGAAGTGTTAAAGTTAGGGTACTTTCAGGCGTTTACTTGTTGAGTTCATTCTTGTTACCACACGCGTGGTTTTACTTGTTGCTATGCGCCTTAGTTTTTGCTTTTCCTTTAGTTAGGAGGCTCTTTTATTCATCGCTAGCTGTTCCTTTGTCCAGCTGTGGGTCTTGGGACCCCGTCTTTGTCTTTTTAGCAGACGCGCTGGGTTATGGTTGTCAAACGTGGTTGTGGGACCTTCCGGCGTTCCGTGTCTGCCGGGAAGTCCCGTTTGGGGGCTTTCCCTGAGCCTTTGTTAGTTCTTTTGCTTTCCCTTTAGTTAGGAGGCTTTATTCATCGCTAGCTGTTCCTTAGTTCAGCTTTGGGTCTTGGGACCCCGTTTTTGTCTTTTAGCAGACGCGCCGGGTTATGGTTGTCACTCGTGGTTGTGGGACCTTCTGGCGTCTCAGTAAGGCCAAAATGGAGGTTAAGTCAGAGGCCTAACTTCGTTACTCAATGACCTCTGGCTTTCAATCCCACTTGAATGTTGAAATCGAGGAAGGATCCTCATCTATTTCGATAAAGTAGGACCGGTAGTGTGAGGGGCAGACTTGCTCTCATTATAAACTCTAGGGACTTAGCCCGCCAGAGTTCACTGTCTCCCGGTCAACATACCACGAACGGATGGGCGATCTTAGTAGCATCAGTCCAAGGAGTTGTTTCTCAGATCGACTCGATAGTAGTACAATCGATCATCTCAGTTTTTATCCAATGTTGTTTCCTAAGCCTTAAAATATCTCCCAAAAAATTCTCGACATAACATATGCCATGTCCCTATGCCGGGAAATAGAAATATTTTCGCTTGAACGCTAGTTGTCAGGATCAGGAAACGGTATTACGGCGGGACAACACATACCCGGAATATCCACCGGATGAGCGGTCAAGTACTTGCCTCCGGTCGTTCTCCCACCTCACCCAATTCTGGGTGGGATGGGCGATGGACCATGGGTAACGTGGGATCAGGAACTCCCACAATTTGCGATAGTTTTTCCATCTACCCTCTGTCCCCAGTTTCCCCTCCATTACCGAGTTTGACTGGCTAATACAACAATCGGGAGGGGTCCCCCTCCCTATTTTGATTTTTTCATCGCCCCTCAATTAACTGCAGAGGTTTTTCCTTTGCCCCTCTTTGCTCCTGAACCTCTTGAACTCCAAAGGTAATTTTCTCATCAGAGATAAGGCCCACAGGAAGCTTTTTAGTTTCCTGTTTACTAGGGATACGCACCAACGGCGGAAAGAGGAATTAGCTAAGGCTTCTCTATGATATTTCCTCCCTTCCCCTGCGAGAACTTTCACAGAAATCCGGACAGCCTTATTTGAGGCAGTTAGGTCATGACAGCTCCTCAGACTCAGCATGGCTCAGGGGACCTATGAATGCTTATAGGATTTGGTTCCCTCTGGTCTCAACCGCGAACCTCATGATTAGCTAGACAGGGAGATGTGAAGGGAAGGAGGATATCGAATGTAGGGAACCCCCATCAGGTCTCCCCGAAGGCTCCAAGCGGCCAACGGACGGTTTCCCCTCCCACTATCTAGTACATTTAAAATAAAATGCTTTAAGGAATGGATCGTGTGTCCTCCCTCCGTCTCCCTCTCTCCCTCGGCAGGGCTAGTGCAATGGGGTTCCGAGGTTCAACGAGGAGTTACTTCCCAAGGGTGGCTGCGCCACCTTATCTCTTCTGTGTGACCGGACTGCGCCGGTCACCGCAATGAGCTCGCCGGAAAGGAAGTCACGCGACTTTGCCTCACCCGGCGTTGCATAACAGAATGATACAACCCTCTGCATAAGGGATGTGATACCTAGTAATTACACAAGAGGGAAACACACAATCCCCGGCCCAGGTCTGGTGTGCGTACACCGTTAACCCTGCGGCAGACACACACCAGGAAGGGCCGCCTCTCTCACACTAACTTGGGTTATAAGCGAGACAACCGTCCGCCGGCAAGCGGCTACCAGGATGTCTTTAGGATGATTTCCTACTAGTCAGTACATCTAGATGGGTTGGAGGACGGTATCCTCAGGGGTCTCTACTACAGTTACCCTTGTCAAGTCCCCAGGATGTCCCTCTGTTTACGTTACGTGCGGTACAACGCGAATCAGTATTCACTCTCGCTCAGCTCACTTCGTGATTATGCATTTTTAAAGCCCTCAGCAAGCCTTGTTGGGGTTGTCCCTTTTTTGGGAAGAGTCCCACTGCGGGGGCTGGAAGTTCGTCCCGGCGGGAGGTTATTCCTATCTCCAATATTAGAGAGGACTTCTTCCTCTTTCCATATGCTTATTCGAGCTGTGCGCACGTACCGAGACGTTTTACCGGGGTCAGGGACAGCTTAGCGGCAGGTCCCCACTTTTACGATTGCCACTTAAGGCCGAATCAGTTAATTACTCCACTTTTACGACAACCTTTTAAGGCCGAATCAGTGATTTACTTTCCCCCCACTTTTCTTCTTAAATGTAATAGATGAAAACCGTTATGGGCTCTCTCGCCCTTATTTTGTTCCATATGAAATTACAGCCACGAGAGCGGCTTATATTGATCTGGCAAAAGCCTGCGCTTTTCGTTACTTAGGCTTATACTTTTAGTAAGGCCTAGCGATAACTTAACGCTGTTAGCAGTCCTTACGCACCAGAGGTCTCTCTATGTCAGTCTCCTCCTCAGCCTTCCAAACATATCAGCTCTCTTAAATTTTTCTGTAATTGCCGCGAACAATCACTCTTCAAAAGTGACAGTTTTCCCCTTCAATCCCAGGCTCCTTGTTTTCCCTCCGGCTTAGTCTACAGTAGAAGCCTGTAACTCCTTAATATATGGCCAGCCGCGCTGAATCGGAGCTTTCTCTGACCTCTAAGTAATCGTGAAGTGTTTTTTAGTGGTATGAGGCAAAAAGTTCAGACTGAGGTACATTTACCGCCGGGGGAAGCCGGGGTCGGGGCCATTCAGGTCCTACGGCTCATGTCCCCCAGGTATCTTGTTCGATCGCTACCGCCAGTCGCTGCAGACGCTCTGTCAACGCTCTCACGATATCGATCATAATTTGAGTATTAACTACTCATCCTCTTCATTCTTGTGCATGAAAGGTGGTTAAGAGCACGTTTAACCATCCTGTAGTTTAGTAAGTAACACTGCACGATATTTCGCTGTGTATTGACTGATAAACTTTGTGTTTATCACAAGACTCCTGGTCGGACAGGGCGCCACTAGCGCCATCTGTTGTTTTGTTCTGTTTGTAAACAAACGCTCTCTTCTTAGTTGATATAAAATCGTAGCCCCTAATTTTACCCATTACCTACTGTAGTAAGTATCAATTTAACTGCCTTGTATGTAAGTAAAGCTTTGCATATTAATTTGCTAATAAACAATATTGTGTACTAACTAACCTGCCTACAGGAACGAACGCCGACGCCATTTTGTAAACAAACTTTTTTGGGGGATTATACATATTAAATTCCAGCCAATTTTGTAGTAAATTTAAGTGCATTCATTTATCTTTTCCCCCTAGATATATTCTTGACTTTTTCTCCTCAGAGTGATTTTACTTTAAGCTAAGGGTGGTATTTGTACAAACTAACCTAGCCTAACCCAACCTGCCAAGCTTTTAACCTAATCCAAACCTAGCCTAGCCTATAGACAGCCAATCTGTTGTTCTTATTAACTCTAGTAGATATTGTATTTAGTATCCTACTGTAGCTATATATATCTCTAATTTTAGTTGTTGCTTGCACGATCTTGTAGTAACCTTTGACTGATACATTTTGTTTTGTTTTATCTAAAAAGAGTAGGCTACTGCTTTACTAGGCTACAGTGACACCAGGGCCATCTGTTGATACAGTATATTAACCCCTTGTGTGCGGTCACACTTTATTTTTATATAATCTCTATTTGGTGAATTGTATATTTAGTTACATATTCTGTTATATATATATATTTGTTTAAGGTTAGGTTATCACACCTGGTAGCCTATTTCTGCGTATTTCAATTTTATTATTTTCGGTTAGGCTATTCAACGCTGGTAGCCTATTGGTGCGTATTTAAATTTTTTTAAAACTTTTGGTTAGGCTATCGCCCCTGGAAGCCTAATTCTGCGTATCTCAAATTTTTTGTTTTCGGTTAGGCTATCACCCCTGATAACCTATTGTTGTGTATTTCAACATTGTTTTCGGTTGAAGTGATTGAAGTGTTTCTAAAGTGAGTGAAGTGTTTTAAAGTGAGTTAAGTGTTTTAAAGTGAGTTAAGTGTTTTAAAGTGAGTTAAGTGTTTTAAAGTGAGTGAAGTGATCTGAAGAAACTGACTGTTACCATGCCTCGCACTTGTACGAACTGCGCCAGTAGGTTTGGTGAGTCCATGTTTGTTACTGTCGATCTTCAAGTCTGCCGTCTCTGCCAGCAACAAGAGAATTTGACAGTGAAATTAGATGAAGCCTACAACAAGATCAACGTTCTCACCATGAAGCTGGAATCACTCCAAGAGTTTGTAACACTCAACGTTGGAGTACCACAAACTTCAATTGTCACCGCAACTCCAGCAGCCACCAATGCCCCAACGTCAACTGCCAACAATTCAACGCCTGCAGTAGCCATTTCATCTGATGGTTCCGATACTCAAGAAACAAATAGTAACTCTCTTCCCCCTCAAGACAACTTCCGTGTTGTGAGGAACAACGTTTGCCCCAAGACCAGGAAACCCATACCGATTACCGAGTGTCAAATCCGCTTCCAGATACTCGCAGACTCAGATGACGAAGCGGAAATAGAAGAAGTCCGGCTCGTGGGAGACTCGATGATACGTGGTCAGCTCACAGAGTTTTGCGCCAGAGCACCTAAGACCAGGAAGCGTTTTTGTATCCCTGGTGGTGGTGTAGACGACGTAGTTGCTGCAGTTGACGAAGTATCTAAGCTGGCCCCTGCTAATACAATGTACGTCATCTACGTTGGATCCAACGATGTACAGCGAACCCGGTCGGAAGATTTGCTTTTAAAGTACCAGCAGCTGATCAAGTCGTTTAAGGAGAAGTCATCAAGGATCATCGTCTCAGGAATCGTCCCCCGGCTTGGTGTAGAGAGCCGATTTTACAACATAGCCACCAGCACAAATCGTTGTCTAGCAAACCTCTGCAGGAAGGAAAACGTGGGATTCGTCGACACCTGGGACAATTTCTACTACGATGACTATTTGTTTTTGGACGATGGAGTTCATCTGAACCAGGTGGGAGCAGCACGTTTTGGGCGTCTTCTCAACGATGCGGTGAAGGATTTTCGGAGAAGAAATCGACTCAGCACAGGACAACCAGGAAGGACGACCGAAGACAGCGAGGGCGGCAACCTGCGAAGGAATTAAATGTTAATCTGTCAAGAACCGCGAATTTGGATAAAGCTCCACCAACACGACCCAAATTCAAAACCGCCAGGGATAATGACCGAGGACCGATGTCAGCCATGAATGTAAATGTAGATCCGATCAGAACCCAAATTTTGATTAAAGAACGTTCTGTGAGTTCTAAAACCGCAACTTTAAAGGTTTTCTGCTAACGTAGCATACGCAATAAATTTTCAGATTTAGAGGAACTAGTGTTTACTGAAAATTATGATGTGATTGGTATAACAGAATCTTGGCTCAATACAGTAGATAGAGACTTTTTAGCAGAGTATTCACTTCCCGGTTATGTAATGTTTGAGAAAAGCCGAATAAATAAAAATGGAGGTGGCGTTTTATTTTATATCAAAGAAAGTCTTAACCCGACCCTCTTGTTAAAACCTCAAATTGTGAACGTCGACACATCTTTTGTGCTAATAAAGAATAATAAAGTTACAAACATAATACTTGCATTAATATACAGACCTCCAGCTCAATCAGTGCAAACTGACCGAGAAATTTATGAACAAATTGCATATGTAAGTAACTCACAAGATACCGTATTTTTTGGCGACTTTAATTTACCTGTGACCAAGTGGGGCGATACTCTTACTTCACACTCCGGACATGACTTGTATACGAACTTGCAAGAGAGTTCGCTTTATCAATTTGTTCGAACACCGACCCGTTGTAATAACGTTCTTGACATTGTACTTGCAACAAAAGAAGAATTAACACCTTACGAGCGGCCTATGCGGTTTATTTATGTGTACCGCACAGCGGGGTGTTTTTAGCCAAAATAGGGCTGTTTACGTGATCATTTTCATGCCTAAATAAGACCCAGAACGTAAAACAAGTACCTATCCCTGAAAGGGCATAAACAGAGCTTTCGAATGACACCATAACGATCCTGGTATGATGGATAGTTTTCTTGCAATAACCGTGCAACGCGAGTGCAAAAAGCAGGTAATTCGGTACTTTCAGTACATAATTGAGTATGTAGCGAGTGAGAGAGGGAGGAGGGAGCTGAGATTTGTGTCAGTAGGTTCGCCGCGGTGGTCTGGAGCAGTCATACGCTCGCTAGTCTCCTGCCACCACTTGTCTCTCTCTCTCAGCCACATTACGTGCTGAAATTGCCACTCGACCTATGTCGAGCGCCGCCACATAGTCCAGCTTTATTTAACTCGACTTATGTTGCTCGCCGCTAATTAAGGGTTAATAGAGAATTGAATGTTGGTGATGAATTCAGTAACAGCGACCATCGTACGATAACTTTCACTTTAAACTTTACTAGTAACGAACCAAATAGTAGCATCGAAAAAGTCCCTAATTTCAAGAAAGCAAACTTTCATAAATTAAAGCTATGTTTAAACTGACTGGAGCTTAACAAATTAACATAAACAATCTTGGAAGTTATTCGAAACCACTTACCTAAAAGCAGTGCAAGACTGCATACCATCGAAAATACGGCGTCCAGGCCATAATAATAAGCCCAAAGGTGGAAATAAAGATATTTCAAACTGCCTGCTTGCTAAAAAATTTGCTAATGATAAAATCCTCACAAAATGACGAAGAACGGTGAATTGTGAGACTACGACACGACGCAAAGCCAAAAAGTTAATTAAGCAAAGTAAAAAGACCTTAGAGTTACATATTGCGAATCAAAGTAAAACAAACCCCCCGAAAGAATTCTATAGTTATATCAGAAAGAAAAAAGTAGTTACTTCAACTGTTGGATCGTTAGTCGATGAAAATGGAGAATACACCAAAGACGAAGTACAAATAAGTAATGCCCTCAATACCTTCTTTGCATCAGTTTTTACAACAGAAGACCTCAGTGATATCCCTACACCATCGCCGATTCAGATTGATAATTCAGATGTTCTAAGCAATATCACCGTTACAGAGAGAGAAGTATTGAATTGTTTAGATAAACTCAAGGTAAATAAAACGCCTGGACCTGATACAATCTTGCCTAGAGTTCTAAAGGAAGGTAAGGATGAGCTCTCCAAACCACTGACATTACTATTCAATAAATCCTTGCAGTCTGGAACTATGCCTGATCAGTGGAAGATAGCCAACGTAACACCGATATTCAAAAAAGGCAGCAAATCCCTACCCAGTAACTATCGTCCAATTAGCTTAACCTCAGTTGTATGTAAAATGCTAGAAACGGTCATAAGAGACAGACTCGTAAATCACTTAGAGGAAAATAACATACTTAAAGATACTCAACACGGCTTTCGTAAAAAACGTTCCTGTTTAACAAACCTCTTAGACTTCTTCCACGATATCCTCAACCTCTACGATGAGAGTAAAGCTGTAGATATTATATACCTTGATTTTCAAAAGGCCTTTGACAAAGTTCCCCACAAACGTTTACTGCTAAAACTAAAAGCGCATGGAATACAAGACGGTGTGTTGAAATGGATAGAAAATTGGCTCAGCGACAGAAAGCAAAGAGTAGTCATAAACGGTAAGGCATCTAAATGGACCAATGTAAGTAGCGGGGTACCCCAGGGATCGGTACTAGGACCAATTCTCTTTCTAATTTACATCAACAACATAGATGAGGGTCTCACCTGTACAATCTCAAAATTTGCTGACGATACAAAAATTGCAAATAGCGTACTCTCAAAAGATCAAGTTGACGATATGCAACACAATCTAGATAAATTGTCACATTGGGCCCAAATTTGGCAAATGAGTTTCAATGCGGATAAATGTAAAGTACTGCATATCGGATACCTAAATGAGAAAGCAAACTATTCGATGAATGGCACTCAGCTTAAGAATGTAAACAGAGAAACCGATCTGGGAGTAACAATATCGAGTAACCTAAAACCGAGTCAACAATGTTCAGAAGTTGTTAAGAAGGCAAACAAAATAATTGGCTTTATAGGCAGATCACTTGAGCATAAATCCAAAGACGTAATCCTAACCCTTTACAATTCCTTAGTCCGCCCTCTTCTGGAATACTGGGTTCAATGCTGGTGCCCTTATTACCAAAAAGACATAAACAAGCTAGAACGAGTTCAACGTAGAGTTACCAAAATGATACCTAGCCTAAAGAACAAACCATACGAAGAGCGTCTTAGAGAATTAAATCTATTTCCTTTAACCCAGCGCAGATTAAGAGGTGACTTAATTCAAGTGTTCAAAATCATCAAAGGCATCGACAATATGAACTGTAGTAAGTACTTCACTATCGACCAATCTAATTACACGCGGGGAAACGGTTGCAAAATTATTGGTAAATCTTTTAACTCACACGAATCTAAGAATTTCTTCTTCAATCGAGTTGTCAACTTGTGGAATGGGCTTCCCCGAGACGTTATAGACTGCAGCACCGTTGATTCATTTAAATTCCGTCTAGACAAATATCTCGCATCAAACCCGCGACTGACTGCGTTTGTAAATGAATAACTTTATTTTATCCTCCCCTCAGTTACTAACCCATATGTCCCCTACTAACTTCCTAGTCCTGCCACGTTAGTGGCAGGGCAGTAGTTCCCTTTCCAATGTTCCCTTACCCACTCTAAACCACTGTTTGGACACTTGATCCTCAGTGTTTTGGAGGACAAGCAGCCTAGAAGGGTCACTAGATCTGTTGTTGCTTGATTTCCTTTGTACTTCCTTTGATCCTCTTTGACTAGAACATTTTTGACATCCCCCGGCGGACTAACTGATATAGCCAGTTGTTTTTCTAGCTCTCTAAGTTTTTTCCAGGATCCTACGTGTCCTCGCTCCACACCAAGTGGGCAGAGGACGTGGTAGTCACAGGAGGCGCCCTCGGTGCAGACTTTTTTCTTTGCATGTGTTTTTTCCCTATTTTGGTTACAAACTCGGTTTTCAATTACAGCCCGGCCCTTTTTTCTTATGGTCTTCACAAGGGTACACTCCTTCTGTTTGTTTTCCTTGTAATTCCAGCCGTTAGTAACTGTGATGTGGACGCCCAATAGGGGCTTAAGAAAAAAGGGGGGGGGGTATGCGGATCCCAGTACAAGAGGTGAACCCCCTTCCACAGGATTACAAGTTAATGCAGGGCAAGCCAAGCGTTATTGACGCCGGACCAAGCCCAAATAGATATGCACTAGCTAAGAAGCTCGGGAAAATTTGTTAAATTATTAAATCTGACGTATTCATTTTAAGTTTGCAAAGCCTAATTTAAGCTCATGTAGTTTACGAATAATAAAAGATTGTGTTACACTACTGTTCATTATACTGTATATGCTACGTTCAATTTTCTTTGCTAGTTGCACTCGATTACGAAAAGTTTGACTTGAGATGTTCATTATTGCTATATATGTACATTGCAGGTTCTATGCTAGTTGCACTAGATTACGAAAGATTGGTATTGGTCGAAATGACTGAACACAGTCATGTTCCAGCCTAGTTTGCACTAGACTCACTAAGTTTAGTATTGGTCGAAGCGACTCAATAAATTGACCTAAGGACCAAGCTGAGCTCAGCACAGGTTACAGGTCTAGGTGACAAGTTTTTTTTTGCATTTAACTCTCTGTGTCACACGGTACAACAAATACCTCATGGAAGAGGACTCTGTTGTTGGAGCAGGCTTCTTTGAAGCAACGCACTGCTCACACTCTTTCCTATTTTATACTGTTGTATGCACAACAAAACAATTACTATTTATTTTTCCTGTTAGGCCTATAAGGTTTCTTGGCTTAACCATGCGGTTATTGAGTGTTTGATATTTACGAATGTCCCCCTCCAGTCTTGAAATTCAGGCAACATCGTCAATGATAAAGGGGCCACTATTAAATTATAGGTTTGATTCCCGAAGGGAAGTAGAGAAAACCTAATATTTAGTAGGGGCCCCGGAACCATTGACGACGACGTCCCTCCCAGCCATCCCCTTCCCATTCGCTGATATTTGGAGTTTATCTTGGTATATCATTGAAGAAGGAATTGTTGCGCTTGGCGAGAGGCGGTAAGAAGCCACAACGCAAGAAAATCCACCGAATGTGGGAAGCTTGTGAATAACAGTGTTAAAGTGGAAAATTCTTTTTCCTTTTGTGTTCTCTTATTTTTTACGAAGTTTTTTCGTAGTGGGTACCCGATCTGTGACGACACCATAAGAGAAGTAGCGTTGCACTTATGAAGATGAATCTCTTTCTTCCTCGCGGCGGTTGATTCAAACGACTGACGTGGGTGTTGAATGGAGACTATTATACTAATAGGCAACATCGTCAATGATTCCGGGGCCCCTACTAAATATTAGGTTTTCTCTACTTCCCTTCGGGAATCAAACCTATAATATATACAGTCCATTCATTATAGGTAGGCCAGATATCGTTAACTACCTCTGTAACTGAAAAAGGGCTACAGTAAATGGGCTGTATTTTTCCATACCTATTCCCGGGCTAACTTACCAATTGATAGAAAAGTTAACTCAATTAGGCCTACTCTTGTATTTTGAGATGCAGAAGTTAAGAGTCAAAATATCTGGTCTACCTATAATGAACAGGGTAATATAGTAGCCGTTTGTGAGAGTTCATGCTAAAGCATGGAACCAATATATGAAATATCTGGCTCTAGCTTATGGATTATCTGCCTCCTCTCAATTCAGTGACTCAGTAAAGTACCGAATATAATGGTCATATTAATAAAACAATCCACTGAAAACCCCTTCACCTAAATTAACCAAATAGGTAGGTACCAATATTGTTATCTTTTGAGAATTGAATTATATAATATGTCTCTCATTGATGCACACTTAGTTCCTTATATTATCTTGTTCGATATAGGATTAAAAACACCATCCCATGACTTCAGGAATATGACTTGAAATACAGTTCTGATAATAAAATCAATCCTATATATTATGTTTGTACTATTACACGTGCATCCCTACTGTATTATATGTCAGTCTCATATTAATTATTGTTTATCCTGAGAAATATTCAATTAAAACAATTCAATTCAACACAAAATAGTTTATTGTCATAGTAATACATTATGTAAATATTGCAAAATTTAACATCGTATAAATATACACAAACTACAACAATGAGGACTACATACCAAGTGGTATATGAGTCCTTTAATCTTGTATACAAATACAATAAGTAATACTGTAAACAGAATATGAATGATCATAAATACGTATATTCATCATCAGACTGACAACTTCCTGTCGCAGTAGCTCGAATTTGTTTGATGGCGGTGGTAGATTCTACATGTGATCTGTGGTGATGGGCTGGTCTATCAGAGTGAGAGCTGGACGATCTCTGCCATACCCATAGCTTACTCTGACTGTTCCGTTTACTTATATATTTTCTAGATCTCAGGTGACGGCGTCTCTTCCGTGGATTGACCTCCCAATCTCCCAACCTAGAGGTTGGCAGATTGGAAGCCAAAGCGTCACATTTTTCCTTTGACCCTCAACTTTCTCTTCATAATTGCTGAGGGGAACAGGGCCCTGGGTGGGGCTTTGGTTTCTCGGGCGTTTCCGCGCCCTCCTTAGCTCCCTGCCATGGAGTGGCTTCGGTCACCCAGGCTTTATTGTGGTAGGCAGGGAGGGATCTGTGGGGGCGCTCGGTTATGGCCTTGGCCTTTTTTTTTTTTTTTTTTTTTCTATGTTATTGAGGGAGGCAAAAGGCATAACTGCCTATAGTGAGTGCCTCCCCCATAGTTGAAAGAGTGACAGGGCCAAAATCAAGGGACGTTCGAGCCAAAATGCCTGGACACACGGAGTTTGAAGCAATTTAAGTCATAGGAAGAGGGAAAGACTGATTCTGGGAGAGAGTTCCAGAGCTCAGCTGTTGAGTAGAAGAAAGTTTGAGAGTAACGTTTCACTCTTGGGTTGGAGAGTTGCACAGAGTAGGGGTGGGATTGAGTTGCAAGACGGGTACCACGTGCCCTACGTAAAGGAGGTGGTATGCACTGGGATAGCTCTGAGGAACACTGATTATTATAGTAGCGATAGAATAGCGAGAGAGATGCAACATTGCGGCGGAGAGAGAGAGATTGCAGAGAGTTGGTGAGTGGACGGGAGTTAATGATACGAAAGGCCTTCCTTTCAACTTTGTCTAGGAGAGCAGTGTGAGAGGAACCTCCCCACACATGTGAACAATACTCAATACAAGGGCGCACTATGCCCCTGTACAGAGCAAGAAGCTGTACAGGGGAAAAGAACCCCCTAAGGCGGTTGAGCACACCCAGCTTCTGGGAGGCTGCCTTAGCAAGACTGGTAATATGGTCCTTCCAAATGAGAGCAGAAGAAAAAGAGACACCAAGAATATTGAGAGAAGATGAAGGGTTGATTTTTGTATTGTTGAAGAATAAGGGATAGTCCGCTGGGAGATCCTGACGGGTAGATAGATGGAGAAATTGGGTTTTGGAAGCATTAAAGTTAACAAGGTTTTCTCTGCCCCAATTGGAAATAGTATTTAGATCAGAATTTAAGAGTTCTATGGCTTCATTACGTTTGTCGTTGAGGGATTGCTGGCTGGGGCGTTCTGAAAAACTATTGGAGTAGTGCAAGGTTGAGTCGTCTGCGTATGAATGGATGGGAATTAAGGTACAGTTAAGGAGATCATTTATAAAAATTAGAAAGAGAATAGGAGATAGGACAGAGCCCTGAGGAACACCGGAGTTTATAGAGTGAGGAAGTGAACAATGGCCGTCCACAACCGCGGCTATGGAACGGCCGGAAAGGAAATTAGAGACAAAGGCACAGATGGAGGGATAGAAACCGAAGGAGGGTAGTTTAGAAATTAAAGATTTATGCCAGACTCTATCGAAGGCTTTCGATATGTCTAGTGCAATAGAAAAAGTCTCACCGAAGTCCCGAAAGGAGGATGACCAAGAGTTAGTAAGATATGAAAGAAGATCACCAGTAGAGCGACCCTTAAGGAAGCCATACTGGCGATCTGAGAGCAGATTATGAGAAGAGAAATGCTTAAGAAATTTGGAAGCAAGAATAGTTTCAAAAACTTTAGAAAGACAAGAGATAAGAGCAATTGGACGATAGTTGGAGGGTTGAGAGCGGTCACCCTTCTTTGGGACAGGTTGAATGTGAGCAAACTTCCAGCATGAAGGGAAGACGTTAGAGGATAGACAGAGACGAAAGAGTTTGCCTAGGCA
This sequence comes from Paralithodes platypus, assembly GCA_032716605.1. Taxonomy (NCBI): domain Eukaryota; kingdom Metazoa; phylum Arthropoda; class Malacostraca; order Decapoda; family Lithodidae; genus Paralithodes; species Paralithodes platypus. Next base: position 18,829,802 of record CM064546.1, on the reverse strand, counting down.
GGGAGTCAGCACGGAAGCACAGTTTTTGAGAACAACAGGAGGAACACCGTCCGGACCGTACGCCTTATTAGTGTTAAGCCCAGAGAGGGCCTTGCTTGGGGCCCTGGGGCTGTTCGGCCAGGCAACCTGGGGAACAGCAACAGCAACAACAACAACAACATGTGATCATTATTTATAACTTAGCTGACTATAATTATTACTTTCAACAACCAGACTAACTTCTCCGAACTTATGTATGATGACTATACCATCTATAGAGCCGTTGTTTTATAAAGTTAAGAAATGGTGGATAGACAAGAAAATTAATAATTATTTCTACCACCAAACTCACTGCAACTGACTACGGTAATGAAGCCGTAACATGCAGAGGACAGCAGAAATTAACTGGTAAAGAAGCTGAGGATAGATATTAATCTATACCACCAGACTACCTTCCTGATAATAAATTAATATGATATGTACAATATTACCACCAGTTTAATACCTCCTAACTAATGACTTGGCCATGATGAAGACTAACGGAAGATTCTATTTGTGAAATGTTGGTAACCTATTTTTTATTTATTTCACCACAACACCAAACACCTCCAATGAAAATAATGAAAGCATATAATTATATGATCCACCAGGATTCGAACCCGGGTTATCAAACACAGATTTTTAGACACCTTAACCATTACACTACCAAGACGGTTAATGGTTTATGCACACGCCTACGACTTATTATCCATTCTCGAATACTGGATATTAATCTAATCATGTTCATATTCCCACCGCACTATGGTAGCCTAATAATAAGAGGAACATATTTTCCACCAGCTTTGAACTACATCAGTAGTGCATCCGATTTGCTGAAGAGAGGTTATTATTTATCTTCAGGATGTAAATGCTCTGGAGACAGGTGCAATTACGACCTTCAAGATTATATATGAACGGATTATATTGTTTATGCCACCAGGCAGGTAACGCCGTCTATGACTTTGACACTATCCAAAAGGGGTGACGTTTCTACTTGTAATTTGTAAATAAAGTATATAATAAATTAAAGTAAATTCATACCGCCAGACTGACAGCACCAGACCATGGGAGCTATGCCTCGGACATGCTGAAGCGTGGTGAGGGTCCGACCTTACGTATGTTCAAGGGCCGCAATGACCTTTACCTGGAGGAGGCCAGGGTGGTGGCGGCCATGGAGGCAGGTACCCACGGCTTTTTTGAGAGTGCCACCCACGTCATTATGAAGCTGAACAACAAGTACAAGGTGAGAACATGAACATTCTGATTTTACTCTAGTCAGTGGCTACAGGCAACGATCGTTCAAATACCACTTTCTGTAGGTGTGGTTTTAGTCAATATTCCCAGCTGTGAAGATTAGAATTGGCCTCCAAGGAACCACGTGGTTCCCCACTCACTCCTATTCCCTTGGTGGTGTGTAGGTGCTCTCCTGACAGCCAAGATCAGTCGGTTGGCTTTCATTTTAGCTTAACTAAGTGTTGGTTTGGGGTTAACCGAATATTATTATATTTATTTTTATTTTTATTATTATTATTATTAATATAATTATTATATTATTATTATTGTTGTTGTTGAGAAATTGCCAACGCCCAGAAAGAAACCCCGGGCAGAACAATCACAGAAGCAAGTGGCCAAGAAACCCCCCCTGATGTCCCTACAAATTCCCAAACCCCCACACCCCTGGTCCATCTCCAAGATGAACCGATTACAGGAAAATGGGCGGAGCTGCTCCCACCACCATGAGCCACCATTGGTCGAGCGAAAGCGATCGAGTGCATGACGTCACGCCAGAGGGATCCCTAAATTGGTCATGACGCTCGCCCGGGCATCTCCTTGATTGGCCTGCCAGGACCGGTGAAACTGGATGCAGGAAATAAAAAGGAGAAGTCAAGAAGTAAAGAGGAGAAGTCAAGACCTGCCCTGAAAGACCCTCTGATTGGCTAGAAACGGAACAAGCCATCCGTCTCCAGGCCTTATAAGGAGCCCCTGCCACTATCAGAATCAGTTCAGTCTGCTGTTCTTGGCAACACAGACCTCCTCTCCCTCATCCCCCCAGCTCCCCTTTCTGTAGCTACCGGCACCAAGGAAACACTAAGAGGTGCAAGCAAGAAAGAGATAAATGTGCTAGACAGACAAGAAAGGAAAAATTATAAACTGCCGTCGAGCCTTCCACCGCCCAAGCTACAGTTGCCTCGCTCACTTCATAACCCAGAGCTGCAGAACCTTATACAGTGTCACACCCAGAGGATGCCTGATAGTTACTTTGAGGAGTTGACTGTGCATTGGGAGACAGAGCTGCCACGAGTAATGAGGGATGAACTGAATCGAGAGACGTCAATATTGGGATTTGTCGTGACCTTAACACACAGATAATAGGAATTGTCAAGTACAAGTGAAATAGACTAGATTTGATTAACTATGTTCAGTTAGTTGCCCCCTTAACCCTTACTGTACCAGCGACGTTTGTTGGCCGACAGTAAAAAAGTCACTCGCTAGTACCAGCGACGTACGATGTACGTCCTAATATGCGGTCCTTGTCCCGAGCGATACCTGGCACCATGACTTGTAAACACTGCTTTGAGTCCTTGGCAACACTTCTCAGTGTATATAAGGTCCCACTGGCGAGCTGGCTCAGTACTCGTTCAGGTTTCGAGGTAGGAGTTTGCTCTCTCTCGACTCTGAGGCCGTTTTGGCCACACTGTGTAGTACTGGAGGATACAATTGTGGTGGTACCCTATAGTACAGTAGGGGTTAATAGGGATATGAAAACTCACAAAAGATAACTGTTTTTCAGCACAAATATTACACACCTTCTGGAAATGACTCCCCTAAATGCCATGGACCACTACCTTCTACTCTTACTATAAATTTCTGTAACATTCGTGGCCTTTCCTCTATTAGAGTGGAACACCACCTCTCCTCTGCCAACCCTGATCTTCTCTTTCTCACCGAAACTCAGGTGTCTGGGACTACCGACAGCAAACCCTTCTCTGTATCCTCCTACTATCTCTATCCTCAGTTTCAAGCCAAAGGTGGATGTTGCGTATATGTGCGCAACAATCTCGCTTTCTCTCGTGTTCCCAACTTAGACTCTTCTGAATTCTCAACTCTCTGGCTAAAGCTTTCTTGTCACTCTCAAACTAAATATTTCTGCGCTGTTTATCTCTCCCCTAATTCTACAGATTATCCAAAATTCTTTAACTATCTAACTTCTAAAGTGGAACACATTCTATCCATCTCTCCTTTCGCAGAAATCTCCATCCTAGTAGATTTCAACGTACACCACCAGCAATGGCTCTTCTCTGATTCCACTGACCAACCTGGTGAACAAGCCTATATATTTTCCATACTAAATTACCTAGAGTATCTAGTCCAGCAACCCACCCGTATCCCGGATCGCTTCGTAGATCGGCCCAACATTCTTGACTTATTTCTAACCTCTAACCCTTCTGCTTATACTATAAATCTTTTTTCTCCTTTGGGCTCCTCTAACCATAAACTAATATCTGTTACCTGTCCTATCTCTCCAGTACGGCCGTCGCCAATTAAGTAACATAATATTTGTTGCCACGAGCACTGTCGGTATCTATTTATCACTGATACCATATTATAAATTGCTGGTTTTATTGCACTGTGTTCTATGAGTATTACAGTTCACTATCTTTAAGTTATTAAAACCATTGTTGTGTAATTATGTTACCAACTGTTTCTGTCATCCAGTTGAGCATGAAGTAGACCCCACCCTTATTATATTTGCATAAACATTATTTTTATACACACATTCTAGGTAATATGGCGGTACTAGATCACACACAAACACAAACACACTAACATACTCCTAATCAGAAATATGTTGCCATGTACCTCACTAACAAGACGACGGGACGGAATGACATTGTGCTCAACCGGCTCTGTGGGTTCTTGCTCTTAACCCCCTAAATAACATGACACCTTTTTACCTTTGATTCTGGCTGAAATTACACGATGTTATGCAGTTTAAGAAGGACCTGTGTTATTAAATGGGTTTATTGAGATCGTATTTTCCCATTTTAGTCATAGAGCTAGATTATAATCTAAACAAAATCGTCTATTGGTAACCAGAATATGATGAAAATTGCGTAGTGGTGGTGAAAGGGTTAACAGGGTTACTGTTCGCCCATGTATCAAATACTGTTCCCAAGTGTGGGAGGTTCCACCCATACTACACTTCTCGAAAGGGTAAAATCAAAAGCGTTTCGTCTCATTAACTCACCTTCTCTTGCTAATATTCTCCAATATTCTCTACTCACTGCATTATTGCATTTCTCTCTCTCTCTCTTCTACGATTATTATAATAATCAGTGTTCTTCAGAACTTTCTGATTGTATAACACCGAGAGAAGGTAGCACCCGTCTTTCAATATTTTCCCACCCATTTTCTGTACAACTCTTTAACCCAAGATTAAACAGATATTCCTAGTCTTCTTCAGTCAACAAGTCTCTTCTTCAATCTGTTTGACCCTTAACCTAAGACTTAACCCTTCTGGTGCGATGAGTTCTATGTAGGATCTATGCGCCACTGCTTGTCCTTTTTTTTTTAGCTAATTTTCTTTCATCATAATTCAAGATAACTTTACGAAATACCGAATTTTTTAGTAACTAATGTGTTTGTTAGACAGTATGAGTTATGGTCTTTAACATTAAATGAACATTACATTAATACCTGATTTATATTTTGTAGTGGGGAGATTGTAGGCACCAATCCCTCAGGGCAACACCCAGGGGAGGCCTATAGGCATTTGATAAGGAGTAACTGGAACTCATGTTTCATTTGTCTGGCTTCCCTTATTGATTTTGTTTGTGCCTCACCTACACAGAGTGATCCAGCTAGCTCTCACAAACACCTCCTACTCCTATGTACTTCACTACACTAAACAAGCACACCACACTTCTTTCTGAAACAAATACAAAATCCATAAAATCATAAATAACAAAAATAGCCCAGCTTCAGAGTCCACAAGGGGGGGAGGGACCATACATGCCACCACACTTGCCCGACCTTCCCCAAACGGATCCTCAAATTTATCTAGACCACAACCTGTTACTCTTACTATTAACTCTTGCAATATTCGCGGCTTTTCTCTCTGTTGAACACCATCTCACCGCCTGCAAACGTGATGTTCTTTTCTTCACTGAAACTTAGGTGTCAGAAGCAACTGCCAGCAGTCCTTTTTCTGTATCCCCCTCCTTTATCTATCCTAGTTTAAAAGCCAAAGGTGGATGTTATGTATACGTACACAAAAACTCACTTGCTCACTCGCGTTCCCGACTTGATTCTTCTGAATTGTGAACTTTATGGCTCAAACTATCCTTTCAATCTCATACTAAATATTTCGGTGCTGTCTATCTTTCCCCTAACACTACTGATATTCCCAAATTCTTTGTCTATCTAAATTCTAAAGTGGAACGCATCTTATCCATCTCTCCTTTCTCAGAAATCTCCATCTTAGGAGATTTCAACATTCACCACCACCAATGGCTCTCCTCTCATTCCACTAACCAACCTGATGAACAAGCCTACATCATTTGTATCCTAAATGACCTAGAGCAGTTGGTTCAGCAACTCACCCGTATCCCGGATAGATTTGGAGATCGGCCCAACATTCTTGACTTGTTTCTAACTTTAAACCCTGCAAATTATACTGTCGATCTTTTCTCTCCCTTAGGCTCCTCAGACCATAAACTTGTCTCTATCACTTATCTTATCTCTCCAGTACAGCCACCTGATCTTCCCAGCAGGCGGCGCTTGTGGCACTTTGGCACTGCCGACTGGGAGGCTCTTCGGCAGTACTTCTTTGATTTCCCATGGAAATATTTTAGATTCTGTGGCGGGGGACCTTCGGAGAGTACTGAAAGCATTACCGAGGTAAACCTCTGAGGCATGGAGGCATACATTCCATTTTCTTTCTCTCAGACTAATGCTAAAAAATCTTGGTTTACTAACGCTTGTCGTACTACTGTCCACAATAAGGAGGAGGCATTCAAACGGTACTGACGCCTTCAAACTCGAGAATCTCATTCTTCCTATGTTTCTGCCCGGAATGTTCTTCGGCTCTCCAAATACTCTTTCATCAATAATATATATACTGATTTATCCAACCCTAGCTCTTCCAAAGCTTTCTGGCATCTAGCCAAAAACTTCTCCAACAATTTTACTTCCTCGTCTTTCCCTCCCCTTTTCCACTCTGACGGCACTAACATCACTTCTTCCTCTGATAAAGCTGAACTCTTTGCCCAAACTTTCGCTAAATACTCCACCTTTTATGATACCGGTAATATTCCTCCCTCTCCACCCCCTCTCACTTCTCTCTAAAGATGTAATTTCTACCCTCTTTGGGCATAATACTAAGAAGGCATACGGTCCAGATGGTGTTCCTTCTGTTGAACTAAAAAAAATGTGCTTCCATGTAGACTCCCTGCCTAGGCAAATTTTGCCGTCTTTGTTTATCCTCTAACGTCTTCTTTTCTTGCTGGAATTTTGCTCTCATTCAAACTGTCCCAAAGAAGGGTGACCATTCTCAACCCACTAACTGTCATCCAATTGCTCTAATTTCTTGTACCTCCAAAGTTTTTGAAACTATTCTCTCTTCAAAATGTCTTAAGCATTTCTCTTCTCATAATCTACTCTCAGATCGCCAGTATGGGTACCTTAGGGATCGCACAACTGGTGATCTTCTTTCATACCTAACTAACTCTTGGTCGTCCACCTTTCAGGATTACGGTGAGACCTTTTCTAGTGCACTAGACATATCGAAGGCCTTTGATAGTCTGGCACAAATATCTAATTTCTAAACTACCCTCCTTCGGTTTCTATCCCTCCATGTGTACCATCGCTCACTTTTTTAACTTATGGTGTTCCTCAGGGTTCTGTCCTATCTCCAATTATCTTTCTAATATTCATTAATGATCTTCTCAACTGTACCTCCAGCTCTATCCATTCATATGCTAATGACTGTACCTTACACTATTCAACTAGTTTATCAGAACAACCCAGCAAGCAATCACTCAAAAACCCAAACGATGAAGCCATAGAACACTTATCTTCTGATCTGTCAACCATTTTCAATTGGAGCAGAGAAAATCTTGTTGCTTGCAATGCTTCCAAACCCCAATTTCTCCATTTATCTACCCATCAAGAATTCCCACTGGTCTATCCTTTATACTTCAACAATTTATAAATCAACCCTCCATCTTCTTTCAGTATTCTTGGTGTCTATTTTTCTTCTGATCTATCTTGGAAAGACCATGTTACTGATCTTGCTAAAACAGCTTCCCAGAAGTGGGTGTACTTAACCTCTTCCTTGGGTTCCTTACCCCTGCATAGCTTCTTGCTCTGTATAGGGTGACAGTGCATCCATGTATTGAATATTGTTCGCATGTGTGGGGAAGATTCTTTCACACAGCGCTTCTTGACAAATTAGAAAAAATAGCCTTTCGTCCCATTATCTAACGTCCACTTGCCGATTCTCTGCAATCTCTTTCTTTACCGCAATGTTGCATCTCTCATGCTATTCTACCGCTATTACAACAATCAGTGCTCGTAGAGCTCTATCAGAGTATGCCACCTCCTCTATGTAGAGCACATACCACCCGTCTTGGAACACAATCCCACCCGTACTCTGTGCAACTCTCCAAACCAAGAGTGAAACGATATTCCCAATCTTTCTTTTATTCAACAGCTGAGCTCTGGAACTCTCTTCCTGAATCCATCTTTCCTTCATCCTATGACATAAATTGCTTCAAAGTCTGTGTCCAGGCATTTTGGCTCGAACATTCCTTGACTTTGGCCCTGACACTCTTTCAACGCTGGGGGAGGGAATCGTCACAGGCAGTTTGGCCTTTTGTATCCCTCCACATAAATTTTTTTTTTTTTTAGAAGTGATTCTGTTATAGGTTGAATTTCAACTTCTAAAATACCTCTTGTTGGGACACAGCCCTTCTGACTACCGATGCTTATAGCAGACTGATATTAATATCGTATGGAAGGTTAGAAACTCGTGGAAGTATATGGCAACTAGTGGTGTGGTTCGGTGCTACCAATGTCAGCCAGTAATACCAAAACGTATGGGTACGTCACCTGCAGTATGGGCCTTTTTTTTACATACCCCCAGAAGGGGTAGAATGTGGGCAGGAAACCAGGTGTAACCCAGAGGTGCCGCTTCCACACTTAACCTCGAAAGCCAGGATTTGTTTTGACTGAAACCTCTCTCCCACGTAGCTGGGATCAAGCCCGCACCACCAAAGCCAAGCGACCAGAATACGGTGACTCAGTATGCTCGGCCAGTGTGGCGGTAAATGTAGATATGCCAATAGCATTATGATATAATTATTGGATTAGAAATCATGACACAATACAAATATTATTCCCATACGACCATGAAGACATTGACTCTCCGTAGATAAAAAAATAGTGTATTATATTTGTTTGGTAATTATATATATATATATATATATATATATATATATATATATATATATATATACAGTATATATATGAATCCAAATTGACGACGATATCAATGGAGTATTGTCTCTTATAGTCCATTAATTATAGGTAGGCCAAAAATCTTTGAATACTAAACTCTTTAACTCATGAACGACTAGAGTAATCGAGCTATTATTTATACCGATTAGAAAGTGTCAGCAAGGGAATAGGTGTGGAGATTTACAGCCCATTTGCTCTAGCCTTTTTTAAGTTACCTACCTATAATGAATGGACTATAGATCCCACTACTAAATTACCCACCTATTGTTACTGAGTTAAGTATGGATATTATAGCTCCTATCTTTACTCACCATAGTGTACCTAATAGATTTATGATAGAATATGAGGGATGAAATCTGATGTCAGTGAGCATTTAATGTTTGAAACCAATCGGATATATTGTTAGTATTAAGGCACAAGCTGGAATGCTGTGTTGATTTGGTCTATTCGTTATAATTAGGCCAAAAATCTTGACTACTAACCACTATAACTAAAACACGACTTGAGTAATCGAACTAATATTTATATCATCTGCGAAGAGTCAGGCAGGGAATAGGTGGGGAAATGTTCAGCTCATTTGATTTAGCCCTTTATGAGTAAAATAAGTTTGGAGTCACGATTTGTGGCATGCCTATAATGAACAGGCTTTGGCTTTGGGTGACACCAGCAAAGGAAAATATACATATTTAATATGTAATATTTACTATGTTACATGGTTCGTAATTTCAACAATACGCTAATAACAACCTGAACTCCATTATCATTATATTGATTTGGCTTTAGAGCGGTTAGATTTGATTTTAATATGATTGGTTAAAATATTATATAATTAATCAACGAATTTTGAATCATTTTTATTTTGAACTTTAAAAAACGGTAATGCTAAATACAATGTGTCGAACTACAATCAGTTCTAAATCTGGAAGTGGTGAAGAATATTTTCCTTTTTAAATTAATGTAATATTTCACTGGGTTTGACTGCAAGATTTGTTTGCATAAATGAGGATAATGGTGAGCTACAGCATGGTTGCCAGTGGCGTTTTGCACTTCCGGAGGAGATTAATTCATTGACATGGCTGGCGACGAAGGTAGACCCTTGAACTGCTTGAAGGTGAAGGGATTGAAGAGGGCATCCAGCGGGTTGCTGGTGAGACACGCAGTAGTATTGTTCTATCTATCTATCTATTGCCTGACGCCGTGATCCCCGAAGGGGTGGACACGAACGAACCGCCCCCATGCACCTCTGTCCCCAGTCAGTCGACGCCCCTCCCCCCAACCAGCACCGCCTTCGTTCATATACTTCCTCACTCCATGCTTCCACCTCTCTTTCGGTCTACCTCTCCCTCTCTGTCCCTCCACCTCGCTCTCGTACACCCTCTTAGTCATTCTCTCGCTTTCCATACGTTCCATATGGCCGAACCATCTCAAGTTATTCCTTTTCACATTTTCCAGCACATCTACCTCCACACCACACCTCCTTCTTACTTCCTCATTAGTCTGTCTATCCCTCCATTTGTTGAGACAAGCAATAATACTGATCATAAAAGTAGTGGGTCTTCGCATATGCGATAGGTTTCCTGCAGGCCCCACTTTTCTGGCTAAAGGTTAGGGTTCAATTTCTACAGATTAAGAACTGGTACAAGGTAAGAGAGGACTTCCTTACCGGACGAGTGGCTTGGTTCTTCAGGAAATACACACCCTGGAAGTACAAGATTGACATAACTACCAAAAGACTGAAAGAGGCCGGTATCATAACCTATTTCTACAAGGTAAGGGGTAACAAAATACATCAGAGACTGGAAACTAATATATTTGACATTCCTCTACACTGCTACAATGATAGGCATAATATATAATATTTTATTTGGTAATGATACAAAACTGACGTTTAAAATGTTTGAAATGTACAATTAATTTTGTTCCTGCTAAAAGACATGGACATAACTTCTCCCATTCCTTACTATAGTTCATAGACTGGCCACCAGATTACCAGCAACTGAAGACAAATATTGCAGGACACCTATTTAAAAAGAAAATAATACCAATTTGAGAATACTAAATTATTTGTCCTAGTAAATAATATATCATATTATCCATCTTTCAACCATGTCCATTTGACAACCAATGTATACTATAACACCATCTATATTTTAGCCGGTTACAGTTATTTGTGAATGGGAAACTTTGATCAGAATGTTATGTAAACACATCAATAAAGGATACTTGTTTTCCTTTTTTTTGGGGGTGGGGGGGGGAGGGGGGGTGAGGGAATGAAAATTGCAGACCCAACCACAAATACTCTCACGATCATTGCCTTAATACTAATTAATAATACCAGTCACTAAATCCCCTCGGCCATTATCAACTGTACCAACATATATAATTAGCGTATTGATCAGTTTGAGTGTATTGTAACCCGACCACAGAGAGAGCTCGTGTCCCTGGGAGTGCGGGGTACCGGTCGACAGAAGAGGTTGTGGCAGCCTCTCACCATCGACCACCTGCAGGGACTCTTCTGGCTCCTGGGGTTGGCATGGACAGCAACATCTCTATTATTCATCACCGAGATGTTGCACAGTAAATTAGAAACTTCATACAAAAGGAACACTCAAAATGGTGCATTATAAATATATAACTGAAGATTGTGATTGATTGATTTACTTTATTTTGTAAAAGTTACATATATCATGATAGGTAGGCTAAAGAACATCAATAAAATTGCGAAATGCACCCCAATACAGCAAAATCTCTCCCACAAGGATAACCTACTAAAATGTAGCTAACTTTTTTTTCCAGTAGGGTTCCTGTAGTGCAGCAGGATAAAGCAGTCTACAAGGGAGTCAGGCAAACTATAGTACAAAGTAAAATTCCACCACATTGTAGACTTATTGTACCATCTCAATGAAATAGCTAGAAGTATCTTAAACATACCACTACAAATACTGTGCAATAATTAACTACTTATAATTTAGTGTAATACAGAATCGATTATTCTACATTTTCCATTCATTACAAGATACCTATTTACAACCTTTTTGAACCTTGATATTAAATTATTTCCTTGAATATTGCTAGGCAATGAGTTTCACTCATTAATTTAAATATTTAATAAGTATATATACCTAAGTCGAGGCCTTGGGCCAGCCAGGCAGCCTATGACTGCTAAGCAGGAAAATCTATAGGCTGACACAACCCCCTATTCCCTTACTCAAAGGAGACAATATTAACTTTTAGAGTAGCGGACCAGCCCAGGAAAATTAGGTCAACCCCAACCAGAGGTAGAATCAGCTAAAACTGGTATAATTTGATTCCTTTGGATGTCTACTTTTCAGAAAATGATGTTGTAGTTGCAGCAACTGTGTACAAAATGCCAAATTAACCCCTTTATTATGGGGATCCATGACAAATTGCCATTTGCAATTATCGCCACATTAATTGAAATGAGGCAAGTTAAATTCAACCAAAGCTCTTTATTTTTATTTAATAGGTGTAATAGACACTATACAACGCATTCAATGGGGTGTTGAGCTAATCGAAGGGTTGGAGGGTAAACAAAATATAAAATCAAACAGAAAAATTAGTGACCTTTGGTAGCTTTGGACGAATTGTCCCAAATCCTACCCCTAAAAGATATTGCATCAGTGTCAGGCCAACTTCTAATCCTTTTCCTGCATACCCCAGTGATGTAAAGCTGACATTATGAGAGGCAAAATTAATGCAGTGTGGCATGTTACCTATGGTCTGTGATAGTGCCAAAAATTGGTATGTTTGTTTACGTGTCAATCTAAATTTCATCCTGTCCTGTTGTTGTGCTATTTTGATTTTGACACTCTGTGCATGAACAGGCATCAAAACAATCAAGTCCAGCAAGCTGACAAGGACACTTCCTTCCATTGGAACAGTCCTTATCTTTGCAGTACAATTGAGTGAGGTCTCGCACCTCAACTGGAGCCTGTGGCTTTGAGAACATGGTCGGTGTGATGCCAACATCATCACAAGCACTCCAGCCATGACCAACTGGTTGAGTTTCTTCTTGGTTTGCAATGTGACAGTTACTCCGAATCGTAGTCTGGTACTTAGCATGTAGGACATACTGTTTGAACGCATCTTTGGGCGGAAGCATTGACGCTGTTTTGTCAGTCATTGTTGCCATAAGGTAGCGCATCTCATCTAGAGTTTGAACATCTTTTTCCTTCTTTCCATACAGCAACAATGCAAACACCTGTGCAACGTTCCCATCATTCTCATAAAAGGTTGTCAAATCAGCGAGACTGTCAATGTTTTTGACATGTGTGGAGTAGGCAGTCTTCTTACCTATCCTGTTCTTGAACACGTCGTATCGCATCCTGTCAAGGCGCGACCAGCAGGGCAGCTACCACAAACTGTCGGACCAAGTTGGTCCACAATTTCATGAACTGGGATGTACCACTCCTTACCAGAATGTCCAGCATACATGAATACTTGGTCAGTTAGCTGTCTTCTGCTTTGGTAGTACACGAGAAGGACCAGGACATCAGTATTATCATAGCGGATAATTAGGCAACCATTTCCCTGGGAGAGACTGCATGCATGGAGAATCATCCTAGTGTCTCTTTCCTCTTGGCTGGAGTAGAGGCTCTCCAAGGATGTCACGCCTGTTGAGGTCACAGCTTTCACAAGTTTTCCATGAGTAAATCCCCCTGCCAGAATGATACATTTATCATGTGGGATGTACTCCCCTGCATGATCTATAATGTATTCACTGATGTAATTGGCAAAACATGCATTGTTGCTAGCTACTCTCCGAAACCTGCAATAGTTTGGAACCTGTCTGTTTTCCTAAATTTGGTGTGTTGGTAATACTTAAACAGAGGTACCCCTTCGTTGCCTCTCTGCTGTTTTGATGGATGATGGATGTTCATAGCAGTCGAAGACAATGGTGACAGAGCTCAAATCCAGAGAAGGATCTGTCAGCAGCCGTACTGTTCCTTTTTGCACAACATCCGCCAAATCTTTAAAATGTACAGAAGTGGTTTTCATTTACTGTTTTTTTTTTTCTATGTGAGTGAGGGAGGCAAAAGGCAGAACTGCCTATAGCGAGTGCCTCCCCCATAGTTGAAAGAGTGACAGGGCCAAAATGAAGGGTCGTTCGAGCCAAAATGCCTGGACACACAGTTTGAAGCAATTTAAGTCATAGGAAGATAGAAAGACTGATTCTGGGAGAGAGTTCCAGAGCTCAGCTGTTGAATAGAAGAAAGTCTGAGAGTAACGTTTCACTCTTGGGTTGGAGAGTTGCACAGAGTAGGGGTGGGATTGTGTTGCAAGACGGGTACCACGTGCCCTACGTAAAGGAGGTGGTATACACTGGGAAAGCTCTGAGGAACACTGATTATCAACTCTGCGTAACTAGAGCGGTATCGCCCCCCGTATAGTGGTACATGCTGGCCGAACTGTCTGTCTGTCTGTCTGTCCGATAACTCCTAGACCGTTCAACGGATTTTCACCAAACTTCACACGAACATTCGGTGCGTGAATGCGACGGTAATTAAAAAATATTGTTTGAATTTGTGCAATAGTCATGATTTTAATTCCAAAGTATGGTTTTGACCCCCTACCCCACCAGCCCCTCCCCCCCAAACCCCCCACCCTGTACCTATTCCCAAGCAATGATGATGGCGTTCTGTGTGTGTGTGCCCCGTAGGGGCACACTCACACAGAACACCATCATTCAGGGGGGGAAAAAAAACTTGCCCGCATTTGTTAGGTTAAGTTAGTTTAGTTGACATTAGAAGGTGACAATTGTAGTGATGATGATAGTAGTAGTGATGATGGTGACAATATTAGTGATGATGGTAGTAGTAGTGATGATGGTGACAATTGTAGTGATGATGATAGTAGTAGTAATAATGGTGGTAAAATTAGTGATGATCGTCTACTTTATTATCAACTCTGCGGAAGCAGAGTGGTATCGCCCCCCGTATTGTGGTACATGCCGGCCGAAATGTCTGTCTGTCTGTCTGTCCGAAAACTCCTCCTAGACCGTTCAACGGATTTTCACCAAACTTGACATGAACATTCGGTGCGTGAATGCGACGGTAATTAACCCTTATTTAGCGGCGAGCAACATAAGTCGAGTTAAATAAAGCTGGACTATGTGGCGGCGCTCGACATAACTCGAGTGGCAATTTCAGCACGTAATGTGGCTGAGAGAGAGAGACAAGTGGTGGCAGGAGACTAGCGAGCGTATGACTGCTCCAGACCACCGCGGCGAACCTACTGACACAAATCTCAGCTCCCTCCTCCCTCTCTCACTCGCTACATACTCAATTATGTACTGATTGTACCGAATTACCTGCTTTTTGCACTCGCGTTGCACGGTTATTGCAAGAAAACTATCCATCATACAAGGATCGTTATGGTGTCATTCGAAAACTCTGTTTATGCCCTTTCAGGGATAGGTACTTGTTTTACGTTCTGGGTCTTATTTAGGCATGAAAATGATCACGTAAACAGCCCTATTTTGGCTAAAAACACCCCGCTGTGCGGTACACATAAATAAACCGCATAGGCCGCTCGTAAGGTGTTAAAAACAGATTTTTTGAATTTGTGCAATAGTTGTGATTTTAGGTACAAAATATGCTTCTACCCCGCCCCCCCAACCCCCCACCCCCACCCCCAGGGCTCACACACAGAACGCATTCATTCTGGGGCCGAAAACATCTCGCCTCGCCTCTGTTAGGTTAAGTTTGGTTAAGTTGACAATAGAAGTGATGGTAGTAATAGTGGGGATGATGGTAATAGTAGTGATGATGGTGGTAATAATAGTGATGATGGTTGTAGTTATAGTGATGATGGTGACAGTAGTGATAGTACTAGTAGTAGTGATGATGGTCATAATAGTAGTGAAGATGGTGACAAGTAATGATGATATTTGTAGTGATAATGATGACAGTAGTGATGATGGTAGTAACGATGGAGACAGTATTAGTGATGATGGTGAAAATTGTAGTGATAATGCCAGTAGTAGTGATGATGAGAGTAGGAGTGATGATGGTAAGGGTAGTATTAATGCCTATAGTAGTAGTAGTGCTTATGATAGTAATGGTGATAGTGACTAGTAGTGATGATGGTGATCCATCACAGAGTTGGGTATGCTGTTTTGATTTTGGGCGAAATAGCACGTCTACTTTATTATATATGTTTAATTTATCAACTCTGCGTAAGCAGAGTGGTATCGCCCCCCGTATAGTGGTACATGCCGGCCGAAATGTCTGTCTGTCTGTCTGTCTGTCCGATAACAACTCCTAGACCGTTCAACGGATTTTCACCAAACTTCACACAAACATTCGGTACGTGAATGCAACAGTACTTAAAAAAGACTTTTTTGAATTGTGCAATAGTCATGATTTTAGGTCCAAGGGGCACACTCACTCAGAACGCCATCGTTCAGGGGGGCGAAAAAAAACTCACCTGCATTTGTTAGGTTAAGTTAGTTTAGTTGACATTAGAAGGTGACAATTGTAGTGAAGATGATAGTAGTAGTGATGATGGTGGTAATATTAGTGATGATGGTAGTAGTAGTGATGATAGTGACAATTGTAGTGATGATGATAGTAGTAGTAATAATGGTGGTAATATTAGTGATGATGGTAACCCTTCGAAGAGTTGGGTATGACGTTTTGATTTTGGGCAAAATGGCACGTCTACTTTATTATAGTAGCGATAGAATAGCGAGAGAGATGCAACATTGCGGCGAAGAGAGAGAGATTGCAGAGAGTTGGTGAGTGGATGGGAGTTAATGATACGAAAGGCCTTACTTTCAATTTTGTCTAGGAGAGCGGTGTGAGAGGAACCTCCCCACACATGTGAACATTACTCAATAAAAGGATGCACTATGCTCCTGTACAGAGCAAGAAGCTGTGCAGGGGTAAAGAACCCCCTAAGGCGGTTAAGCACACCCAGCTTCTGGGAGGCTGCCTTAGCTGGTAATATGGTCCTTCCAACTGAGAGCAGAAGAAAAAGACACAACAAGAATATTGAGAGAAGATGAAGGATTGATTTTTGCATTGTTGAAGAATAAGGGATAGTCCGCAGGGAGTTCCTGACGGGTAGATAGATGGAGAAATTGGGTTTTGGAAGCATTAAAGGTAACAAGGTTTTCTCTGCCCCAATTGGAGATAGTAGGTAGATCAGAATTTAAGTGTTCTATGGCTTCATTCCATTTGTCGTTGAGGAATTGCTGGCTTGGGCGTTCTAAAAAACTAATGGAGTAGTGTAAGGTTATGTCGTCTGCATATGAATGGATGGGAATTGAGGTACAGTTGAGAAGATCATTTATAAAAATTAGAAAGAGAATAGGAGATAGGACAGAGCCCTGAGGAACACCGGAGTTTATAGGGTGAGGAAGTGAGCGATGGCCGTCCACAACCGCAGCTATGGAACGGCCGGAGAGGAAATTAGAGACAAAGGCACAGATGGAGGAATAGAAACCGAAGGAGGGTAGTTTAGAAATTAAAGATTTGTGCCAGACTCAATCGAAGGCTTTCGATATGTCTATTGCAATAGAAAAAGTCTCACCGAAGTCCCGAAAGGAGGATGACCAAGAGTTAGTAAGATATGAAAGAAGATCACCAGTAGAGCGACCCTTAAGGAAGCCATACTGGCGATCTGAGAGCAGATTATGAGAAGAGAAATGCTTAAGAAATTTGGAAGCAAGAATAGTTTCAAAAACTTTAGAAATACAAGAGATGAGAGCAATTGGACGATAGTTGGAGGGTTGAGAGCGGTCACCCTTCTTTGGGACAGGTTGAATGAAAGCAAACTTCCAGCATGAAGGGAAGACATTAGAGGATAGACAGAGACGAAAGAGTTTGCCTAGGCAGGGAGTCAGCACGGAATTTGATCATGGCCATTCCATCGATGATATAGGCGGATGATGTTGAATCTGGAATCTGCGGGAGTGATGTTAGAATCTCTGAACAAGTGGACTCCAGTTTCTGAGAGAGGTCAGCTTTGTTGGTCTTCCTCACCTTTCCATCATCGTGAAAGAGGGCTGGTGGCATGGCTGCGAGTTCATGGCTAAGGACATACTTCAAGTCAACATCACGACTCCGTGCCACTCCCAAAAGCCGCCAAAACAGTACCTATGTGTCAATGATCAATTTCCTATTTTTGTCATTAGGTAGTGCCTTCTTCATGTCCAGAAAGGTCATCACTGTTGTTTTCTTCATTGGATCCCAGAACTTTTCCATGGGGTCCTCTCTGAGTCTTTTGCTAATTAATTCCTTGGTAATATCTTTCCCCCTATGTGGGATCCCCTTTAATGAGTTCTCAACTTCCAGACTTGCCACTTGGCCTGTGGTGATGTTGATTAGTTGTTGTGAAACCTCATCAAGGTTGAGGGGATCTTGCCACTGAGTGGAAAGGTACTCTTTAATTTTCTGGACATCTTTTCTGTCCCTCTGTAAACGGCTCTCTCCAAGCTCTTCATGAAGCCTTTCTTTTTTCCCAGCTGAATTGCAGAGTTCCTTGAATGCCTCTGCGTATTCCCCTGTGATGTGCCTGGTCATCATCCATCTCAGCAGGGCACATTTACGAAGGGTGAATCCAATGACACCCCCCTGGCTCTTGGCCTCACGATTTATGCTTTACTCAAGAGCTTGATCTGTTGGGACTGAGTTGAAGGGTCTATTTTGTGACCTGAGAACAACAAATCCACCCTCCATCGTGTGCTGATACATGACGGGATGTTTCTGTTCCAGTTCTTTCATTTCTGCAATGTACACTGGTGTGTACCTGGCATAGTTTTGAAGCCCAGCGAGTACAAAATAAGGCACAGTTTCCATGACCGCTTGGATGTGCATAAGAAAATTTGCCTCTATATCTGCCCGTAGCAATTGCAGTAGTAGGTCTCCAGATTCTAGGAAGCTATCCCAGTAGGTGAACGTTCCCTCCCCTCATTTCGAAATAAGGCTACTGTTTCAAGTACGTCCTGCGGAATGGCATCTTCCAAATCCTGGCAGAGGATGGCACAGGACTTGGCATCCTTTGCCTTGAATGACTTCTTAAAGACTTCTATGTTCTGCTTGATTTCATCGGTCAGCCATGGCAAACAGTTTTTGCTGGCAAATGCCTCAGATGATGTGAGGAACATGTTTGTTAGAGCCACATGAGCCAGGCGGACACCACAAATTCTGCGGGCATATTGTTTTCCTTGGAGCATTTGGATGGCTGTGGCTGAGGAATACACGTCTGATAAGGTTAGAATATTCTGAAGGCCACCATCTCCATACAATTTTCCAATGCTTGCCATGAAAATTATGGGAACGTTGCACAGGTGTTTGCATTGTTGCTGTATGGAAAGAAGGGAAAAGATGTTCAAACTCTAGATGGCAAACCTTATGGCAACAACGACTGACAAAACAGCGGCAATGCTTCCGCCCACAGAAGATGCGTTCAAACAGTATGTCCTACATGCTAAGTACCAGACTTGGATTTGGAGTAACTGTCACATTGCAAACCAGGAAGAAACTCAACCAGTTGGTCATGGCTGGAGTGCTTGTGATGATGGAGGCATCACACCGACCATGTTCTCAAAACCACAGGCTCCATCGAGGTGCGAGACCTCACTCAATTGTACTGCAAAGATAAGGACTGTTCCAATGGAAGGAAGTGTCCTTCTCAGCTTGCTGGACTTGATTGTTTTGATGCCTGTTCATGCACAGAGTGTCAACATCAAAATAGCACACCAACAGGACAGGATGAAATTTAGATTGACACATAAACACACATACCAATTTTTGGCACTATCCGGATCAGAGGTAACATGCCACACTGCATTAATTTTGCCTCTCTTAATGTCAGCTTTACATCACTGGGGTATGCAGGAAAAGGATTAGAAGTTGGCCTGACACTGATGCAATATCTTTTAGGGGTAGGATTTGGGACAATTCGTCCAAAGCTACCAAAAGTCACACATTTTTCTGTTTTGATTTTATATTTGGTTTACCCTCCAACCCTTAGATTAGCTCAACACCCCATTGAATGCGTTGTCTAGTGTCTATTACACCTATTAAATAAAAATAAAGAGCTTTGGCTGAATTTACCTTGCCTCATTTCAATGAATGTGGCGATAATTACAAATGGCAATTTTTCATGGATGCCCATAATGAAGGGGTTAATTTGGCATGTTGTACACAGTTGCTGCAACTACAACATCTTTTCTGAAAAGTAGACACCCAAAGGAATAAAATGATATCAGTTTTAGCTGGTTCTACCTCCGGTTGGGGTATCTCCTAAAGTAGAGTCTTTTTCAGTCTAGGCCGCTATTCTATTGCAGTGCGTCTGCATATTATTCGACGCCTTGAGCTGCAGAGCAGGCCACAGTATCGAGACAACTGAGTGGGATTCAAGACGTTCTCCACTGTACCAGCTAGCTATTCTTGGTGTATATTGTTAATTTTCATGATTTCTAGAACTCATGCAGAACAGAAGTAATTGTGAAAGTCACCCGCATGTCGGTTTCTTTATATTGCATGTATTTTATTAATGACATAACAAAATGTATTATATGCCATTCAAAAAGCTAATTAAACTCCCATTTAAGAAGAAGGTGGAATGAGGAATTAAAATATAATTCTATACTTGTAATTTTGCATAGTCATCTTTATAACCTGCATTCTAAATAAAAGATAACCTGAACCAATGTGATATAATCGTACTGGACTTATATTTTTTGAACAGTGATCTACGCATCTTAACACCTTGAGGAATATGATGCGTTTTGGCAGTTATTAACTAGTAATTCTATATTATACAGAGTAATTTTTAAGCAGCCTACACAAAAGTGAGTCTAAACTACTGCAAATCAAGTATATGAAACTCGACAACTTAACTTAAATGCTTGCTGAACATAGACAAACAAAACATTAACTAAAGTCTCAACACACACAAAATAGCAATATATGAACAATTACAATTTGTTAAGCACAAAAATATATAAATTATAGCAAATTCTAAAACATTTTTGTTTTGTATAAATATTAAAAAAAATTAAGACAATTTATTTTATATAACTCGGGCCGCCACCTGGCCAGCACAGAGCTCCATGGAAAGCACCTCTACTATCTCGGTCATAGAAATGGCCACCACCGACCTAAGTGCTCTCGTCAACATCAAAGAAGAAATTCAGATGCGTGTATCATAGAGAGGCACGTTGTACTAAGGAGCAATGATTTATTGAAGACAAAAACAAGTAACTATTACATAAATAGTACAGAAAATTACTACAAAAAGACACATTTGAAAAGTCTTAGCTATAATTTTCAAAACATTTAGAACAGAACTGTAACTGATAGAAGGAGGTTGCAGGCACCAACTGAACAGGGCAGTACTCCAGGAGACTGATATAGATAGCTTATAAGGATAGTTGTAACTCCTTGTTTACCACCTGGCCTCCTTTGCTAACCTATTCCGTGACATACAAAACAGACGGCAACTCTAGTTTGTCCTCCAAAACACCTGCTCTCCCTATTAAAACATATACTACCAACACATTGCATAACACTCTCTCTTTAAAAAAAAAAAAAAAAAAAAAAAGGCCAACCAACGACCAGCCTTGGGGTTCCCAGGGGAAGAGGGGGGGGATGCCCCCAGCTTGACTCATCTAAATGTACTAGACAGCTATCAACTTCTGCAGCATGCATGGCTTTTCCTCTAACTTTTACTCTGTGGAACACCACCATTCCTATAAATATGATTATCTTTTTATCACAGAGAATCAGGTGTCTGAAGCAAATTTCAGCAACCCCTTCTCTGTTTCCCTCTACTTTTTCTATCCTAGTGTCAAAGCCAAAGGCGCATGTTGTGTATATGTGCACAACAAACTCACTTGCTCTAGTGTATCTGACTTCGACTCCATAGATTTCTCAACTCTCTGGCTCAAAATTTTCAAACTAAATATTTCTGTGCTGTCTACCGACTGGTGAGGGTTCTAGAGATATGCACATAATAGACTCGGAAGTGGACGATGGTGCTGGTGGTGCACATCCGCCGTGCAATAATAGTGCAGTGCAGCTTTTACTCGGGGATATTGATTCTCAGTCAGTTACAAAGGAGTACAAAGGAGTACAAAGGAAATAAAGCAACAACAGATCTAGTGACCCTTCTAGGCTGCTTGTCCTCCAAAACACTGAGGATCAAGTGTCCAAACAGTGGTTTAGAGTGGGTAAGGGAACATTGGAAAGGGAACTACTGCCCTGGAACTAATGTCCGTGACAGGACTAGGAAGTTAGTAGGGGACATATGGGTTAGTAACTGAAGGGAGGATAAAATAAAGTTATTCATTTACAAACGCAGTCAGTCGCGGATTTGATGCGAGATATTTGTCTATGCGGAGTTTAAATGAATCAACGGTGCTGCAGTCTATAACGTCTCGGGGAAGCCCATTCCACAAGTTGACAACTCGATTGAAGAAGAAATTCTTAGATTCGTGTGAGTTAAAAGATTTACCAATAATTTTGCACCGTTTCCCCGCGTGTAATTAGATTGGTTGATAGTGAAGTACTTACTACAGTTCATATTGTCGATGCCTTTGATGATTTTGAACACTTGAATTAAGTCACCTCTTAATCTGCGTTGGGTTAAAGGAAATAGATTTAATTCTCTAAGACGCTCTTCGTATGGTTTGTTCTTTAGGCTAGGTATCATTTTGATAACTCTACGTTGAACTCGTTCTAGCTTGTTTATATCTTTTTGGTAATAAGGGCACCAGCATTGAACGCAGTATTCCAGAAGAAGGCGGACTAAGGAATTGTAAAGGGTTAGGATAACTTCTTTGGATTTATGCTCAAATGACCTGCCTATAAAGCCAATTATTTTGTTTGCCTTCTTAACAACTTCTGAACATTGTTGACTCGGTTTTAGGTTACTCGATATTGTTACTCCCAGATCGGTTTCTCTGTTTACATTCTTAAGCTGAGTGCCATTCATCGAATAGTTTGCTTTCTCATTTAGGTATTCGATATGTAGTACTTTACATTTATCCGCATTGAAACTCATTTGCCAAATTTGGGCCCAATGTGACAATTTATCTAGATTGTGTTGCATATCGTCAACTTGATCTTTTGAGAGTACGCTATTTGCAATTTTTGTATCGTCAGCAAATTTTGAGATTGTACAGGTGAGACCCTCATCTATGTCGTTGATGTAAATTAGAAAGAGAATTGGTCCTAGTACCGATCCCTGGGGTACCCCGCTACTTACATTGGTCCATTTAGATGCCTTACCGTTTATGACTACTCTTTGCTTTCTGTCGCTGAGCCAATTTTCTATCCATTTCAACACACCGTCTTGTATTCCATGCGCTTTTAGTTTTAGCAGTAAACGTTTGTGGGGAACTTTGTCAAAGGCCTTTTGAAAATCAAGGTATATAATATCTACAGCTTTACTCTCATCGTAGAGGTTGAGGATATCGTGGAAGAAGTCTAAGAGGTTTGTTAAACAGGAACGTTTTTTACGAAAGCCGTGTTGAGTATCTTTAAGTATGTTATTTTCCTCTAAGTGATTTACGAGTCTGTCTCTTATGACCGTTTCTAGTATTTTACATACAACTGAGGTTAAGCTAATTGGACGATAGTTACTGGGTAGGGATTTGCTGCCTTTTTTTAATATCGGTGTTACGTTGGCTATCTTCCACTGATCAGGCATAGTTCCAGACTGCAAGGATTTATTGAATAGTAATGTCAGTGGTTTGGAGAGCTCATCCTTAGCTTCCTTTAGAACTCTAGGCGAGATTGTATCAGGTCCAGGCGATTTATTTACCTTGAGTTTATCTAAACAATTCAATACTTCTCTCTCTGTAACGGTGATATTGCTTTGAACATCTAAATTATCAATCTGAATCGGCGATGGTGTAGGGATATCACTGAGGTCTTCTGTTGTAAAAACTGATGCAAAGAAGGTATTGAGGGCATTACTCATTTGTACTTCGTCTTTGGTGTATTCTCCATTTTCATCGACTAACGGTCCAACAGTTGAAGTAACTACATTTTTCTTTCTGATATAACTATAGAATTCTTTCGGGTTTGTTTTACTTTGATTCGCAATATGTAACTCTAGGGTCTTTTTACTTTGCTTAATTAACTTTTTGGCTTTGCGTCGTAGCTCTACAAATTTCACCCGTTCTTCGTCATTTTGTGAGGATTTTAATCTATCATTAGCAAATTTTTTTAGCAAGCAGGCAGTTTGAAATATCTTTATTCCACCATTTGGGCTTATTATGGACTGGACGCCGTATTTTCGATGGTATGCAGTCTTGCACTGCTTTTAGGTAAGTGGTTTCGAATAACTTCCAAGATGTATTTATGTCGTTATTGTTAATTAAAAAGCTCCAGTCAGTTTCTTTAAACATAGCTCTAAGTTTATGAAAGTTTGCTTTCTTGAAATTAGGGACTTTTTCGATGCTACTATTTGGTTCGTTACTAGTAAAGTTTAAAGTGAAAGTTATCGTACGATGGTCGCTGTTACTGAATTCATCACCAACATTCAAATTCTCTATTAATTCTTCTTTTGTTGCAAGTACAATGTCAAGAACGTTATTACCACGGGTCGGTGTTCGAACAAATTGATAAAGCGAACTCTCTTGCAAGTTCGTGTACAAGTCATGTCTGGAGTGTGAAGTAAGAGTATCGCCCCACTTGGTCACAGGTAAATTAAAGTCGCCAAAAAATACGGTATCTTGTGAGTTACTTACATCTGCAATTTGTTCATAAATTTCTCGGCCAGTTTGCACTGATTGAGCTGGAGGTCTGTATATTAATGCAAGTATTATTTTTGTACCTTTATTATTCTTTATTAGCACAAAAGATGTGTCGACGTTCACAATTTGAGGTTTTGACAAGAGGGTCGGGTTAAGACTTTCTTTGATATCAAATAAAACGCCACCTCCATTTTTATTTATTCGGCTTTTCTCAAACATTACATAACCGAGAAGTGAATACTCTGCTAAAAAGTCTCTACCTTCTGTATTAAGCCAAGATTCTGTTATACCAATCACATCATAATTTTCAGTAAACACTAGTTCCTCTAAATCTGAAAATTTATTGCGTATGCTACGAGCGTTTGCATAGAAAACCTTTAAAGTTGCGGTTTTAGAACTCACAGAACGTTCTTTAATCAATTTTTTGGTTACGGATGCTGTGACCTTTTTGTGAACTTGCTGTATTAGGTACGGAGGAGGAGAAGAAGGGTGAAGGATTGTTTGATGAAATACCGGCCGGGTTATGGGAAGGTAACAGGTATGTGGCACTTAGAGACAAATTGCAACAGACAAATTGCAACATTTGACTCCAGACAAGCGTGAAGAGCTGTGTGCTCGACTTTGGCAATTTCCCTAGGTATTTAGTGACTCTCCTGGCCACACTTCATGGGCGGTACATGATACTGATGTAGGAGAGAATAAGCCTATTAAGCTGGCTCCCTACAAAGTCAATCCTATCCGAAAAAGGTTTCTGGACCAAGATCCTAAATATATACGCATCAAGTAAGGATTTAGTGAGTAAAGTTCACCTGTTACACTGAAACCTAAACCTGATGGGAAAACTTGTTTTTGTTTCGATTTCCACAAGGTTAATTCCTTCTCTATGACTGACACCTATCCATTTCCTTGTGTAGAGGATTCAGTTTACCAGATCGGAGCTGCCACCTATATTACCAATATTGATCTAGTAAAGGGCTACTGACAAGTTCCGCTGACCGAGCAAGCTCAACAGGTGGCTAGTAGTCAGTGAGGCCGTTTATCAGTGTCATGTGTTTCCATATGAGATCAAGAACGCACAAGCCACACTTCAAAGATTGACGGATAGAAATGTTGATGGCATTACTAATTGTGTTGTCTATATAGATGACATTGTAATTTATGACACTGAGTCGAGTGAGCATGTCACAAATGTGGAGATGTTGTTTTAACGGCTCAGTGAAGCTGGACAAGTTGTTAATCTAGCCAAATGTGATTTTGTGAAGGCTAAAGTTGAGTACCTCAGGTACGTTGAGGGACATGGTCATTAATGCGAGAGGTTTGGCTAGAGAGAAGAAACCTTTATTTAAATTCATAGTGTTGTTCAGTACTATATGGGCAGATTCGAAACACCTACGTTTGACGGTATTGGTTTCACAGTTGATCAACTTTGCTTCATTATAATTCATACCATGGCCTGTATCTAGTCTGTGAATTACTGTGGCGTTATTTAGTCAGAATTTCTTCATATCAGTTTTATGTTCTTTGATTCTCTTGCTTCAATTGTGCCGCCTCTCCACATCTTTCCCCATAGAACTAGGGCAGCTGAGAGCGCCCATGAATTTAGACTTTCTCCTCCACAATGCAGAACTTCTGCTTATCAAAATTAATTTATCCCTAGAACTACTACTCTTTGGAATTCACTTCCCTCGAATTGCTTTCCACAAACTTACAATCTACAAATGTTTAAATCCAGTTGTTACAAACATTTTATGAATGGAGGATGCCTTTAGGCACATGGACCTTTTTGTTTTATCTGTGTTTTTCCATCCTCCGTTCATTGTCTTTAAAAAAAAAAAAAAAAAAAAAAAAAAAAAAATCTTCGGTATGTCTCCCCAATATATACTTTAAATAACGCCACATAAAAAAACATAATCAAACAATGTTAATTGCCAGTGTACGTCATTTTCCACTATTCCCACCCACAACCCAACAATTTCCACACTCCAGATAAGGCAGGTAAGTAGTTAATTAACAGGTAAGTACATGGATATGGGTAAGTGAACGCAATGATCGTGGTTTAAACCTAATAAAACAATATTAATTGTCAGTGAACGTCATTTTACATCATTCCCACCCACAAACCATTAATTTTCACACTCCAGGTAAGACAGGTAAGTAGTTAATTAACAGGTAAGTAATAAGGATTATGGGTTGATAGAATACTAGTAGATAGAATGTTAATAGAAAAACAGCGTGCCATATTTACTTTGGAGGTTGGATGAGGCTTGATGTAGGCAGGCAGGTAGACAGGTGATAATCCAGAAGGTGAGTAATCCATGGAAATTGTAGGTAGGTTTTGATGATATAATAATAATAATTATAATAATAGTTCTTAAAGCTAGCGCATGCTAAGCCAGCTAAGTATAGCCCAATAAGGCCGATTAGGCGTATTTTCATTGGGGGTCCTGTACTACTACCCCATCCCCTTGCTCATGAGGGATGGTAACGACTCAGTGCTTGTGAAAAATCTTTAATGCGCCGAGCGTGGGCGCGATCCCGGGCCTTCTGGGTGGAAGTCCGAGACGCTAGTCACTACACCAAGCGAGCCGCTAATGATGATGACTGTATGCTTGGTATGTTCATTGATAGAGATAAGGAGGGAGGGAGAGAGAGAAAGCGAAATAAGAGAAAGAGAAAGAAGAGATAAAGAGAGGAAGAGAGAGAAAGAAAGAAAGAGAGAGAAGAGAGAGAGTTATTCGTCATTCCTGAGAGTGTCCGGTAGGTGCTCAACAGGCCCATACTCCCAAGCCTTGTCGTCTCGGTCAGGGTCATGTGGGTTATTCACCTCCATGTCATTGTATTCCTTCGGAGCCTGCCCCTTGTCCACGAAGACCTCATCCAGCCATGCATGACCTTTGACATCCAGGTATCCCCAGAGTATCCGCATATCCTTGATCTTCGCAGCCTTCAGCTTGACACCGTTGGGGAATTTGACAGGAATGTCGACAGTTGACAAGTCGAAGCTGTCATAATATGGCTCCTTGCCGGGCATCAGCCGGATCCTCTTGTTCACATCTTCAATCTCCATGTTAAACAGGTATGTGTTCTTCAGTATGTAGCCTTCGGGATAGTTGGAGTCTACAATCAATTGCCTGGCCTTCGAAAATCCTGCAGCTCTACGGATGGTTACATGGTCCTTCAGTGCACAGAAGAGGAAGAAATCCTCCTTGCACATGTGGGTCACAACATTCCCTTGATGCACCGCAGTTCTGATGATTTTCAGGTACTCATACACACTGTAGATGGCAAGCTTGTATCGTACTTTCTTCTCGATGTAGCCGAAGGTATGGTCCCACGAGAGGTATGAATGGCCCGGCACCATAAACACGAACTCCATCTTCTCGATGCATGTGGAGTGTAACAAGCGAAGCGCCAGGAGCATTATATCAATATTTTTGTTCTGCCCCTCGCAATTATCCGCAAACACCCTGAGCTTCCTGATGTATCGTCCAGCCTCAAATTCTCGATCAATCCACTTCATAATGCAGCTGGCTATCTCGTTAGACCTTCTCTTGGCAGTGTGCCTCCCAAACAAACATGTTACCCACTCCCTTGTTCAAATCCATGACATACCTACCTATGTTCACCTATGTGGAGTTTGCCACACTTGCTAGTGGCACCGAGGAGCGCACCGCCCTACGATGTTGTTTGAGAATTGGTGCAGCAGACTATTCGAAGGGGCAGAGCGCTCCCCTGCGAAGATGGGCTCGTCTGGCAGTTTTTGTAGTTCTACATCGAGAGCTCTCTTGAAGCTGTCTAACGAGACACCTCCCATGTTGTTGAAGAGATGTGCTCCTCTATGTGATAACCAGCCCTCTCGCAGAGAGCCCATAGCACCCCGATTTTTCATCATGGGGATATCGCATTCCCAGCCTCTCCTATCACTGAACTTCATTGCTATTGGTGTATGTAGATTTGGTACAAAACCCTCTGTGATTTTCCATGTATATATTATTAAGTATCGTTCCCTTCTACGTTCCAACGAATACAGCTTTAGTGATTTTAAACGTTTCTAATAGTGTAACTGTTTTACTGAGTTTATATGTGAGGTGAAGTTGAAATCCATAGCTTTCGTTTGTAGTAAGCAAGACCAGTCTTAATTTGCGGGCACAGCAGAGTCTGCTGTAGGTCGATTGCAATACAGCGGAGGTTTGGGTCATCTGGGTTACGACGGCTGGTCTTCTCGCATTCCGACAACAGTTCCTGGAGTACACTGGCTGCTTGTTTGTGTTCAGCTTGTTATTGCTCCAAATCTAAATGGTCCTTGTTCTTATGCTTGAGGTGGTAAATCTTATTCTCCAGTATTTACCAGGTGTTGCAGAGGTCTGACACGGGGAGTTTAAAAACGATGTTGTAGACCTTGGTGAAAATATGATGGTAGAACCGGGGACTAACTGCCTTCTCACCAGGGTAAGCTTCCGCTAGCCAGGTCAGGTAATGGCCATGTAAGTCGATAATTTTAAGGCCGAGCTCAAGATAACTGTGGTGTGGGGCGTGGGCACGTGTGTAGTGGCTGGCAGTCGTGTTCAGTGACTCGATGTGCTCCCAAACATGCTCAAGTGGGGGTTCCAGTGATGGCTCTGCCTGACTTGTGGCCGCCACACTTATCACGACCGGGGGTACCTGTGGGGCTCTGAAATTTTTTGTTCAAGAGGACTACAAGTTTCTTTTTTTTTATGCCATGTACAGACATAAAGGCTTGGCGACACACACGTTCATCAGCGTTATTCACCTTCACAAAATAGTTATACATTTTAGGCCTATCTTTTTTTTTTTTTTTTTTTTAACAGACAATGAACGGAGGAAGGAAAAACACAGATAAAACAAAAAGGTCCATGTGCCTAAAGGCATCCTCCATTCATAAAATGTTTGTAACAACTGGATTTAAACATTTGTAGATTGTAAGTTTGTGGAAAGCAATTCGAGGGAAGTGAATTCCAAAGAGTAGTAGCTCTGGGGATAAATTAATTCTGATAAGCAGAAGTTCTGCATTGTGGAGGAGAAAGTGTAAATTCATGGGCGCTCTCAGCTGCCCTAGTTCTACGGGGAAAGATGTGGAGAGGCGGCACAATTGAAGCAAGTTCCTCGGAACAATTGCTATGAAAATATCTGTAGAATAATGCAAGGGATGCAACGTTTCTTCGTATGGATAATGTAGGAAGGTCCTGTGTGATTGCAGGGTTATTGATTAATCTAATAGCTTTATTTTGAATTTTGTCCAACTGCCTCAATGCAACTACTCCACTTCCACCCCACAGAGGTGAACAGTAATCCATCTGAGAACGCACATAACTTTTATATATTACGGCCAACTGCTCGTCAGTGAAGAATTCTCGAACTCTGTACAGGAGTCCCAGTTTTTTAGAGGCATTCTTAGCAATGCTTCTAACATAATGTGTCCAGCTCAAGTTAGTAGTTAATGTTACACCGAGAATGTCAAAACTAGGGGAAGTGGGAATATTTACATCATTAAAAAATATATGGGAGTCAGTGAGATTCTGTCGGTTAGAAAATTGAATGTACTTGGTTTTCTGTGCATTAAAGGAAAGTAGATTTTTTTGTCCCCATTCATTAACCCTTAACTGGTGGCGCGCATCATATGTCGAGTGAAAGAAATTTGGACTATGTGGCGGCTCATAACATAAGTCGTGTGGCAATTTCAGCATGTAATGTTGCCGAGAGAGAGAGACAAGTGGTGGCAGGAGAGTAGCGAGCGTATGACTGCTCCAGACCACCGCGGTGGACCAACTGACATGAATCCCACCCTCCTCCACCCTCTCACACTCGCTACATAGTGAATTGTATGGGGAAAGTACCGAATTACATGGTTTTTGCACTCGTGTTGCACAGTTGTTGCAAGAAAACTAGCGGTCATACAAGGATCGTTGTGGTGTCATTGGAAAGCTCTGTTTATGCCATTTCAGGGATAGATACTTGTTTTACACTCTGCGTCTTATTTAGGCATGAAAATGATCACGTAAACAGCCCTATTTTGGGTAAAAACACCCCGCTGGTGGCTACATATTATTTACCGCCTAGGCCGCTCTTTAGGTGTTAATTCTAGAAAGGTCCTGGTTCAGAGAAATTGCAGTGTTTATTTTTGAATTTATAAGATCGGGTTGGGTGAAAGAATTGGTAAATGTGAAGGAACTGTGGAGTGTTGAGTCATCTGCGTAGGAATGTATTGGATTATGAGTGGTAGATATGAGATCATTGATATGAATGAGGAACAGAGTTGGGGCCAAAACTGATCCCTGGGGAACACCAGTTGCCTCTGTTGAGCGCTTTCTTTTCACAGGTACCTCCCTAATTAGACTCTGCAGGTACATATTGTGTTTGTCATAATCACCCACATCCCAGAAATCACTGAAAATAGCGTGAACATTTTCTTCTCCAATTTTGTCAAAGCAGCCATCATTACACCTCTCACCAACCTTCCTTGCAAGCATGAATTTCTTTATGTTATATGACATGCAAGACTCCCCACAATTTCGCTTCTTTTTAGTCACCATTTTCTCCTAACACTGAGGATTGAGCACTCTTTTTCGGACCCTCTTAGCCACTTTTCCACGTGGTGTTTTAGCCTCTTCCCTATTGACAACCTCCCGCAAAACCCCAGAATTTTCACCATCACCCACATCTACAGCATTTTCCTCTATATCATTTACTTCAGAATCAGGGAGAGGCCCAAAAGGCACCTAAGTGCCCTCCACAGCCACCTCACTGCCCCTCACAGCCACCTCACTGTCCCCAATAGAACCTAATTTATTAGGATCTGGGCTCTCGAAATCACTGAAATTATCATCAGACTCTGAACCATTATCACCTGTTGGGCTTTAGTCTGGGTCATTGTCACTATCATCACTCGAATGAACATTGGTGTCCATACCTTGCAGTGGGTTTCTCCTCTTACTACCACCATAGAAAGTACGTAGCCCAATGTTTACCCCTTCAGGTGGGCCTTGTTCTGGTTCTTCAGGGTCTTTCTCGTGCCTCTGCATGATCACTGGTTGTTGGCCGATACTTTGATAATAATTAGATCACTGTGCTGTAAGAAAGAAAGGTGTAATGAACGATAATAATAACACAGAACCCGCCGTGTTCTATATTCACTGGCAAACCGCGGGAGACTGTCTGTTGTTGTGTGAAGCCTGCCACACAGCAACCTGTCAGCCAATGGGAGAGCAGAGCCGAGCGGAAGGTGGGCTGGTTGTGAGTTTTTATTGGCTCCCGCCCGCGTGGGACAGCGAGTCTAAGGCGGGAATTAGCTGGACGTCGTTTGGTTCCATTATGATTTGTGGAATTTTTCTCAGGCTCTCGGCCGGAGTGCGGATAAAGCGAAAAAGTTGCCTTCACTTCCAGGACTCTCACCCTTACAGTTTTTGTCGTATGGGTACCAAACAAAAAACAATTGTATAAAGGAAGAGTTGGCCTTTTTCGCCATGTGCTTGGAACGAAAATTCAAAATTTGTCGCTTGGCTCCCTTATGATTCGGAGGGCTTCTGTTGTTGATCTCTGACCTTTTGGTGAGGTCAGTAAGTGAAGTAGGGTAAACCTTTCAGGTACACATGTTTTTAATATGTTTTGTGACCTGTGTACGGAGTATTGATTTGTTCAATTAATATATATTAGTAGTGATAACAGTGACATTTTAGACAAATTACAGTGTAAAGAATATATAATTGTATAAATATATAATTATGCTTTGTTAAAACAATATTGTGTCATGTAAAAACAAAACAAATATATCGGAAAAGGCAGTAAGATGGCAACACTTTTTGTTTATATATGCTAGTTAGCATCTCACAGATGAGAAGGTGTATTTAAACCTCCACCTTCCACTGTGTTCTTGTGACAAGAGACTGGAGTTTTCGCAGAGAGGCTCCAGTCTTGACGATATTCTCGACTTACAATGTGCTGGCTTAATAATCCAATAGGGTTGATAGCCTCTGAAGTCCTATTTTAACTAACTAAGTGTTCTTGTATTATCCTGAACATTTCTTGAGAGAATAGACGAAAGCTTGGTGTTTCAATGTTTCAGTTTTTATACGAGTTTTACTACATAATTTGATCACACGTATTCGTGATCTATTCTCGATATATATATATACCGGTACCTGTATATATATATATATATATATATATATATATATATATATATATATATATATATATATATATATATACATATATATGTATATATATAATTATATATACTGTATATATATATATATATATATATATATATATATATATATATATATATATACACAGGGTGTTTCAATTGATGTTTTCATAAATGACAGGACGTGTTCGTCAGGTAATAATAAGACTATTTTATTCCATGACGTTCGGGGTGATATTTATAATTATGGAGATATTACACATCGAAAGTTACCGATAGATACAACAAAAATGCAGTCTGAGAGGTAAAACCAAATATTTCAAAGCTAGCACAGGGCAGAAAGGCTTTGTTTACACGTGGATGACGGGGTTAGAAAAGTGTTTCGGAATCGCTCTAGGGATGATAACAATAAAATATTATTCCATTCAAGGGTTGAGGACTCGAATCCCTAGAGGGATTCCAAAACACTTTTCTAACCTCGTTATACATGTGTAAACAAAGCCTTTCTGCCCTGTGTTAGCTTTGAATGGATGGGACTGGAGGTACAGTTGAGAAGATCATTCATGAAAATTAGAAAGTGAAAAATGTCCACCACCGCTTTCTCCTGCGAGGCGTAGAAGACGGCTAAAGGGGATCAGGGGCGGGGGGCCTGGTATCCTTCTGCCCATAAATCTACTAAAAAAACGAGACAGAGATAGGGGCGAGGGAACGCGTTTGTGGTCCCAGACCCTAAGAATAGGAGCTTTAAATGTGCAAGGATGTAGTACGAATGAGAAGCGAGAGGACATTGAAAGGTTATTTGAAAGAAGGAAGTATGATGTGCTTGCACTGAATGAAACAAAGATGAAAGGAGAGGGAGAAGTGGATTTTGGAAACGTGATAGGTAGAAAGTTTGGAGTAGATGAGGGGGTACGTGGGAAAGAGGGAGTGGCTATTATAGTGAAGGAGGAGTTGAGAGAGTATATAAAAGAGTAGAAAGAGGTGTCATCAAGGTTAATGTGGGTGCGTGCGAATGCGGTTTAAGGGTGAAAGGTTGTTTTTTTAAGTGCTTATGGACCAGGAAATGAAAGTAAGTTAGACGAGGTGGAGGGGTTTTGGGAGGATTTGAGAGATTGTCTACAAGGGTTTGATGAAAATGAAAATGTTATAGTTTAATTATGTTCCCTCCACCAACCGACTTTACTCCTAAACTCAATTAATGAAATCAACAAATACATGTGGCAGTCCAGGGATTCGAACATAGGATGCTCACACCGAAATTCAGTGCATTTATACATTGCACTACGAAGACAGTAAAAGAATGGTGGACAAGCCTACGATTTATTATGCAGTTTTGAATCCTGCATATCAATCTAAGCATGTACACACTTTCCAACTGCGCTATCATAGGCTATGGATAGATGAAATGGAAGGAGTAATTAATGGGGACTTTAACCCTAAGGAAGGCCTCTCTATAAACTACCCTTGAACCTGAATGAATTATTATGTTACCTCCACCAACCGACTTTACTCCTAAACTCAATTAATGAAATCAACAAATACATGTGGCAGTCCAGGGATTCGAACCTAGGATCCTCACACCGAAATTCAGTGCACCTCTGTCCCCAGTCAGTCGACGCCCCTCCTCCCAACCAGCACCGCCTTCATCCATATACTTCCTCACTCCATCCTTCCACCTCTCCCTCTCTGTCCTTCCACCTCGCTCTCGTACACCCTCTTAGCCATTCTCTCGCTTTCCATACATTCCATATGGCCGAACCATCTCAAGTTGTTCCTTTTCACACTTTCCAGCGCATCTACCTCCACACCACACCTCCTGCTTACTTCCTCATTCGTCTGTCTATCCCTCCATGTAGCTCCGCACGCACTTCTCAAGTAACTCATTTCCACCGCTCTCACTCTTGGTCTGAGTCTCTTCCCGAACGTCCATGCTTCGCTTCCGTAAGTTAGTGTCGGGATTACCACACTGTCATGCAAAGACTTCTTCCCTTCCATACTGACCACCCTATTTCTTGTTACTGCTTACGTTCCTACAACCCTCTTCCCCGGTTGCACCCTCTCCAGCACTTCTTCATCCATAGTCCCATCTTTACTCAACACACTGCCCAGATACTTAAAGGAGCTGACGATCTCCATAGCCTGACCGTTCAACTTCACCTCACACTCTGTGACTTCACCCCTTTCGAAGACCATAACCTTGCTCTTCCCTGTATTTACCTTCAAATTCCTTTTTTGCACACTGTTCCAAACTCATTTACCAGACCCTGCAACTCCCATTCATTATCGCTCATCAGAACTGTATCATCCACAAACAGCAGTATAGGCAGCTTCCACTCATTTCCCTCCCTCTTCAGCGATACACCAACATCCACTGCTCTTCCCAGTACCTCTTTCATGACTCCATCCATATATACAGTAAACAACCACAGGGACATCACACGCCCGTGTTTCAACCCAACATTCAGGTAAAAATACTCGCTCTGCTCATTCTCCACACGTACTGCCACCCTCATACATGCCTTTCACTGCTTTCAGCAACTTGCCATCTACTCTGTATATTCTAAGTACTTTCCACATACCTTCTCTATCCACTCTGTCGTAGGCCTTCTCTAAGTCCATAAAGTCCAATTTGGAAGCAAGAATAGTTTTAAAAACTTTAGAGATACAAGAGATGAGAGCAATTGGATGATAATTGGAGGGTTGAGAGTGGTAACCCTTCTTTTGGACAGGTTGAATGAGAGCAAACTTCCAGCATAAGGGGAAGACGTTAGAGGAGAGACAGAGACGAAAGAGTTTGCGTAGGCAGGGAGTCAGCACAGAAGCAATTTTTTTTTAGTACAACAGGAGGAACACCATCCGGACCATACGCCTTCTTAGTATTAAGCCCAGAGATGTTAGAAAGCACATCTTTAGAAGAGATTAGGATATTAGACATAAGTAGGAGAGAGGGGGGTGGATAGGGAGGAATATTTAGAATATTTATCTGAGATTTGGTCAATATGATATCAAAGTTACTAGTAACTTGTATAGAGAAAATGAAGAAATTTGAGTAAAAACTAATAAATATGAAATATTGACCTTATTTTTAATCTTGACCTTTGACCTTAATCTTTAAGTTAAATTGAAATGTATTTTTGCCTCACCATCGCATTGGTCAAGTGGATATTCCTGTGAAATTTTTTGAAATCCATCAAGTGGTCTAGGAGGTGTTTCCGGACAGACAGACGGACGGCGACGGACGACGATAACAAACAAGCTGACTGGTGGTGCACAGTATACGGGCGGGATCTGTTTGCGAGATACCACTCTGCTTCACAGATATGATAATTAATTAAATGGACAGGCTGGTACATATGCCAATATACAAATTTCTTATTAAGCAAGGAAACAAATACAGAAGTGATGTAAATACGATCAATGGATTTGGAAGAAAATAATGTAATATGTGGAGGTATTGAAATGCATAATTTCACTTAATTTTGAAACGAAACTATGTCATGTCAGGGGAGGTGTGGCAGAGTGGTCTTGCTACTGGACTGGTAATCCAATGGACCCGGGTTCGAATCCCAATATGTCAATGGGAAAATATTATTCGGATGGAATTTGTGCTGTACCTAGTTTCAGTGCATTAACCACAGCACACCGAAATGCCAAAAAAAAAAATACCCTCATTGTTTCCTGATTAAATAGCACTGTATGAATATTCCCATATTCAAAATATGCCACAGGGGGGCAATGCCTAGTGAGTTAATTGCTCAATAGGTGGCGTTTGGAGAGTGTGGGTCCGAGTCTGGGGAGTGAGACGGTGAAGCGCAGAGGTGAAGCGACTTCAGAGATGGAGTTGCTTCGAGCCGTGAGTGGGTGCTTCGTATGTCTCACTCCCTAGACTGGAACAAGATCTCACGGGCCTCACCGTGTTCAGCGGTAGAGTGTGCAGGCTCTCAGCCTATGCCCGAGAGGGAGTAGTTGGAATATAGATTTTTTTTTTTTTTACGCACACGGACCAAGTTTTATGGTATAAAGATTCCTTACGAAATAAGAACTGGATAATTCATCTGTGACTTACTGCAGCACTTTGGCGACTGGGTATCCACACAATGTTTGGTTCTGCAGGAGATGGAAAGTGTTCCGGATCCATAACTCCCGTTACAAGAAGCAGTTTTTGTCCGCTTCTTCTTCCGACTTTTTTACGGACAGCTTTCCAAAACGTGCCTTGATTCTGTCGAGCCAGGATGCCAGTTGTTTATCTGCAACGAAGATGAAAGATGTTATATAATGTTGGCAATGATGAAAATGGCGGCTTAAAGCACAATATAAAAAAAAAGGAAAGCAAGTAGGAGAGAATAGATGTTACAAAACGGACATGTAGTAAGGATCGCTTAAAAATAAGTATGTACAGTGTTGCATTGACTGGATTTTACACCCAATAAGAACAAAGATTTCAAATTAGCACATTTATCGGATTAAAACAAAACAAATAATAGACGTGTAGACGAGGGAAAAGAAGTATGTTGTACAGTAACATTGTTTTGAAGAAATAGAAAGACAACTAAGTTATTATCCAATTAAATGGAAAGCTTATGGAACGTCATCAAACTAGTACACACATCTTGGGACGGCCAACAAATAAATAAAACGATACGAAAGATCAGACAGTAAATAGGGGCTATCTTAGGATTATGATGAGACAGTGAATGGTGGCTATCATAGAATTATAATGAGACAGTGAATGGTGGCTATAATAGTATTATGATGAGACAGTGAATGGTGGCTATAATAGTATTATGATGAGACAGTGAATGGTGGCTATAATAGTATTATGATGAGACAGTGAATGGGGGCTATAATAGAATTATGATGAGACATGATGAGACAGTGAATGGTGGCTATAATAGAATTATGATGAGACAGTGAATGGTGGCTATAATAGTATTATGATGAGACAGTGAATGGGGGCTATAATAGAATTATGATGAGACAGTGAATGGTGGCTATAATAGTATTATGATGAGACAGTGAATGGGGGCTATAATATAATTATGATGAGACATGATGAGACAGTGAATGGTGGCTATAATAGAATTATGATGAGACAGTGAATGGTGGCTATAATAGTATTATGATGAGACAGTGAATGGGGGCTATAATAGAATTATGATGAGACATGATGAGACAGTGAATGGGGGCTATAATAGAATTATGATGAGACAGTGAATGGTGGCTATCATAGAATTATGATGAGACAGTGAATGGTGGCTATCATAGAATTATGATGAGACAGTGAATGGGGGCTATAATAGAATTATGATGAGACAGTGAATGGGGGCTATAATAGAATTATGATGAGACAGTGAATGGTGGCTATCATAGAATTATGATGAGACAGTGAATGGTGGCTATAATAGTATTATGATGAGACAGTGAATGGGGGCTATAATAGAATTATGATGACACATGATGAGACAGTGAATGGGGGCTATCATATAATTATGATGAGACAGTGAATGGTGGCTATCATAGAATTATGATGAAACAGTGAATGGTGGCTATAATAGTATTATGATGAGACAGTGAATGGGGGCTATAATAGAATTATGATGAGACATGATGAGACAGTGAATGGGGGCTATAACAGAATTATGATGAGACATGATGAGACAGTGAATGGGGGCTATAATAGAATTATGATGAGACAGTGAATGGTGGCTATCATAGAATTATGATGAGACAGTGAATGGTGGCTATCATAGAATTATGATGAGACAGTGAATGGGGGCTATAATAGAATTATGATGAGACAGTGAATGGGGGCTATAATAGAATTATGATGAGACAGTGAATGGTGGCTATAATAGTATTATGATGAGACAGTGAATGGGGGCTATAATAGAATTATGATGACACATGATGAGACAGTGAATGGGGGCTATCATATAATTATGATGAGACAGTGAATGGTGGCTATCATAGAATTATGATGAAACAGTGAATGGTGGCTATAATAGTATTATGATGAGACAGTGAATGGGGGCTATAATAGAATTATGATGAGACATGATGAGACAGTGAATGGGGGCTATCATAGAATTATAATGAGACAGTGAATGGTGGCTATAATAGTATTATGATGAGACAGTGAATGGGGGCTATCATAGAATTATAATGAGACAGTGAATGGTGGCTATAATAGTATTATGATGAGACAGTGAATGGGGGCTATAATAGTATTATGATGAGACAGTGAATGGGGGCTATAATAGTATTATGATGAGACAGTGAATGGGGGCTATAATAGTATTATGATGAGACAGTGAATGGGGGCTATAATAGTATTATGATGAGACATGATGAGACAGTGAATGGGGGCTATCATATAATTATGATGAGACAGTGAATGGGGGCTATAATAGGATTATGATGAGACAGTGAATGGGAGGTATAATAGTATTATGATGAGACAGTGAATTATAGAATTATAAGATACAGTTAATCCCACCTGGGATTAGCCGTGCCCAGCTGTGTGAATCGCCGTCTCTGTTTTATTAACCTACAGGCAGTAAATCAATATTATCTAGATGAAACATAAATAAAGTTATAAAATTGTCAATACAATGTGAAGGTTCTAGAACGCATTACAATGAATTGTGCCTCTATTCACAGTACACTGCCAGCAATACACACATATACACTACGATGACGCTCTCATCGACGCAATGACTGACAGCTAAGCATTCCTACTCATGTCCATTACCATATCATAATAAATTGTTCTATCCTTGAGCTGTGCTATTGGGCCGGCTCGTCTTTCCCCGTCGTCCGCCATATTGGGTCGGCATTTTTCCTTTGCCTCATTGCCACGTGGAGATATTGGTGAGTTGAATCCTGGAGTATATTTAACCCTTAGAACCCTAATTAAATATAAACATATGTGAGTGACTTTTGGATGTAATTTAGCTTAAATTCAGATTAAATTAAATTTAGACTTAGAGTAATTTGACTTAGATTGATTTGTTTGTATTATAGCTTAGTTATATAATTAACTTCCACTGATATTATACCATATTGGTGCCCAGACCCGGCATTTATCTACCAATGAGGGATTTTTGAAGGCATGAGTAAGGGATTAGCCCAGGGATGCAGGAGCAAGGACCCAGGAGGAGTGGTGCTTGGATATAATCCGGAAACTCCGGCGCAGATACCCGATAGGATTGCCGTCGTAGGACATTCGTACGCCACTAGGCTCAGGGTGGCTGAGCGAGGACCTGTGGGGTATAGGGCGTCGGAGGGGGATCGGTACTTCGAGCTCTCCTTCTTCGGGGTAACTGGGGCCAGAGTAGATACCTTGAGAGCCTCCCCAGAGTGGGGACGAGTGGTACAATTCAGACCTCTTATGATATTCTTGTTTCTTGGAGGCAACGACATTGGTCCCGGTACAGTGCCCAGA
This sequence comes from Paralithodes platypus, assembly GCA_032716605.1. NCBI lineage: Eukaryota > Metazoa > Arthropoda > Malacostraca > Decapoda > Lithodidae > Paralithodes > Paralithodes platypus. The sequence goes on along the minus strand of CM064546.1, from coordinate 18,789,920 downwards.
GAACTGGCCAATGAGATAAAACAGGTGGCGTTGGATCTCAAGGGAGAGACCGGGGGGAGCTGTAAGATCATAGCTATAGAAAACCGGACAAGAGTCCGAGGTTTCCGAACTGAGGATTATCAGGCGATCCGTAACTCCGTGAACCGCATCCTAAGGTGCCGGTTGGCGGAGACGCGGCACCGATTCGTGTCCATCATCCTCAATATACGGGATCTCGATCTGGACGGCGTCTACCTGGATTTATATACCAGCCAACAGCTCTATAACAAAATACTAGGCCTGACAAAGCGTTGGTTGGAGAGGGACGCCGGGGTAGTGTCGTTGCGCCTCCCGAAATCCTGCATCCCACCCAACATCTTCCCCAATAATTTGTCTTTTTAATTTTTCAGACTTCCTATGACACCTGACCTGACATAAAATTGTCTTTGTTCATTATGGCCTTTTAGTGTAGGTATTGCCAATTTAGTGTACTATTTTCTCTCCATAACAAAGAAGTCTGCCGTACGGCACCTCTTGACTAGGCTACTAATTTGCCGTGGTGATATAACATTGTAGCATTGTAAGGTGTAGATAGCCTACAGGTTTGCATAAAAGATGAGTATATCAGAGGAGATACCGTCTGGAGGGGTGCTAAGCAAAGCTCCGAAAAATCAGTGGGCAGGACTTCGGGGAGTGTTAAATAAATTAATAGTCGATGTCAATACTTTCATCACTACTGCTGACTTCGAGGAATTGGAGGCTAGACTAGATAATGTCCAGGTTACACATAGTCGTATTGTTGCTCTAAGTGAGATGATTGTGGCAGATAATAGCAGAGTGTGAAAATCGCGCCCTATATGATGAAACAGTCTTCAAAGCGAAGCACTTGTTACAGCGCGCTGTCGTGAACAAGAAGGGAGGCGATAACAATGCCCAAAGAAGGGCTGATCCAAAACATACTGTGCATCTCCCCTAAAGCTCAATCTACCTACATTTGGGGGTAATTTGACAGAGTGGTTAGCCTTTTGGGAAGTATTTTGATCTACCGTGCATGAATCCACTTTGGATAATGTCTGGAAATTTCATTATCTGAAAGGACAAATAGAACGAGAGGCCTTACATCTAATAGAGGGTTTCGCGGTAGTAGGTGATAGTTATCTTGAGGCAGTACAATTATTACAGTCAACATATGGGGATCGGGAACAATTGAAAATGGCCCATGTTGTCGCCTTGTTAAATCTGACAGAACAAAAATACAAGGTTGATGAATGAGCAAAATTTAGAGCAGACATGGAATGCCATACTAGATCACTAGACACCCTAGGGTTGACCTCACAGGAAATTATAGTTATTATACTAAGACAGAAGCTACCTACGGCAATACTCAACAAGGTCAGATCATTTGATGTGGATGAGTTTAAAACTCAGTTCAGTAAAGAAATCAGTAATTTAAAGTTGAGCAATGGGAGAATGAATGTGTCGGGAGGGGGTGGGAATGTTGAAATGAGGGGGACTGGAAGTATGACGGTGGGGACCAAGGGAAAGAAAGAGGGTACATACAAGAAACCCGCACAGACTTTATGTAAACTTTGTAATAATAACAAGCATAAATGGAGTTTCTGTGTAAAATACCCAACAAATGAGTTAAAATTAGCACAAGCGAAAAGGTTGAAGCTATGTGCAGGTTGTGTGAGTAGAGAACATGGTAAGCAAGGGCAATGTACTGCTACGTACTTAAGGCCCTGTCGTCACTGTAAAGGACATCACTTCGACAAATTATGTCCTACAGTTGATAAAGGCAAAGATGACAAACCACAGGGTACTACAACTTTGACATTAGGTAGTACGAAAGACACCACTATATTGCCCACTATAAAGATTCCCATGGAAGGTAATGACAGTAACAAAGTTTGTCGGGGGCTTCTTGATCAGGGGTCTCAACGGTCCTTTATAAAAAGGTCCATATTAATGGGACTTAAGCACCGAATCATAGGGGCTGAGACTCTTCGACTGCAGGGCTTTACGGGGGTTACTGACAAACAAGACTACGAAATAGCGGAGATTTCCTATTTTTACCGTAAACAAAGGTACTTTATGTATCGTAGTAGACACCCTACCAGAATATGTGTCTGTAAGAGTGAAGAAGGTGGAACACGCATTGCGTAGCAAAGAGGTTAACTTGTCAGATCCCATGTGAGATCAAAGTGAGGTGCATGTTCTACTTGGTGTGGATCACTATTATGATGTATACCCTAGATTTAAAAGAATATGTGGTGTAATTTTAATCCCCACTAAATTTGGCTATTGCATGACCGGAAAGGTACATACCACACAGTCAAACATCCTGGTCGACACGGTCTCTATACTAAGGGTGAATGTAACCACGGCAGAGGAGTTGGGAAGGGAAGATTCCCAACCTAGTGACCCTAAAATGACTGCTGAGTTCGACCTGGAAAGACTGTGGAAATTAGATCACATAGGCATTAATCCTGTGGAGACTGATTATGACTCGGAAAATGCGATAAAGAAGTTTGAGGAGTCTGTGCGCTATTGTGCCGCAGAAAAACAATACGAGGTTAGTCTACCCTGGAAAGATAGTGAGATGAGCCTGCCAACACTCTTTCTATTAATTTCTGCAACATTCGCGGACTTTCCTCTAATTTTCACTCGGTTGAACACCATCTCTCCTCCTAAAAACCTGATCTTCTTTTCCTCACCGAAACTCAGGTGTCTGATGCAACATCCAGCAGCCCCTTCTCTGTATCCTCCTACTTTCTCTATCCTAGTTTCAAAGCCATAGGCGGATGTTGTGCATATGTGCACAACAAACTCACTTGCTCTCGTGTTCCCGATTTCGACTCCTCTGAATTCTCAACTTTATGGCTCAAACTTTCCTGTCATTCTCTTACTAAATATTTCGGCGCTGTCTATCTTTCCCCTAACTCTAACAACTTTCCCAAATTCTTTGACTATCTAAACTCTACAGTGGAACACATTCTATCCATTTCTCCTTTTTCAGAAATCTCCATCTTAGGAGATTTCAACGTTCACCACAGCCAATGGCTCTCCTCTCACACTACTGACCCACCTGGTGAACAAGCCTACGTTTTTTCTATCCTAAATGACCTAGAGCAGTTAGTTCAGCAACCCACCCGTATCCCGGATCGCCTCAGAGATCGGCCCAACATTCTTGACTTGTTTCTAACTTCTAACCCATCTTCTTATACTGTCGATCTTTTCTCTCCTTTGGTCTCCTCCGACCATAAACTTATCTCTCTCACCTGTCCTATCTCTCCAGTACGGCCACCCGATCCTCCTAGCCGGCGGCGCTTGCGGCACTTTGGCGCCGCCGACTGGGAGGCTCTCCGGCAGTACTTCTATGATTTTCCATGGAATGATTTCTGCTTCCGTGGCCGGGGACCCTCGGAGAGTGCTGAACGCATTACCGAGGTAATCCTATCGGGCATGGAAGCATACATTCCATTCTCTTTCTCTCAGACTAATGCTAAAAAATCTTGGTTTACTCACGCCTGGTCTACTGCTGTCTGCAATAAGGAGGACGCATTCAAACGGTACCGACGCCTTAAAACTCAAGACTCTCATTCTTCCTATGTTTCTGCCCGGAATCAAGCCAAATCTGTTCTTCGACTTGCCAAGCACTCTTTTATCAATTATAAATGCACTGAACTATCCAACTCTAGCTCTTCCCAAGCTTTCTGGCATCCAGCCAAAAACATCTCCAACAATTTTTCTTCCTCGTCTTTCCCTCCCCTTTCCCACTCTGATGGCAAAACCATCACTTCTTCCTCTGACAAAGCTAAACTCTTCGCTCAAACTTTTGCTAGAAACTCCACCTTGGATGATTCCGGTGCTATACGTCCCTCTCCACCCTCCTCTCTCTTACTTATGCCTAATATCCTAATCTCTTCTAAAGATGTACTTCTACCCTCTCTGGGCTTAATACTAATAAGCTGTACAGTCCGGACGTTGTTCCTCCTGTTGTACTCAAAAACTGTGATTAGGGGCTGACTCCCTGCCTAGGCAAACTCTTTCGTCTCTGTCTATCCTCTAACGTCTTCCCTTCATGCTGGAAGTTTGCTCTCATTCAACCTGCCCCAAAGAAGGGTGACCGCTCTCAACCCTCCAACTATCGTCCAATTGCTCTCATCTCTTGTCTTTCTAAAGTTTTTGAAACTATTCTTGCTTCCAAATTTCTTAAGCATTTCTCTTCTCATAATCTGCTCTCAGATCGCCAGTATGGCTTTTTTAGGGGTCGCTCTACTGGTGATCTTCTTTCATATCTTACTAACTCTTGGTCATCCTCCTTTCGGGACTTCGGTGAGACTTTTTCTATTGCACTAGACATATCGAAAGCTTTCGATAGAGTCTGGCACAAATCTTTAATTTCTAAACTGCCCTCCTTCGGTTTCTATCCCTCCATCTGTGCCTTTGTCTCTAATTTCCTCTCCGGCCGTTCCATAGTTCCGTTCCAACCGTTCCGGTTGTGGACGGCCATCGCTCACTTCCTCACCCTATAAACTCCGGTGTTCCTCAGGGCTCTGTCGTATCTCCTATTATCTTTCTAATTTTTGTAAATGACCTTCTCAACTGTACCTCAACTCCCATCCATTCATACGCAGACGACTCAACCTTACACTACTCCATTAGTTTATCAGAACGCCCAAGCCAGCAATTCCTCAACGACAAATGGAATGAAGCCATAGAACACTTAAATTCTGATATACCTACTATCTTCAATTGGGGCAGAGAAAACCTTGTTACCTTTAATGCTTTCAAAACCCAATTTCTCCATCTATCTACCCGTAAGGAACTCCCTGGGGACTATCCCTTATTCTTCAACAATACAAAAATCAATCCGTCATCTTCTCTCAATATTCTTGGTGTCTCTTTTTCTTCTGCTCTCAGTTGGAAGGACCATATTACCAGTCTTGCTAAGGCAGCCTCCCAGAAGCTGGGTGTGCTCAACTGCCTTTGGGGGTTCTTTACCCCTGCACAGCTTCTTTCTCTGTACAGGGGCATTGAGTATTGTTCACATGTGTGGGGAGGTTCCTCTCACACCGTTCTCCTAGACAAAATTGAAAGGAAGGCCTTTTGTATCATTAACTCCCATCCACTCACCAACTCTCTGCAATCTCTCTCTCTTCGCCGCAATGTTGCATCTCTCTCGCTATTCTATCGCTACTATAATAATCAGTGTTCATCAGAGCTTTCCCAGGGTATACCACCTCCTTTCCGTAGGGCATGTGGTATCCGTCTTGCAACACAATCCCACCCCTTCTCTGTGTAACTTTCCAACCCAAGAGTGAAATGTTACTCTGTCTTTCTTCTATTCAACAGCTGAGCTCTGGAACTCTCTCCCAGAATCAGTCTTTCCATCTTCCTATGACATAAATTGCTTCAAACTCCGTGTGTCCAGGCATTTTGGCTCGAACGTCCCTTGATTTTGGCCCTGTCACTCTTTCAACTTTGGGGGAGGCACTCGATATAGGCAGTTCTTCCTTTTGCCTCGCTCACTCACATAGAAAAAAATAAAATAAAATAAAATAAAATATGGATTGGCATTGGGTCGCTTGCGCTCAATACAGCGTAGATTAACACATGAACCGAGCACGCGCCAGGCGTATGACGATGTATTTCGGAACTACTTAGACCGAGGCTTCATAGAACGAGTCGATGTGAAAAAAACAATTAGAAAGGGTAGGGTTTACTACCTAGCCCATCATGGGGTGAAAACAGACAGTGCCACCACACCAATATGGATGGTGTATGGATGGTGTATGACTGATCGGCCCACCAAGGTCAACAACCCAGTCTAAATGATTGCTTACTGACTGGTCCGTCCATGGTGTCGGATTTGTCTCAACACCTATTGCGATTTAGACTGGGGCAATATGCTTTTACCAGTGATATTGAGAATGCCTTCTTGATGGTCAAATTGCAGGAGGAAGATGGAGATGTCACTCGCTTTCTTTGGTTCGAAGACATTAGCGACTCTGGAAGTCCGGTCGTGATCTACCGTTTTCGGGTCGTACTCTTTGGTGCTACATGCTCGCAGTTTTTGATAAATGCCACAATTAAGAAACATCTGTCAGATACTCATGAGGACATTAATAAACTATCTCGTGGGTTGTATGTAGACAATTTGCAGGGTTCTAGCGATAGTCAGGATGAATTATTACATACCTACTGGCAAGCACGTAGATTGTTTACAGAAGCTCATTTATTTCTCCGCGAGTGGGTTACTAACAGTGAAAATCTTCAGAGTTTAATTCAGATGGACGGTACGGCATCTCATACCCAGGAAAAGACCAGAAATTTGGGGATGATCTGGCAACCAAAACAAGACATTCTAACCTTTCAAACAAAGTCTTTTGTTCGGCAGACAGGAACACACTCGAAGAGAAGTCTGTTGAGCAAAGTTTCGCATTTTTTTTATCCTTTGGGTCTAGCATTACCTGTTACCATAAGAGCTAGGATTCTGATGCAGGAAGTTTGGAGACGAAACGTAGGATGGGATGACAGTTTGCCCGAGGACTTAAATGATCAAGGGAAATAATTGTTGAAAAAGTATGACATCCTATATACTAAACAGCTACCTCGTAAGGTGGCGGTATTTGGTGACGTTACATTACATACGTTTTGCGATGCTTGCACCACGGCATACGGGGTAGCCATTTATGTCGTTACGTCATTTGGGGCGCATTTAGTTACAGCCCGGGCCAAGGTAGCACCGGTCAAGAAAGTAACTATCCCTAAAATGGAATTGACTGCCATGCTGCTATTAGCACGTCTGGTGCAACATGTACGCGCAGCATATGAGAGTGGGTTGAATACTGAAGTCGTTCACGTATGGTGCGATAGTCAAGTAGCACTCAACTGGGTACATAGCAAGAAGTCTCTGCCAGTTTATGTGCGAAATAGGGTAGATGAGATTAGGGCCCTATTGCCAGACGTTGCATATCACTATGTCAATACAAAAGACAACTCTAGTGATCTCATAACTAGGGGTATAACGGCTAACCAGTTAATAAAGTCCAAATTTTGGTGGTATGGTCCAAATTGGCTGCTCCATTAGAATGAATGGACGATATGGCAAGCTGTTGGTGAGGGACTTCTGCCACTGGAAACAGTGACAGTGACAGTTACAGCCCAACCAAATGAGCTACCGAATCCAGTAATAGAGTGGGCAAGATTCGGTGACTATAATAAATTAGTCAGAGTTGTAGCTTGGGTGTTGAGATTTGTATCCAATATCAAGGTTAAAGTAACGGGCCAACTCTGCAATTAGAGTCACATCATTAACCTAAGAAATGAGCGAGGGGGGGGGGGGGGGAATTACACCATAGCCCTGTGCGGACCTATTTCACTGTTTCCATTCACTAAAATCCTTATCTTACCATAAATATCATTAATACTTATTCATATGCGCCTATTTTACGTTTAATATGAAGATATTAACCTGGTACGACAATAAAACAAGTGGAAACAGTGTTTGGCTGGTCAAAATCGCGAAATGAGAGCGAGAGTTACATTCATCAAGTGTGAGCCACCCTGGCCAACATCCACCCCTCACGATGCCTTGAGCGACACTGACGTCTCTCTCCTTATCTCTTTCTCTTTTCTCACGCTTGGTAACACATAATTATGACCACACCCTGCTAGCAACTCGCTATTGTTAGCACGAAAATATACCAAAGAATAAGGGAATAACAGGGAAAATAGGTGATAATTGGAGGGGGGGGGGGGGGAAGGGGGGAAGGAGGGGATGTGGAGGAATGATATTTGGCATGGCCAAGGGAACAAAAAAAAAAAAAAAAAAATTAGGGCTAGGATCATAAGAGTCTTGCCGCAGCTGACCGGTAAAACTCATAAGAGTCTCCCCGTACTTGACGGGTTAATGCTTGTGAATATAAAGCAGCTGAAGTACCTTTGATTAAATGGGTTCAAGCAGAAACCTTTTCCAATGAATTAGAATCTTTGCAAAGCTCTAATAAGTTAATAATGCCTAACTTAGTGCGTCAACTGAGGTTGCACCTAGATAATGACCTCATCAGATGTAAGGGTCGCCTGAAGTGGTCGGGTGTAACGGACGGCATAAATCGTCCTATAATTATGCCAGCAAGACATCACGTTACTGACCTATTGGTCATACGTGCACATAAGAAAGTAAAACACTACGGGGTCTATCACATCATATAAAATTTGCGCCTCACATGGTGGATACCCAGAGCTCGACAAGTAGCTCGACGCGTAGTAAGGAAGTGTGTGATATGCCAGAGATTAACACCTTACGAGCGGCCTATGCGGTTTATTTATGTGTACCGCCCAGCGGGGTGTTTTTAGCCAAAATAGGGCTGTTTACGTGATAATTTTCATGCCTAAATAAGACCCAGAACGTAAAACAAGTACCTATCCCTGAAAGGGCATAAAGAGAGCTTTCGAATGACACCATAACGATCCTTGTATGATGGATAGTTTTCTTGCAATAACCGTGCAACGCGAGTGCAAAAAGCAGGTAATTCGGTACTTTCGGTACATAATTGAGTATGTAGCGAGTGAGAGAGGGAGGAGGGAGCTGAGATTTGTGTCAGTAGGTTCGCCGCGGTGGTCTGGAGCAGTCATACGCTCGCTAGTCTCCTGCCACCACTTGTCTCTCTCTCTCAGCCACATTACGTGCTGAAATTGCCACTCGAGTTATGTCGAGCGCCGCCACATAGTCCAGCTTTATTTAACTCGACTTAAGTGGTGGGCTGCTTTTTAAGGGTTAAAGGGTAAACCTTATGTGACTGGACCAGCTCCGCCCTTACGTGAATGCCGTGTAAAACATCGAGCCCTTCCAAGCTGTAGGGATAGATTACACAGGTGCATTGAAGACGAGAAAGCAAGATAAGGTCTATATATTATTGTTTACCTGTGCAACGTCTCGCGCGTTACACTTAGAATTATGTGACAATATGGTTAGTGAGGAATTTATGTTGGCATTTAGACGGTTTTGTGCACGTCATTAAGTCCCTCAACTAGTACTTAGCGACAATGCTCCTACTTTTATCCAGGCATCTAGATACCTCTAGGTTATGAGCAGTGATCCTACAATGTGGATATTATTGGAGGAAATGAACTGTAGAATTATATGATACCAAACATTAGTATGTATTACCTGGTTGCTGGATCGTAGGCGACGGGTAGGGTTAATGTGGAGTGGAACTGGGCAACAAGTATGGCGGTATGGTTGACAGGTTGATTGAGAACAATGGATGATTAAAGAAGTTTAGCAGGTAGTGAATAACAGAAGGGGGCCATAATACTTAAATTATAATTAGGAGGATAATAGATGATAGGTGAATTGATGGGAATCTACGCTGAGGTTAGTTCTAAAGGGTTAATGGAATGGAATGATAACAAGATAAATAGTAATGTCGGCGGTGGTAGTTGGAGAGCAAGTGAGGGTTCCCTGTCAAATTTGCGGGAGCCTCACTTTTCCGCGCATGCGCTAATCGGTCGGTAAATATCGACCCCCTTATAATTACCTAAGTTTATAGGAATGACATTACTACTTAATATCTAATACAGAACATAATTCAATATCCTTCCCATTTATACTAAATAATATTATTATGATTCTTATTCCTACAAACTTATTACTTATTACTTAAGATTACATTTAAATTTAGACTGTCCAATACTTATGGAAATAAATGTATGGACATATTCCCGCCACCGAGTTTTTGCAACAGCCTGGAGTCTAATTTATATCGCCATAATTATGAGGAGGCTTGAGCCGCCTGTCGACGAGGACGTTCACTTTGGTCGTCAACAGGACGGCCATTTGTATTTGCCACTACGGGATCGTCTCTGGGCAATGTCTCCGAGGTATCACCCTTGCTCTCAAGATCCCCTTCAAGAGGGTATAGACGGATAGTTGGGCGTGTGAAGATGCCCGACTTCGTGCGGATCTTAGACACTTTGACTTCACCGTCACGTCCGGGTAATAATTCAGTGATACGGCCCAACTTCCAGAGAGCCCGAGGACCCTCGTCATGGATGGTAACGACATCACCGATATTTGGACACTGACCGTTGATTGGTCGAAGTTTATTCCTATGTGCCTCCCTGAGTGTCACCAGATATTCACTTGACCAGCGTTCAGACATCCTGAGACAATTTTCGATATATACCGGTATCTGGCTGATATCACATCTTTGTTGATGTAGTCCGGGTCCTTTATCTCATCCTCCACGTCACTTTCCTCAGGAAGATCCCACAACTGATGTCCCTGCACCAACACTGAGGGTGTGATTGGGGTAGGATCCTCTAGGTCACCCGATGCATAGTAGAGAGGATGGTCATTGACAACTGCCTCAATCTCCAGGAGTAGAGTTGTCAACTCCTCTAATGAGATGAGAGCACGTCCTAATACCCTTTTCAGTCCCGCTTTGACAATGCCAATGGCTCTCTCCCAGATGGCACCAAACCATGGAGCTCTGGCAGGAATAAACCGCCATTCACATTGCACACTGCCAAGGTGAGACTGAACCTTTGGGTGATTGCATACATCGGATAGGTACCTAGAGGCCCCAACAAACGTAGTTGCGTTGTCACTCAAGATGATACGGGGAAAACCTTGTCGACTGCAGAATCTCCTAAAAGCGTGGAGGAAACTATCACATGTGAGATTGGTGAATACTTCGATGTGTATCTATTTTTTTTTTCCTATGTGAATGAGGGAGACAAAAGGCATAACTGCCTGCAGCGAGTGCCTCCCCCAGATGTCAAAGAGTGACAGGGCCGAAATCAAGGTACAGCACTGGTAAATAGAATCATGTAGGCCTTGACTGGTGAGTATTTTATAGGGATTGCTCCACTATTGTCTACCCCAGTGACCTTATAGGGTTCTCCAGGGGTGGTCTGCAGGGCAGGCAAAGGGGGTAGTCCTGCGTAGTCGTAGGGTTTACCTTGTACCCGACGACATTTTAGGCAATTACGCAGTACTTTTTTCACCACCTGCCGGATTCTAGGGACCCACCATTTCTGTCTTATGTAGGTAACCACGTGGCCGACTCCATAATGGCAACAGAGCCAATGGCACCCATCTACGATTAGGTGGATCAAGGGATGTTTGGAGGGCAGAAGTTTTGGATACTTGCACATTTACGAGATAGCCGCTAATCTCAATCTGCCTCCACAATGTATAATCTCTCCCTTCAGGTGTAGTCCAAATTGGTAAATCAAATTATTTCTGGACTGTTCATCCTTCACCAGTATTGAGTATTCCTGTGGATAACATTCCTTTTGGCATAATTTGAGTCTAATATTATCTGGAGTCTTGATTTTTTTTTTTTTTTTTTTTTTAAGAGACAATGAACGGAGGAAGGAAAAACACAGATAAAACAAAAAGGTCCATGTGCCGAAAGGCATCCTCCATTCATCAAATGTTTGTAACATCTGGATTTAAACTTTTGTAGATTGTAAGTTTGTGGAAAGCCACTCGAGGGAAGTGAATTCCAAAGAGTAGTAGTTCTAGGGATAAATTAATTTTGATAAGCAGAAGTTCTGCATAGTGGAGGAGAAAGTGTAAATTCATGGGCGCTCTCAGCTGCCCTAGTTCTACGGGGAAAGATGTGGAGAGGCGGCACAATTGAAGCAAGTTCCTCGGAACAATTGCTGTGAAAATATCTGTAGAATAATGCAAGGGATGCAACGTTTCTTCGTATGGATAATGTAGGAAGGTCCTGTGTGATTGCAGAGTTATTGATTAATCTAATAGCTTTATTTTGAATTTTGTCCAACTGCCTCAATGCAACCACTCCACTTCCACTCCACAGAGGTGAACAGTAATCCATCTGAGAACGCACATGACTTTTATATATTACGGCCAACTGCTCGTCAGTGAAGAATTCTCGAACTCTGTACAGGAGTCCCAGTTTTTTAGAGGCATTCTTAGCAATGCCTCTAACATACCGGTAATGTGTCCAGCTCAAGTTAGTAGTTAATGTTACACCGAGAATGTCAATACTAGGGGAAGTGGGAATATTTACATCATTCAAAAATAAATATATGGGAGTCAGTGAGATTCTGTCGGTTAGAAAATTGAATGTACTTGGTTTTCTGTGCATTAAAGGACACTTGATTCTTTTGACCCCATTCATTAATTCTAGAAAGGTCCTGGTTCAGAGAAATTGCAGTGTTTATTTTTGAATTTATAAGATCGGGTTGGGTGAAAGAATTGGTAAATGTGAAGGAACTGTGGAGTGTTGAGTCATCTGCGTAGGAATGTATTGGATTATGAGTGGTAGATATGAGATCATTGATATGAATGAGGAACAGAGTTGGGGCCAAAACTGATCCCTGGGGAACACCAGCATTTATTGAGTGAAATTGAGAATAAAGGCCATCTACCATTACACGTATTTTTCTGTTATGAAGATAAGAAGAAATTAGTGGAACTAATGATGCAAGGCCGTAGTGTGACATCTTCGACAATAAGGATTGATGCCAGACTCTATCAAATGCCTTTGATATATCCAGTGCTATTGTATGTGTTTCACCATGTTGGTCTGTAGCTTGGTTGATTTGATGCGTAAGAAGGCAAAGAATATCTGCAGTTGATCGACATTGTCTAAAACCATATTGCCTATCACTGATTAATTTATTATTCTCAAGATGCTTAATTATGTGATTATTTAATATAATTTCAAAGACTTTACCAAGAGTGGAAGTTATAGCTATTGGTCTGTAGTTTGATGGATCTGAAGAGGCACCTTTTTTAGGAACTGGATGGATGTTTGCTTCTTTCCAGGGCACTGGGAAGCATGAGGTATGAGTACACAGACAGAAAAATTTTGCCAATACAGGAGCGAGCACCAAGGAGCAATTCTTAAGTACTATTGGAGGAATTTTATCTGGACCAGGAGACTTATCTACTGAGAGATTCTGCAAAATAGTTTTGACATGTCTGGTGTGGATCTTAAGTGAGGGAATTTCAGGCGAATTAAAATTAAGTACAGGGACATCTTGATTTATTTCATCTAAGGTTGAGTTGGTGGAGAAAATATCCGCAAGAAGGTTAGCTTTACCTCGTGGGTCACTTACAAGTTTGCCAGTCGGAGATTTTAATGGTGGAATGGATGAAGCAGTAGTGAAGTTGGATTTGAATGAATTAAGAGTAGACACAAATATTTTGTTATCATTTGGATTATTTAGAAGTTTATTTGCCTGCTTGTGGAGAAAGTTTGATTTAGTTAGGTTTAATACAGTTTTGGCATGATTTCTGATGTTTCTAAAGTAATTAAAGGCTTCATATGTTTCTGATCTTGTGTATGCATTGTAGGCTATTGCTTTTTGTTCAGTTACTCTAGCACAATTATGGTCAAACCATTTAGGTGAATTAGATCTTTTACTGTACTTTTGATGAGGAATAAAAGTTTCCATTCCAATTTTTACAAAATCTTGTATGTGGCTCAAGGTGGAGTGTGCATCATTAGAAAAGAAAGAGGTCAAGGGAATATCAATAAAGAAACCTTGAAGACCCTCCCAGTCTGCCCTATCGTAATGCCATTTAGTCACCAAAACAGGTTCAGAGTGGGAAGGTGTGGTAGGTGATAGACAGGTGGCCTGTATCAGACAGTGATCAGAAGATCCAAGCACTGTTGAGGTGAGCACTACCTGTGGGAGGCAGGCCATTTACTTTCGCCTTCAAATTTTTGATGAAACGTATCACGCATGCCGTGACACGCTGTCATTTTTCATAGCTCCTATATCTGTCCCAGTCCCATAACTGTGTGCCATCTTGGGGCACCGTGCCTACGATTTGGGTCACGATACCAGCGGGCTGCTCTTTGAGAACTATATTTTCTGGCCATCCATCGGGGTTCGGGAGCCAATTAGGCCCATTCCACCACAACGCAGAAGAACTCAAATACTTAGCAGACACGCCTCGAGATACCATATCACTTGGGTTCTCTTTAGTCGACACATACCGGAAATGAGCAGTCGGGACTAGGGCATGTATTTCGTCGATGCGGTTTGTGACATACACTGGTAATTTCTTTTTACTATTTATCCAGTGAAGGGTAATCTGACTGTCACTCCACACATAGGTTTCAGAGATATGAAGTTTATCTTAAATAGGCTACCTCAATAAAGTTTACAATTCTTGCGGAAAGCAAAACTGCTGTTAATTCCATTTTAGGAATTGAAAGGGACTTGATTGGTGCGACTTTGGAATTTGCCATTACCAAATGGCCGCCTTCTGACCCAACAAGATACACAGCAGTCCTATATGCAATACTGCTGGCATCAGCGAATGCATGTAGGGATACAGCATGATCGTATACAACCCTCCGAGCAAACTTAATACGACTACAGAGTACCAGATCATCTATCCCCAGCCATTCCGTGTTCAAGTCTTCAGAAAGATCCTCGTCCCAATCCAATTTTAGTCTCCACAATTGCTAGAGAAATTTTCGAGACCTTATAGACACCGGCAATAAAACACCCAAAGGATCAAAGAGTTTGGTAGAAAATCTCAAACATTCACGCTTTGTCACATGCTCGACCGGAGTGTACTGTACTCCAAAGGAAAGATAATCAGAAGCTGTCTCCCATACTAGGCCAAGAACTCTTACCAGTTCCTGCTGTTCAGCAGCAACACCATCCTTTTGTAACACCTCTCTCAGAACAGGACTATTGGTAGCCCATTGACGCAGGAACAAGTGGGCATTGTCCATAACTTCACAAGCCATACCGTATGCACGGACGAGGGAATCTTCATTGTCCCCCATACCTTGGAGGTTATCGATATATAGCCCGGCCCTAATTTCCTGTACAATCTTTGGGTCTACTTCAACAAGGGAAAGATGTTTGAGGATGGTTGCATTCAGCAGAAACTGGGAGCAGGTAGCGCCAAACAATACAACCTGGAACCGATAACAACGAAGAGGCGAATCCAGACGAAGAGGATCTTTTGGCCACATGAACCTGGTGTAATCTCTGTCGTCTTCATGTAGTTTCAACATCAAGAAGGCTTTCTCAATGTCACTGACCCACGCATACTGATGCAGACTGAATCTCAACAAGACTTGAGCTAACTCCGTTACTAAAGATGGTCCGGTGTACAGACAGTCATTCAGACTGGGCATGTACTGGTTTACCTTAGCGGAACAATCAAATACAATGCGCACCGGAGTAGTCCTGCTGTACTTTATGATCCCATGATGCGCCAGGTAGTGACATGACCCACAGTCATCGAACGGAACCTCCTCAATGAAACCACACGACAACTGATCAGTAATTACCTGCGAATATTGTTGACAAAACCCAGGGTCAGCAATAAACCTCTTATGGAGTCCTCGTACTCTACCCACAGCCAAAACTTTGTTAGTGGGTAACCGTCCCTTTTCTTTGGTCCAGGGAAGACGTACCTGATACTGTAGACTTTCAGGATCATACGTGACTGTTTCCTCATAATTATGTGGTCAAAGCTTGCCGTTTGGCTTGTGAATGTTCTTTAGGTGAGATACCAATATGGTCTAAATCCCACAATGCACTTAATTTTTTATGACATGGAAATTGTCCAGTAGACATATATTGGTCTACTGGGGTCACTGCCACTTTAAGTAATGTAACATCAGTGTTGGAGCTAGACGTGGTTTCCGCATAAGAACCACTAAGGGCATATCCGTATTTGGTAGGAAGTAAAACCAAATTTCCTGCCCTTTTGTAGCCAGGTCGCACTATGTTGTAGTACTGGTCGGCACCTATTAGTAGCTCTAATTGTGCTGTCTCGGTAACGTATGAGTCGGCCAATTTTATGCCACGACGCTGTAAACTAGTGAGTTCAACTTTTAGACTAGTTTCGCCCTTGTGTTCAGGGAGATCATCGACAACTATTGCGTCAAGACGATGATATCTGCCACGATGTATTGTTACGTTACGAGCGGGGTTCGAACCCATAACATAAAGAAACATTCCACTAAAAACCACAAAACGAGGACTTATTATTTAGCCTCACAAAATGCGGAAAATATGACTATCAGTTTCAGTCAAGAAGAAGTGGCATGTTAAACTTCCACAAAAACTAGCAACTCTCTTTGTAGTCACTAAAACCTTGGTAGGTGAATAGATGTGGCAAGTTCATAAAATATCAGTTGATATCATATGGCTGTTTTAGCCTAAAAAACCCAAAGTTATTCCTTTCTTATCACTCATTCAGAATTAGTTATATTTAGTTACATTGACTTAGATTTATCACAACAATCAAAAGAATAATATATTAGCATAAAGGTAAAATGTAAAGATTATGTAAAATAAAATTATAATTTATTTACATGATTAATTATACACAAAAGTTACTTCTAGTGAAAATATCAAAGTGAGAAACATTGAAGTGAAATAGTAAGACACTCTTAAGAAAAATAATACATAGTTATATAAATATCCTCCAAGAGAGTAAGTGAAAGCAATCAATAAACATAGAAAAAATCCTAGGCGATACTTATTCAACTCATGGTGATTCTTTTACAAACAAACCCAGGGCAGGGCAGCTTATGAGGGTGGTGGAGAATACACTGCCTGCCGTTACGGTACTAGCGGCTTATATACCCTTAGCGCACCTGGCTCTGATACCAACTTCTCTAACTGTATTAATCTCAACTCATTATATACTTGCTGAATTAAAGTATTACTTTTACCAAGAACTCTATGATATATCTTGTAAACAATACTTATGATTAGAAAAGCCAAATACATTATTACCTAGTTATAATCAATATAATTCGTACGTCAGGCAACGAAGGAGAGAAATGGAGTTGGAGGAAAGGGGGGAACATTGAGTAGAAGCAAGGGTGTAGGAGGATATGGGGGAGAATGGAATGTGGAAGAAAACTGGGGGTGATGAGAGAACTGCCTGCACTACCATCACGCTCTGAACCGTACACTCTTGAACAAAAATATCTTCCTATATAAGATACTAAGCTGTCTACAGGCCGAATTAATTATACCGGGCTCATAACATTGCATACGATGTTCAATCATAAATAATTAAAGATCGCATCCACCATAACAAGCACAATACCTCAATTACAACCAGTGGCACTTAAATGAAATAGAAATCCCTAACACAAGGTATATGATATCTACAGCTTTACTCTCATCATATAAGTTGAGAATATCGTGGAAGAGGTCTAAGAGATTTGTTAATCCATATATGGCGACCGTCCTCAATAGAGGCTTTTCTGGTGCACTGCAAACATCCTCAATAGATCCAGAGCATAACAAAAAATAGAAAACACCCAAGTGGCACTCAAAACAAAGCAATTTTTGATTAGGTGAGATAATTCCCCTCCATTACTTTCTATCACTCCTTCATATGTGTCCCCTCCCCCCCCCTCCTAATTTTCCACTTATTCTCCCTTTTATCGGGTAATTTTAGGCACAAATTTCCCTCTCTCGGTCTCTTTAACACGGGTGGGGCAGCTAGAGATCCTTGCAACACAGAGACTTCTACTCAGAGACTTCAGTTTCGCTTGAGAGCTGAGAGAGGGAGAATATACGTCCCCCCATCTGTCGGCTCATGATACGACCTTGCGGCAATGATACGTCTTTTTCACCCCCCAAATGCTATTCCCACTCCTTGTTTTGCTATTAAATGTTCATATATTCATAATAAAAGCAAAATAGGCGTATATGGATAAATAATAATTATATATATGGTACTAGGACGATTTTTGTCAGAATAGAATCAAATACCTTCGCTTGGCGGGAGGATTTGAACTAACATAGCTTCGCAGTTTATGAGTTAAGCAAAAGCGTTTATTACGAAAACTCCTGTATGTTGAGTATCTTTAAGTATGTTGTTTTCCTCTAAGTGATTTACGAGTTTGTGTCTTATGAGTGTTTCTAGCATTTTACATACAACTGAGATTAAGTTAATTGGACAATAGTTACTAGGTAAGGATTTGCTCCCTTTTTTTAATATCGGTGTTACGTTGGCGAGCTTCCACTGATCAGTCATAGTCCCAGACTGTAAGAATTTATTGAAGAGCAATGTCAGTGGTTTGGAGAGCTCATACTTAGCTTCCTTTAGAACTCTAGGCGAGATTGTATCAGGTCCAGGCGATTTATTTACCTTGAGTTTATCTAAACATTTGAAAACTTGCTAATTTTTGTTTCATCTTTAGTGTAATCTTCTTGCTCATCTACTAACGGTCCAATTGTTGAAGTCACTACTTTCTTCTTCCTGATGTAACTATAAAATTCTTTCGGGTTTGTCTTACTTTGATTTGCAACATGTAATTCTAGCGTGGTTATACTTTGTTTGATTAACTTTTTGGCTTTGCATCATAGATCTACAAATTTATACTTATGATTAGAAAATCCAAATACATTATTACCTAGTTATAATCAATATCATTCGTACGTCAGGCAACGAAGAAGAGACAGCGAGTTGAGGAAAAGGGGGGAGAATGAATAGGGTTACAGGTGTAGGACGATAGGGGGTAGAATGGAATGTGAACGAAAACGGGGGGGTGATGAGAGAACTGCCTGCAATACCACCACACTCTGACTCGTACACTCTTGAACAAAAATATCTTCCTCTATATGAAACTAAGCTGTCTACAGGTCGAATTAATTATACCGGGCTCATAACATTGCCGACGATGTTCAATCATAAATAATTAAAGATCGCATCCACCATAACAAGCACAATACCTCAATTACAACCAGTGACACTTGAATGAAATAGAAATCCCTAACACCTCCCTCACAAAGCGATTGATAAGAGAAGCAAAACTAAATCTAAACCCTAATACAATCATTTTAAACCTAATACCATTCACCAAACCATAAACCAAAACCAAAACCACATTAACAAACTTACAAATTATTGCTGGCAAAATAGCTCTAACAACTAAAAAAAATCTCATTCAGTGCCGGGACAACATGTCCGCGATAATATTGTTCTTTCCCTTTATGTGGTGAATTTCAAGGTTATATGGTTGCAATGCCAAGCACCATCTCATTAACCGCTGATTCGAGTTTTTCATTCTATACAAGAATTTCAGGGGGTTGTGATCAGTAAACACTTTCACGGGAAAATGTGAACCACTAAAATACACATTAAACTTATCCACTGCAAAGAGCAAGGCAAAACACTCTTTTTCAATAGTGCTGTAGTGTTTCTGATAAGGTTTGAGTTTACCGGATGCATAGCAAACTGGATGCAAAATCTCAGCATCACTGTACTGTAACAAAACTGCTCCTACACCAACATCACTAGCATCCACCTGAATTATGAACGGTTTATGAAACTGAGGGGACTTCAGAATAGGTGCATTGACTAATAGGCAAGGAATCTTTGTGAATCAAGTTTGGCATTCTGGGGTCCACACAAATTTTCTCTTGGGACTAATCAAGTCTGTTAGGGGGGCGGAGAGGTCAGCGAAGTTGGGTACAAACCGCCGATAGTACCCAGCCATACCCAAGAAGCGCATTACTGCCTTTTGGTCCTGGGGAATAGGCAGTGTAGAAATGGTTTCGACTTTGGCAGAAATAGGGCCGACTTCCCCTTCTCCTACCACGTGACCCAGAAAGATTAGTTTGGCATGGCCGAACTCACTCTTGGCAAGATTGACAGTGAGTCCCGCCCTGGCCAAGTTGGAGAAGAGATTCTGTAGCTGGTGAAGATGATCCTGCCAGGATTCGCTGTAGACCACAATATCGTTGAGGTAGGATTGCACGCCCAAGAGGCCATCTGTCACCCGGTGGATCAGTCGCTGGAAGGTGGCGGGCGCATTCACCATACCGAAAGGCATGACGGTGTATTGGGATAGGTCGTCCGGGGTGACAAATGTAGACACTCTCTTGGCCCTCTCTGATAGTTTTATCTGGTAGTAACCCTTCAGCAGGTCAATCTTGGAGATGTACTTCGTTCCTCCCAAACGGTCCAACAGGTCGTCGATCCGTGGCAGAGGGTAGCAGTCCTGGCGGGTGAGTTGGTTTACCCGGCGATAATCCGTACACATCCTAAATGTGCCATCAGGTTTGTCTACAAGTAGGCATGGAGAGGCCCACTCGCTGTCGCTCCGTTCCACCAATCCATGGGCGAGTAGGAAGTCCACTTCCTGTTGAAGTGCCGCACGCTTCTCTGGATTGGCGTGGTAGGGATGTTGTTTGATGGGAGTGGCCCCCTCCATGAGGACCACATCATGTTCCACCAGGGGACACTGCTGGGGAACGTCACCAAACAGCTGTGGAAACTCGGAAAGCAGGTATTCCAAGTCTTCACCTTGGTCAGACAACAAGTGCTGGAATTTTAAATGGGAGTTAGTCAAGAAGTCCGAGTTTGCAATTTGTTATCAAGAGGCAACTGGATGTCATTATGCTCCTTGATCTTTAAATCCTCTAGTTCACCTTCAAATTGTGCTACAGATTCAAAGTTTAATACCTTATCTGGATCTCTGCAGTGATAGGCTTTCAGCAGGTTGTTACGCTGGCCAGCTTGCCAGAATGTGCTCGTACTCGCTAGCGCTCGCCAGGGCAGTGAAATGGGCTATAATAATTGTAGAACGATGTTCTTTCTTTCTTAGTATTCATGTAGTCACAGCCAGATCAGTGGTGGTCTTTATTCTTGTCTGTGACACATGGAAGTATTTTATATCAGTAATAGAGTATAAGATATGCAGTGTGAAGTTAAGGAGAAAGAGCGAGGTAGGCAGCGAGGTTGTATTATGTGCGTGTGTATGTACGTGTGCCTCCCTCGCTCGGGCGGGCTTTCCCACACCCTTGATTGGCTGGCGGGCCTGGCGCGTCCTAGGACACCTGCATTTCATGACGTAGTGGTCTGTGATTGGGTGCCGCTGTCCTAGTGTTGGTGCTGGGGGGGCTCCCGCCGCGTGTCTCCTGCAGAGCTTGGCACAGCGTGCTTGGTCCTACATGTCCTTTGCAATCTGTCCCCCCATCTAACCCCCTGTACTACTATTTCTCTCTCTGAACTTCTTCTTTTTCATACTTCTTATCTTTATTCAATTACTTATCCCTTCTGGTTCTGCATACGACTTCCATAGTCGGCCAGTCGTATTACCAGCACCAGTTCTCCATATATGTTTGCACTAGCTTTAGGGATTATTAGAGTCATAGTCAAATGGTATCATAGAATTGGGGTGCTTCTAATTATTGAGTTGTTCTTTCCTACTATTTAATGCTAGACAGTGGAAGGTATCTTTGGTCGTTGTCTGAGTTATGTATGTGGCAACTCAGAGCCTGTACAACATCGACGAAGCTAGGTAGCCTGTAACCCTTGTGCATATTTTTCCTTTGCGAGTGTAGCAGTATACAGGTGAAGGGCTTTTGCCTACTCTTACCTGTATGCTTGCTACCTCATTTTGTTGACCTTTGTGGAGCGCCAGGGCAAGACCAGATACTAGAGATCTGGACTTACCAAGAGAGCCTCCTAGTCACTTAACGTAACATAAGGGAAATCTGTTCAAGGGGAGACAGTAGGCTACGAGCATGCTTGCGCTCTGCCTAGCCTCCTGGTACCTTTTTGCCGCTGCTAGACTTTATTAGTAATAAAGACAGCATTGTGTTTATTAACTTTAACTGTGTATGCTTTAGGAATTCACGTATTATTTTAGCCTAGGTTGATGCTTGGTGCACAACCCAGTATGGCTGTTACTTTGGCTAAGGAAGTACTGTTTTGAGTGGCTATTATTAATGCTGTCACAGAGTTGTTGCACTCCCTTATTATATATATGTATCCTACTTATTGGTGTATTTAAGATACACGCTTTGGTGTCCGGCCCCTGAATTATTTCTGTTCTATATTAACGAGCATCTTAGAGCATCAGACGTTTTCAGAAGATTCCCTATCTGTTTGCTGTAGGACTAGACTTTCAGTGTTTTCATAGAGCATTGAAGAGTTTAGTGTTGAGTACAGACTCACACTAAAGTTAACGTAAGCATATATTTCTTTATTAAATCTTGTTATAGTTTATTCAAGCATTGTTATTATTTAAGAGCATTTTATTTACGTAAAGTACTCCTGTTGTGAGTAGGCTTTGCCGTCACCGGAAAGCCTTTGTAGAAGTGCACTAAAACCCAGTTAATTGATACCCCGTTATCCAGTAGATTAACTCTGGAGGGTTTAAGTGTTTTGTTCACCGGCGTAATAGTTCGAGGGTTTGGAATTAGCGTACCGTTGTTGCAGACATAGCCTATCATCTAGTCCATTATTAAGTGCCCTTGTTTATTTCGTAGTGCCGGTCGTAACAAGGTTAACATGTACTAGTCTTTCTGACTTCCTACGATCAGGAGTTTTTAAAACATAATTCACATTACTTGTTTTCTTAAGCACAACATATGGACCATGGTACTTGCTTTGTAGCGGATTTTTAGGTATAGACAGAAAGGCAAGCACTAGATCTCCTGGCTGAAATTCTCTGACAACTGTAGTCTTATCATACTGCACTTTCATTTTATCTTGAGACTTCTCTAAATGATTCATAGCTAGTTCTACTGCAGATCTAAGTCTAGATTTAAATTGATGCACATAAGTGAGAAGATGTTTATTAGAGTTAGCATTGATCCAAGTATCTTTTAACACTTTCAAAGGACCTCTGACCTCATGACCAAAAACTAGGGAAAATGGTGAAAATCCTAGAGAATCTTGTACCCTGCTTCTTACAGCATACAACACAAAATGGATGCCCTCATCCCAGTCGGCATTGTTCTCTTCACAATATTTAGTGAGCATGGATTTGAGGGTCTGATGGAACCTTTCTAATGCCCCCTGGTACTGTGGGTGATTGGCAGTGGCATGGTACTGGCGTACTCCCAACTCTTCCATGGTTTGCTTGAAGAGCTGAGAGGTAAAGTTACTTCCTAAATCAGACTGTACCACACAGAGTATTCCATACTGGGTGAAAAATTTACTAAGAGCCTTTACTACATTCTTTGATGCTATACGCCTCAAGGGGAACACTTCTAGATACCTAGTGGAACACATGACAGTCAACAAGTACTCATTCGCACTACGGGTTCTTGGCAAAGGTCCTACACAGTCAATTATGATTTTACTGAACGGTTCATCCGTTACAGGGATGGGATTTAAAGGTGCAGGCTTGATGGGTTGGTTGGGTTTCCCAGCAAGTTGACACACATGACAAGTTTTACAGTAAGACTTAACGGATTGTTTCATCCTTGGCCAAAAGAAATCATTGAGAATTTTGTCATACGTCTTGTTGACACCCAAATGTCCACCTCTAAGGTCATGAGCAATGGAAATGATGTCTACTCTATACTTATGTGGCACAACTACTTGATGCACTTCTTGCCAGGGCTCATCAGCTGGCACATTGGGAGGTCTATTCTTGCGCATCAGGGTACCATTACTTAGATAGAAGCATCGAGGATAGTTTCCTATATCTGACTCTTCCACAGCCCTATCAAAATATATTGCCAGTTCAGGGTCCTGCTTCTGAGCCTCTTTGAGAGTTTCAGAATCAATGGGAATCTTGCTAATATCCTCTGAATCTACATCAGGAAATAGGGAGGAAGTGTCTAGGTCAACACTATCAGGATCAACTTTGTCCTTCTTACTGTGGTGACCAGCCCCACTCCTAGTCACTACACAGGAGGGAAACAAATTGGGATACTGATTTTCTAATTGCTTAGTGTTGTTATCATAGGAGGGAGTGGAGGTAACAATGGGGTCTGGTATCACTTTGCCACCGGCGATATCGTTTCCCATCAAAAAGTTCACTCCTTCTACAGGTAGTGAATCTTGAATCCCAACAGTAAAGTAACCACTAGCTAACTCAGTTTTTAGATACACCCTAGCCAAAGGAACAACAAGACACCCACTGACTCCCTGAATGAGTATACTCTGGCCCAGCAAACAGTCTTCAATACTGGGCACCAATCCTCTTACCAAGAGGCTATGAGAATGTGACGCCTCCCGGCGCTAGCAGAATGGTTGCGTGGGGCATTGCAGCTCGCTAGCGCTCGCCAGGATGGGGGGATGGGCTACAGTTGTCCTAGAATGATCTGCTTTATGTTATTAGTGTCGTGTTGCCACAGACAGTCTAGAAATGGTCTTTGTTTTGGTCTGTGACCGCGCCTTGTATTTTATATTCGCTATAATATAAATGTTGCTTGTGTGAGAGGCGAGCGAGAGAGGGTGACGGGGTACACCTGGCAGGGGGGTGAGCTATCACGCGGCACGCTTGGGCGCTGATGGCGTTGGCGGCCGGGTGGTCAACTAGTCCCTTCCCGTCGCGGCCTCATGGTTTTTTACCAAGCTCAGAGCTTGCCTGACACGCGTATCGTCTACATCCTTTGCAATTCTGTCCCCCATACTCGCCACTTTGCATACTATTTCTCTCTCTCGACTTCTCCTTTCTCATTCTTTAATCTTTATTAAACTCAACATCCCTTCTGGTTTCAGCATAGACGTTCACCGTCGGCCAGTCGTAGTGTACGCGAAGCTCTCAGATATTTCCATGTATTAGGCTTTAATGAGGTTTGGAGAGACGGACTTTTCCGTGTGTGTCATCTCTCGGGAAGGTTGTAGACCGGTATATGTCTCCCTGGCAGGGTGTTGAGTGATTCTGCTGGGTTATTTAAAGCTAGACTAGGGGTAAGGTTACTGTGTCGTTGTCTCCGATGTGTGCAGTGTTAGCTAAGCCCTGCACGACATCGACAGGTACTGTGGGAGCCTAGGTTGTCTTCGGGTGGGTTTACTTTGCGAGCACAGCACTGTGGTGTGAGAGGGCCATAGCCTATCCCTCACAACATAGTGCTGCCTCTTTGTGTTGACTTCTGAGGGATCGCCAGGATAGAACTAGGTACTAGAGACCTAGATTTATCAAGAGAGCATCCCCGTCATATAACGTAATCTTCATTATACCACCTTCGGACAACGTTAGGCTACGAGCCGCATGCTCGCCCATTGTTGCCCTGCCTTGATACCCCAGCTAGACTTTATTAACCGAGCAGACACTGGTTAGAGATAAGCCCCCATTATTATATGTATGCCACATTATTATTCACTGCACTTTTGAGCCGAGGTTGTTGTTGAGTTGCACAACCCTAGTAGGCTGTTGCGTTGTGTCATGAAGCATTTCTTTAGTTGTCGAGCATTACTACCTTTGCGCAGTCTTTATTATTCGCCTGCCTATTATTACTATATGTCCTAGTATTTATTGTGACCCGTATTCTGCATTATAATTGTTCAAGATTCTTTACGAACATCTTCCCAGCATCAGACTTATTTCAGAAGTTTCCAGTTGATGTTGCAGGACTAGCATTGCACTTTCTTTAATACAGGAGTGCCAGTTATTTGAGTATCTACCGTAACGTTAAATAATCACGTTACTTATCTTTTCTTTGTGTAACCTAAACGAGTAATCTTTTACTGTTTGAGAATAGGCTGTTTCATCGAGCGTCAGCCTAGTGTGTGTGCACCAGTTACCGAGTCATAGGATACCTCGTGGTCCAGGCACGACTCAGGGCGGTAATGGTGTTTTGTTTTCCAGTGTTTAAGGCAGGGGTTGGATCTAGTGTTACCGTTGTTGCATTTTGCCATTATCTAGTCCAATGTTGAAGAGCCCTGTGTCTTTGAGAACCTGGATCGTAACAAATGGCGACCTAGCTCAGGATCTTGTGAACTAAGAGATAATTGCAGGATTGTTGTGGTCATTTGTTTTATTGAGGAATATAGTGGGCACGTTATTTTTTTTGGGCAAAGTAGTATAGCACTTGAGAGTCTTCAGACATTTTTGGCAAGTGAATAATGCTACATAAGAGTTTGGGGTACTTCTTTTCTGAATATTGTGGTGAGAAATTTTTGTGAGCATCATGTCTTATACCGGGTCAGAGGAGAATGGAGACACAGTACGTAATGTCGAAACTGAAGAAGAGCAGCATGATGAAAGGGTTAATCGGGTGAACTGTGAGGAGGATGCTAGGATATTTTTGCAATGGCCTGTTACTGCCGAGCCGTTGGAGGGTATGGATCGGTACGGTCTTCAATGCCTGGCCACAGCTATCGGTCATGCGGTTACTAGCAGCATGACCAAGGATAACTTGATAACGTGTGTAATGGGCAGGGTGACTGGTGAGCTAGATGGGTTGAGTGCTCAGAGCCCTTCGGCCATGCTTCCCCTACACTCGACTCCCAGCCATCCCAGTAGTTTGCCGACCCCGGGTACGCTTCCGCAGTTGGGTGGTGACTGGCAGGGTGGGTTGCCCCTGGGGGGACCACCGGTAATTTCAAACATTGTAGCACCTTCACCTCCTCAAGGGTTATCTCCAGAATTATTGTTTAAGCTCGAATTAGCTAAGCTTCAGCATCAGCAGCAATTAGAATTAGCCAAGACAGAAGAGAGAAAAACTATCAGTTAAGCAAAAATCCAAGCTGAGTCGACTAGGTACTGCGCCGACATGGATGTAGAGAAGTCGCGAGTAGAGACAACGGGACAGCGACTTGGGGCTGGTAACCGTGTTCATGAGCAGTCTCTCTCGCACTTATTGAAACTGGTTCCGGTGTTTGATGAGAGTGGTGTAACAGAATTTTTCACACGCTTTGAGAAGAAGTGCCAGGAACACCAGTGGCCAGAGAATAAATGGGCAGCACTTGTATCCTCTAGATTAATAGGCAAGGGTCTTAAAGCCTACGATGCGTTGCCTATAGAGTCTTGTATTATCTATGAGGAACTCAAGGAGGCTGTCCTGAGAGCATACGAACTACAACCAGAGACGTACAGGTTGAAGTTCCGGGGTGTTACCAAGGGTCGGGAGAGCACCTTTTTGGAGCATGCCCGGGAGCTGTCCGATGCTTTTGGGAATTGGCTGAGGTCGGAGAAAGCTACTACGTTTGACGACATTAAACAGTTGGTGCTTTTAGAGCAGTTTTTCAAATGCACGGGCGGCGACCTGACGTTAAACCTTAAAGAAAAGCAACCAAAAACTCTACAGGAGGCAGCTGAGATGGCTGACCTCCGGCTATCACTAATTCGTGGGTGCGGGTCTGCCCAGTGTAGTGAGGCAGGTAACAAGGGGCGTGACGCCCCACCCCCCCGAGTTAGTGATATACCTTATGCAAACAAGTACAAGAGCCATGATACCAAGACTGACCACAAGACTAGCACCGTCCCATTTATGAAGGGGCCGGGCCCTTCCCAGTACCAAGGGAAGCCCAAAGGGGAATTTGGAGTGTTATCATTGTCATAAAAAGGGGCACTTTGCAAGAGCCTGTCCTAGAAAACCACCTACAGCAGCTGTGTCTTTGGCCTGCAACATTGGTGTGTCTCCGAAGTCGTCTGAGTTTGCCCGGGGCAGTTCGTCAGAGGCTGAGGCACAGCCAATGCAGAAGCACCTGGGAGGCTCGAACCCTGCTCAGGATGTTTTTTGCGACCATAGAGGGCGGAGTTGTGTGATGTGGGCGGGGCGCAAGCATGGAGTAGAGGTCTTGCGTGATACAGGTGCTTCCCAGACTCTGATGAAAAACTTGACTGGCTACCCTATAAACGCGGCTCGGGTGGTAGTGGTGCAGGGTATTAATGCAACTCGGTCATACCCGCTGGTGCGGTTGGAGTTATAGGTGGATGGTGTGGCACGTGAATTGGATGTCGGGATTGTGGAGAAACTGCCAGTGGAGGGCGTCGACCTTCTTCTCAGCAACGACTTTGCAATGCCCGCTTCTGAGGTTCTACCCTTAGTCGTTGCCGAGAGGCCGGCCGACGTGAGTAGGGAAGAGCAAGAGTGGGTCGAGCGGTGCCAGACACAACCCATGGCGTGTGTTGTCACCCGAGCTCGGGCAGCTAAAGTGTCACAGCCTAGTCTTCCGTCTTTAGACCAGCGGAGGAACGATCAACAGGAGGAGGCTAAAGCTGGAGTTGGTTTTAAGAGTTTTGACTCGGCGGCTCTCCTGGGTGATTCAGTATTAGAACCATTACTTAATTCTGGAGTAGCCCCTGGGCCTGTCATCGAGAGTGACGAGGCTGGGCATGACGAGTCTCCACGACAGCAACGTTATGTACCTCGAGAGAGACAGAGGGAGCAGCCCAGTATCGGGGAAGGTCATGCATTGCTCCGGGAGCAGTTAGATCGCTTGGCACCCTCAGATATACGTCGGTTGCAACTAGAGGACCCTGAGCTCCAAACATGTGCTAATGGAGCCGTAGAGCTCGACGAGGACGGCGATGCACAGCCAGGAGATTTTTTTTATTTAGAAGGCATCCTCTATAGACGTTTTCAAGACCCTAAACGTAGTTGGCAAGAGGGGTCCGGAGTTGTGGACCAGTTGGTGGTGCCACGGGAGTGCAGGGATAGCCTACTGAGGTTGGCGCATGACATACCACTGGCAGGACATCTAGGGGTGAGAAATATGGTGGCGGCTTTAGAAAAATTGTTTTGGTGGCCGGGGTTGAAGGGGCAGGTGGTAACCTGGATAGCAAGGTGTCATACATGCCAGAGGGTTGGAAAACCTAACCAAACAATTCCGAGAGCCCCGTTGCACCCCATTCCTGTCAGTGGACCACCCTTCAGTAAGGTCATCATTGATATGGTCGGACCCCTACCCCCTACTAGTGCCGGTAATAAATTTCTAGTAACTATCATGGATGTGGCCACTCATTATCCTGATGCATATCCAATGAGAAATGGCACGGCGAAAACTGTTGTCCGGAACCTGCTCTGGTATTGCTCGCGGTATGGTTACCCGCAAGAGGTGCAATCGGACCAAGGTTCTAGTGTTACATCTAATCTGTTCAAACAAACTATGATTCAGCATGGCATCAGCACTGTCGTCTCTTCTGTGTATCACCCGGAGAGTCAAGGGGTATTGGAGAGGTGTCACGCCACGCTGAAAAGCATGCTTCGATGTTATTGCGCAGAGAACGGAAGGGATTGGGACCTTGGTCTGCCGTATGTTTTGTTCGCGGCAAGAGAAGTACCTGGAGAGAGTCTCGGTTTCAGTCCGAATGAGCTTGTTTTCGGGCATCGGGTGAGGGGCCCTCTCCACATGGTGAAGGAGATGTGGGAGGGCACTGGGCATGTTGTTCTGCGAGATGGGTTGCAGCCTCTTGTTCCTGAGCGACGGGAGGAGTTGTTTGCTAGGCTGTGGCAGTCCGTCCGCATGTTTGGTGCTTCTCCAGGCCTGATGTACGGGGTAGAATCCGACATGGAGGCTGGAGACAGTGCAAGGCTCGAGTTGGTTCCCTACCGTGTGAATCCTGCTCAACAGCCTGTTGTGAGGGCGGAGCTGGACGGTGTGTGGAGAGGGGGTCTGAGGGATGAGGAATGTCGTGAGTGGTCGTTGCCAGTGGCTTTGCGGCCTGAGTTTGGTGGCAGAGTCCGTGTGTGTGTTGATTGCAAGAGTGTGGAAGCATTATCCCTGACAGACGCCTATCCATTACCCAGAGTTGACGACACCATAGACCGCTTCGGGGCTGCCTCGCTCATCACGAAGGTAGAACTAGTGAAGGGTTATTGGCAGGCCCCGTTGCCGGAAAGAGCGAAGAGAAGTGCCAGTCTTGCGATGAACTGGACAGTTTATCAGTGTCAGGTGTTGTTGTGCTGCCGGAACACAAGTTGGATGTGTGGCATGCTAAGGGCACTGATAATGTTTTGGCTTTGTTTGCAGGAGAACCCTCGCTGCTCAGTCAGTGTCTGTCGCGGGTGGAGGATCCGGGGTAGGCTACCACAGTATGTTGGTATAGCCTCCTGTCTTGGCTCGCGGTGTATTTTTGCGCTGGTGCTTGTTGGCTCGCGTGTGTAGCATCAGCGTAGGGTCGCAGGGCAGGAGTTGTTGGCTTTGATTAGAAGAAAGTTAGGCTGCATCTATAGTAGCCGCCAAAAACAACATTAAAATAAAATATGAAAAATTAAATAAAAACTCTTTCTTTTTGATAATTAATTTTAAGATAATATTGTAGCTGAGTACTGAGGGCAGATGATTTTCCCTCAGTAGGCTGTGCTTCTTAAAGCTCGCTCTGGGAGCACAATGTTATGAATTAATGTATTATGTTTGGGAAGGGTGATAAGATTTGTTTTTATATATATAAATGTTGTTGTATTTTTTTTTTTTAGGAGACTGAGCTTGCATTCCATGAGTGGCAGAGTGGTTAGGAGTGGCAGATTCTAGCGACATTCTGCCTGTTCAGATATGGGCTCATGGTTGAGTGTCCCATATCTTGGGGGGGGTGTGATGCCTCCCGGAGCTAGCAGAATGGTTGCGTAGGGCATTGCAGCTCGCTAGCGCTCGCCAGGATGGGGGGATGGGCTACAGTTGTCCTAGAATGATCTGCTTTATGTTATTAGTGTCGTGTTGCCACAGACAGTCTAGAAATGGTCTTTGTTTTGGTCTGTGACCGCGCCTTGTATTTTATATTCGCTATAATATAAATGTTGCTTGTGTGAGAGGCGAGCGAGAGAGGGTGACGGGGTACACCTGGCAGTGGGGCGAGCTATCACGCGGCCCGCTTGGGCGCTGACGGCGTTGGCGGCCGGGTGGTCAACTAGTCCCTTCCCGTCGCGGCCTCATGGTTTTTTACCAAGCTCAGAGCTTGCCTGACACGCGTATCGTCTACATCCTTTGCAATTCTGTCCCCCATACTCGCCACTTTGCATACTATTTCTCTCTCTCGACTTCTCCTTTCTCATTCTTTAATCTTTATTAAACTCAACATCCCTTCTGGTTTCAGCATAGACGTCCACCGTCGGCCAGTCGTATTGTACGCGAAGCTCTCAGATATTTCCATGTATTAGGCTTTAATGAGGTTTGGAGAGACGGACTTTTCCGTGTGTGTCCTCTCTCGGGAAGGTTGTAGACCGGTATATGTCTCCCTGGCAGGGTGTTGAGTGATTCTGCTGGGTTATTTAAAGCTAGACTAGGGGTAAGGTTACTGTGTCGTTGTCTCCGATGTGTGCAGTGTTAGCTAAGCCCTGCACGACATCGACAGGTACTGTGGGAGCCTAGGTTGTCTTCGGGTGGGTTTACTTTGCGAGCACAGCACTGTGGTGTGAGAGGGCCATAGCCTATCCCTCACAACATAGTGCTGCCTCTTTGTGTTGACTTCTGAGGGATCGCCAGGATAGAACTAGGTACTAGAGACCTAGATTTATCAAGAGAGCATCCCCGTCATATAACGTAATCTTCATTATACCACCTTCGGACAACGTTAGGCTACGAGCCGCATGCTCGCCCATTGTTGCCCTGCCTTGATACCCCAGCTAGACTTTATTAACCGAGCAGACACTGGTTAGAGATAAGCCCCCATTATTATATGTATGCCACATTATTATTCACTGCACTTTTGAGCCGAGGTTGTTGTTGAGTTGCACAACCCTAGTAGGCTGTTGCGTTGTGTCATGAAGCATTTCTTTAGTTGTCGAGCATTACTACCTTTGCGCAGTCTTTATTATTCGCCTGCCTATTATTACTATATGTCCTAGTATTTATTGTGACCCGTATTCTGCATTATAATTGTTCAAGATTCTTTACGAACATCTTCCCAGCATCAGACTTATTTCAGAAGTTTCCAGTTGATGTTGCAGGACTAGCATTGCACTTTCTTTAATACAGGAGTGCCAGTTATTTGAGTATCTACCGTAACGTTAAATAATCACGTTACTTATCTTTTCTTTGTGTAACCTAAACGAGTAATCTTTTACTGTTTGAGAATAGGCTGTTTCATCGAGCGTCAGCCTAGTGTGTGTGCACCAGTTACCGAGTCATAGGATACCTCGTGGTCCAGGCACGACTCAGGGCGGTAATGGTGTTTTGTTTTCCAGTGTTTAAGGAAGGGGTTGGATCTAGTGTTACCGTTGTTGCATTTTGCCATTATCTAGTCCAATGTTGAAGAGCCCTGTGTCTTTGAGAACCTGAATCGTAACAAGAAGCTCCTGTGTCTCTCAAAATATGAATGGGATAGTCATTGGAAGCGTCATTAGAGGAAACTGATCCTGTGGATAGAAAAGGTTGGAACTGGTTAGAACAGCTAGGTGGTATACTAGTGAAAACCTGGTTGTGAGAGCCATCAGAGTCAGAACAGGCACTTAACACTGGTGGAGTAGGAGGGGATACTGCTACTCTATTTGAATTAAGTACAAGGGAAGAGGCTAGGACAGCACTACTCTCTGGTTTACGGGTTTTCTCTTTTAATTTTAATTTGGGACACTCTCTAAGAAAATGGCCAGGTTGCTTACAGTAGGCACAAACTAAGGGTCCAGGAGGTTTAATGGAAGAAAGAGAAGTTTTGTTAAATTCCTTTTTATCAGATCCATTGCCCCCAGATGCTACCCTTGAAACTGGTTGGGAGACACCACCATAACCAGACCTACCACCAGTAGAGTGGAAACTACCACCATCACGAGGACCAGCACCAGAATGTGGCCGGTTGCCAGGCCCTCTCTGTCCTGTCCTGAAATAAGAATCGCCATGAGTTAATCTGTAATTTTCAGCCAAAATAGCCGCCCTGTCTACATATTGCACCTCTCTCTCTCTTGGAGGTAAAGTTTTAAGGGGAAGGGGACTTTGCGGAGAAATTCTTCAAGCATAACTAGCTGGCACAACTGCTCAAAGGTTGTCACTTTACTGGCTCTCAACCAACTCAGAAACTTTCGCTCTTTTTCCTTTACAAATTCTAGATAGGTTTGTTTTCCACCTTTCTTCATATCCCTGAAATACTGACGATGAGTTTCAGGAACCTGATCATACACTGCTAAGACTGAGGTTTTAAGAGTTTCATAGGTCAAGGAATCAATGGGGAGATTGGTATAAACCTGCTTGGCTTTACCTATGAGAGCAGTTTGGGCTAGCAATGCCCACTGATCATTTGGCCGCTTAAGTTGGTTGGCTGCCTTCTCAAAAAGAATGAAGAAATTCTCCGGGTCAGTCTCATCAAAACTAGGTACAAATTTTAAACTATGACCCTTATCAGAAAATGGTCTACTTGCAACCAAATCCCTTTGATTCCGGTTTTCTTCAGCTTTTAACTTTAACATGTGCTCTTCATGCTCTCTCTCACGTTGCTTCTCCTCCAGCTCAAGCTGTTTTCGTTCAAACTCATACTGTTTTTGTTCAAGCTCATGCCGTCTTTGTTCACGCTCAAGTTCAATTTCGCGCTGTTTTTGTTCACGCTCATGTTCAATTTCACGCTGTCTCTGTTCTCTGTCAGATTTTGCATTCTCCAGCTCTAATAGTTTCACTTTCATCCATGCATCACTACCTCCTTCCTCTACACACAACTGATAGGGTGCCTCAGACAAAACTTCAGTATTTACCAATTTCTCAATCACACTCCTTCTAATTTCACCTTTGGTATTATTAGTTTTGTAAGATATATCATACTCTGTGGCTAAGGCAATCCAGTCTACTTTTTTGAGCTTCGACACAGACAAGGTGCTCAAGGAGGGGTCAGCGTCAAATTCACTAATTTTAAATTCCATGATTGAATACTATGAACAATGAATGAGAAACGCGAATAATTGGCATTAAAGAACGTAGAGGCTGACACAGCTCTCTCAACTCATAAACAGAACAAAACAAAATGGATGAGATGAGTATGAGATGTCCTAGCGAGGGACTTAATGTTTCACTAATGTTCTCAATTACTACCAAACGAGAGAAAGAAAGGAATCCTGGTCATGGCACCATGTTACGTTACGAGCGGGGTTCGAACCCATAACATAAAGAAACATTCCACTAAAAACCACAAAACGAGGACTTATTATTTAGCCTCACAAAATGCGGAAAATATGACTATCAGTTTCAGTCAAGAAGAAGTGGCATGTTAAACTTCCACAAAAACTAGCAACTCTCTTTGTAGTCACTAAAACCTTGGTAGGTGAAAACATGTGGCAAGTTCATAAAATATTAGTTGATATCAAATGGCTGTTTTAGCCTAAAAACCCCAAAGTTATTCCTGTCTTATCACTCGTTCAGAATTAGTTATATTTAGTTACATTGACTTAGATTTATCCCAACAATCAAAAGAATATTATGTTAGCATAAAAGTAAAATGTAAAGATTATGTAAAATAACATTATAATTTATTTACATGATTAATTATACATAAAAGTTACTTCTAGTGAAAATATCAAAGTGAGAAACATTGAAGTGAAATAATAAGACACTCTTAAGAAAAATAATACATAGTTATATAAATACCCTCCAAGAGAGTAAGTGAAAGCAATCAATAAACATAGAAAAAATCCTAGGCGATACTTATTCAACTCATGGTGATTCTTTTACAAACAAACCCAGGGCAGGGCAGCTTATGAGGGTGGTGGAGAATACACTGCCTGCCGTTACGGTACTAGCGGCTTATATACCCTTAGCGCACCTGGCTCTGATACCAACTTCTGTAACTGTATTAATCTCAACTCATTATATACTTGCTGAATTAAAGTATTACTTTTACCAAGAACTCTATGATATATCTTGTAAACAATACTTATGGTTAGAAAAGCCAAATACATTATTACCTAGTTATAATCAATATCATTCGTACGTCAGGCAACGAATAAGAGACAGGGAGTTGAGGAAATGGGGGGGGGGAGAATGAATAGGGTTACGGGTGTAGGACGATAGGGGGTAGAATGGAATGTGAACAAAAACGGGGGAGGGGGGGGGGGGGATGAGAGAACTGCCTGCAATACCACCACACTCTGACACGTACACTCTTGAACAAAAATATCTTCCTCTATATAAAACTAAGCTGTCTACAGGTCGAATTAATTATTCCGGGCTCATAACATTGCATACGATGTTCAATCATAAATAATTTAAGATCGCATCCACCATAACAAGCACAATACCTCAATTACAACCAGTGACACTTGAATGAAATATAAATCCCTAACAGTATATACTTTAGTGCTACAACAGGATACTCACGAGAGGTTTGGGTTCCGGTGAAGCCGTGAAGACTCAATTGTTCCGTTCCCTTTGATTCATAAGAAAGGGAAGGTAATACAGAGCTCTTCACGAAAGTCCTCTGCGAGCACTGATCAAGTAGCGACCTGACCTTTACGGTCTTCTTGTACTTACCCTTTACAGGCAGCTGAACTGTGGGTAAAATTACTGTCTGTTTACTCATACTTACGGACATTGTTGTTGAGGTTGTTGGAGTTGACTTTACTTTATTACTACTACCACCACCTGCTGAACTCACCTCTCTCTGCTTTTGGCACAGGGAGTGAAAATGTTTGCCACGGCAGAATTTACAATTCTTAATTTTAGGGTTTGTACACCCGTTACTACCGTGTTCACTGGAGAGACACCCGACACAGAGCTGTAGTTGCCTGGCTCTCTTTATTCTGAGAGAACCTGCCTTATATTTAAAGCATTTGTACCAGGGATGATTTTTCCCACTACACACTTTACAGGCAAATTGGCTGCTACCGCTCTGTGTCGTGAATGTAGCAATTGCCATAGGAAATTCCTTCGCAGGGGTATCTTGACCCACCATGTTGTAGAGTTCCGCTTGAAAACACTGTGTAAAAGTCTTATAATCTAGACTCTGATCAC
Source organism: Paralithodes platypus (assembly GCA_032716605.1). Lineage (NCBI taxonomy): Eukaryota > Metazoa > Arthropoda > Malacostraca > Decapoda > Lithodidae > Paralithodes > Paralithodes platypus. The sequence continues at coordinate 18,754,390 of CM064546.1, read as the reverse complement.
CCATCTCCCTCCTAACGGTTTCCTTAACTGGTGATGGCAATTTATTCAAGAGTGTCACCATGCAGAATTCCTCTAAACATACCCTTTGACTAGTCATAGATCGCATCGCACTTTCCATATTGGAGTAAAAAGCCTTTAATTGTACTGTTTGACATTTAGGTGAGACAAGGTCATGAAAGTTCATGATGTGTGCTGCTTTTACTCTGTCGGGATGCCCGAAGGTCTCTTGAAGCAAGTCCACGGCAGGGCCATAACTTGCACCCTCAACCGTAAAGCTTTATACTAATTTATAGGCGTCTCCCTGTAGCTGACCCCTGAAGTACGTTAGTTTTTGAATCGCACTTAAATCAGTCCTGTCATGCACCACACATCTAAACATATCCCACAATCCCGTCCATAATGTTGGGTCGCCAGCGAAGGTGGGCAAAGTCAGGTGCGGCAATTTAACACCCGATACTTTCTTTACTTCAGACTGATTTTGCCTTTCTGGTGGACATAGTTTCTCCTTCAGAGTAGCGATTATCCCATACATAACAAATAAGTAGATGGTATCCTCTTGGTTTTCCTTAAAATACTCGGTGTCAGAGGTATATAGCGGCAACAAAACATCTTGATTGGCTTCAAACTTGGCCACCTGTGTCTGCACACAATGTAATTTTGCCTCGACTTCTACCCGAGTTGCGGTTTCCAAGAACTCCTCTAAATCCCTTGATAGGACGGTTAATGACCATTTAATGCCTGCCCTACGGCGTTTGCCTTGGGCTAGATCGTCCATTGTTAATTTTAGTCAAAAGCGGATAGAAATTGCGAAATACAAAATGTTTACAAAAGTTTAGCCGAAAGAGAAAAATTCTTCCGCCGATCAAACTCGGTTCGGAATTAACACTTAAACACGAGCGGCGGTAATCATTAATGGAAACTTAGTACATTATTATATCAAGGATCAAAGGAACATCCATGTTGAAATAATTTATCTAAATTTGATAGGCTAAGTTATATTTTAATTCAAGAGGTTAACATGATAGGCTACTAAATTAAAAAAAATAAGGTAACTTGTAGAGAAATTAAATTTGAGGTTAGGCTAACATGAAGCTAAATTTAGAATAATAGACTAACTTGCAGAAAATTTAAATATTAGGTTAGGACAACATGAAGCTAAATTTAAAATAATAGACTAACTTGAAGAAAAATTTAAATTTAGGGTAAAGTTAACCTAATTAGCCTATATGGTATTGAGCCAACTTAATGCATATGCATATTAAGTTCGAAAAATCTTCTGTCCAACAGGGCTTCCGCATCGGCACCGAAAAACACCCGAGCCGACTCCACCAACTCCTTGAACAGCCGGTCTGATGCGGGGTAATTTAGGTGGACCCTGTCAGCCGCAAAATCGTTGGCTGACGTGTTCATCGATGAGTAACGGCTCCGGGTATACGGCAGATTCCTTTTGAGCCACTGGTTGACCGAGTTCCTGATTTTATTGAACTCATCAACCCCCAGGCCCCTAGGGTTCTGCCGTTTCTCGATCCCGATGATCCTACAATACCCCCCTGTCTCGTTCTCTACCTCCCTCGCCAATTCCTGAATTTTGTTAGCCAGCTATTTTGGCACGACCCCGCGTGTCACATCATTCCCCCCAATCACGAGAAATATAAGGTGGGGTCTCCAACTGACCAATTGGGTCCAGGCCTCGATTCCTCGTAGAGAGGCTACTGTAGCGCCAGGGGCTGCGAGAGGCTTAACAGTGAAGTAGGGATGGTATATCGGTTTGTCAACATACAAATCCCTGACAAACGAGTGTCCTATGATGGCCACTTTCTTAATGGCCCCAGCATACCCAGCCCTCTCAGGTACAAAGTCCTCTCCTATTCCTCCTATTCCCTGCGGCTCCATGACTGTAAAACCCTTGGGCCATGAGGCGACCCTCGCGGCCAACACCCACACAAATAAAATAAGAAAACAGGGGAACGAAACAACCGCCGCGCCGCTCCAGCCACAACAAACCGCCGCTCTACGACTCCAAACTACCGAGACGAGTAGAAGAAACTTAAGAGGTTCGAAGGACCATTTATTATGTGGATATTATTGGAGGAAATGAACTGTAGAATTATATGATACCACACAATAGTATTATTACCTGGTTGCTGGATCGTAGGCGACAGGTAGGGTTAATGTGGAGTGGAACTGGGCAACAAGTATGGCGGTATGGTTGACAGGTTGATTGAAAACAAGGGATGATTAAAGAAGTTTAGTAGATAGTGAATAACAGAAGGGGGCCATAATACTTAAATTATAATTAGGAGGATAATAGATGATAGGTGAATTGATGGGAATCTACGCTGAGGTTAGTTCTAACGGGTTAATGGAATGGAATGATAACAAGATAAATAGTAATGTCGGCGGTGGTAGTTGGAGAGCAAGTGAGGGTACCCTGTCAAATTTGCGGGAGCCTCACTTTTCCGCGCATGCGCTAATCTGTCGGTAAATATCGACCCCCTTATAATTACCTAAGTTTATAGGAATGACATTACTACTTTATATCTAATACAGAACATAATTCAATATCCTTCCCATTTATACTAAATAATATTATTATGATTCTTATTCCTACAAACTTATTACTTATTACTTAAGATTACACTTAAATTTAGACTGTCCAATACTTATGGAAATAAAAGTATGGACAATCATCGCTTTTATGGGAGAAAAGAAGTGCGAATGGAGGTTCATCCCCGTTAAGGCACCTTGGTTTGGTGGAATGTGGGAACGGTGTGTCGGCATAGTTAAATCAGAACTAAGAGTGGTAGTAGGACGTACTCTATTGAAGAAGAGTTTGTTGATGACAGTCCTCACCGAAATAGAAGCAGTCGTGAATGATCGTCCGCTCACGCATGTGTACACCGACCTACAAGAAATACTACCATTAACGCCAGCTCACTTACTCTACGGTAAACCATTGACTGCATTTCCGTCCGATTTCCAGTCAATTGTAGAACTAGAGGATCCTTCGTTGTACTCTGAAGCAGCGGTGTCTAAGCGATACCAGTATATATCTAAGGTAATCGAGGACTTTAGAAAAAGGTGGATTAACACCTTACGAGCGGCCTATGCGGTTTATTTATGTGTACCGCCCAGCGGGGTGTTTTTAGCCAAAATAGGGCTGTTTACGTGATCATTTTCATGCCTAAATAAGACCCAGAACGTAAAACAAGTATCTATCCCTGAAAGGGCATAAACAGAGCTTTCGAATGACACCATAACGATCCTTGTATGATGGATAGTTTTCTTGCAATAACCGTGCAACGCGAGTGCAAAAAGCAGGTAATTCGGTACTTTCGGTACATAATTGAGTATGTAGCGAGTGAGAGAGAGAGGGAGGAGGGAGCTGAGATTTGTGTCAGTAGGTTCTCCGCGGTGGTCTGGAGCAGTCATACGCTCGCTAGTCTCCTGCCACCACTTGTCTCTCTCTCTCAGCCACATTACGTGCTGAAATTGCCACTCGACCTATGTCGAGCGCCGCCACATAGTCCAGCTTTATTTAACTCGACTTAAGTGGTGAGCCGCTTTTTAAGGGTTAACAAATATCTGCTAGCCTTGAGGGAAAGGAGTATCAAACCCTCTGGTAGACCATCGGCACCTACTGTTGGTGAAGTGGTTTTACTAAGAGAAGATAGTCCTCGTTTGTACTGGAAATTAGGCCGCGTGTTGGAGGTGTACAAGGGGGAAGACTCTGTAGAGCGGGTGGTGCTATTGAAGACAGCCACTGGAACTACTGTTCGTCATGTCTTTTTACTAGAATTTACTCCCCTCGTTGATAAGGATTGATCAGAGTAAGTTTCTTGGGTTGCCGTTGCGTTATCTGAGTATGAATTTGCTGACGTCTTGTATTTTTCCGGTCGAGAATAGGTGGTACGGTTGGTAGCGTAAGGTATATTCCTGGGGTAATTTAGGTGTAACCCCGAATATTATCTCATAAGGAGAATATCCAGTAGTTCTGCAAACTGTCATATTAATTCCCCAAATTATTTCTGGCAATGGTTGAGGCCATTCTCTGTTTATCTCTTCTCCTTGTGAACTCAAATTGGCTCTGACACAATTAGCGAGTAACCTATGATTCCTCTCGCATACAGCGTTCCCTTGTGGCCAATACGGGAAGGTATGCCGAATCTGGTAACCCAAGGTATCCCCCAAATGTTCCCAAATCTCATTATTGAATTCTCTACCCCTATCACTCATCACTGGACTCATCACTGCATCATTAGTTCCACTAATTTCTTCTTATCTTCATAACAGAAAAATATGTGTAATGGTAGATGGCCTTTATTCTCAATTTCACTCAATAAATGCTGGTGTTCCCCAGGGATCAGTTTTGGCCCCAATTCTGTTCCTCATTCATATCAATGATCTCATATCTACCACTCATAATCCAATACATTCCTACGCAGATGACTCAACACTCCACAGTTCCTTCACATTTACCAATTCTTTCACCCAACCCGATCTTATAAATTCAAAAATAAACACTGCAATTTCTCTGAACCAGGACCTTTCTAGAATTACTGGATGGAGAAAAAATAATATAGTTTCCTTTAATGCACAGAAAACCAAGTACATTCAATTTTCTAACCGACAGAATCTCACTGACTCCCATATATTTTGTAATGATGTAAATATTCCCACTTCCCCTAGTATTGACATTCTCGGTGTAACATTAACTACTAACTTGAGCTGGACACATTATGTTAGAAGCATTGCTAAGAATGCCTCTAAACAATTGGGACTCCTGTACAGAGTTCGAGAATTCTTCACTGACGAGCAGTTGGCCGTGATATATAAAAGTCATGTGCGTTCTCAGATGGATTACTGTTCACCTCTGTAGGGTGGAAGTGGAGTGGTTGCATTGAGGCAGTTGGACAAAATTCAAAATAAAGCTATTAGATTAATCAATAACCCTGCAATCACACAGGACCTTCCTACATTATCCATACGAAGAAACGTTGCATCCATTGCATTATTCTACAGATATTTTCACAGCAATTGTTCCGAGGAACTTGCTTCAATTGTGCCGCCTCTCCACATCTTTCCCCGTAGAACTAGGGCAGCTGAGAGCCCCCATGAATTTACACTTTCTCCTCCACAATGCAGAACTTCTGCATATCAGAATTCATTTATCCCCAGAGCTACTACTCTTTGGAATTCACTTCCCTCGAATTGCTTTCCACAAACTTACAATCTACAAATGTTTAAATCCAGTTGTTACAAACATTTTATGAATGGAGGATGCCTTTAGGCACATGGACCTTTTTGTGTTATCTGTGTTTTTCCTTCCTCCGTTCATTGTCTCTTCAAAAAAAAAAAAAAAAAAAAAATCCGGAATGCCATACACGAAAATTACTTTATCGAGTATGCTTTTTACTACGGTTTCATCCCTTTTATCTGGAATGGCACAAGCAACGGTATACTTGGAAAAGACATCAACACAGATTAAGATGTACAGTCGGTCACCTTTCCGACTGGGCCACCTAATGGTAATTTCGCTGGGTCTTTCGCTCTGGTATTACTAAGATCGCTCACTCCCCCCCCCCCACCCCCTCTGAATCTGTTGCATATTATGTCCATAGATGGCGTCGTTAGATTTGCTGGGAAGGAGAGGGGTGGGCTACACGGAGAAGGGGGGGGGGGGGGGGGTTATTGTGTAGGGAAAGTTGGAAGTATGTAGGGTACGTGAATTATTTCACCAGTTTTATGGCTACCGTTTTATCTCTTGATATTAATTAAGGTGTAAATCGTTTTTGCTAGTGAAATCTGCCTTTAAGAAATATTTGTTTATGTGTAATTATTGTTTGCAACCCAATTTGGAGGGATTGCTATATTCACAATCTATTAAGTAAGACAGCTCTTTCTCACTCATTCACTCACACTATCTATTTATCTATCTATCTATATATATCCACATTATAGATTAGTCTTTTCCTTAGCTGATGTTCATTTGCTCTTCTTTGGGTTAATGTTGGTCTCTTAATTTTGGTTGAGGTCCCGGGCTGGCCCGTATTGTCGATTTGCGGCATTTGTTTTGGGGCTCCTCATACCTCTCTGTCTCATGTCTTTTTCTTCAAATACAGCATTATGTGTAGCATTGTGTTGTTAATTAAAACCAAATAATATATTGCATATCCATATCCATCTAGTCGTCATTAGTGAAATTCCCATACCAAAATAACAGCTTTCATAACTAGTCGCTTTCGCCAAATAATCCTACACTGTTAGAGAAAATAGGTCATTCAGCAATAAAAGCAGTGCAATATATATTGATATAATTATGATATTCTCAAGATGTGTATTTTGTGTTTGAGAAGGGGGTTTGGAGAAGAAAAAAAATATATATATGACTAAAATATGACTAAAATACAGTACAAAAATATCAGACTTTAGAACTGGTAACCTACTTAAATAGAAACAAATAAATTATTTGCTCGGAAATAAGTGCTACAAACTTCAAAGTCGTTATAACTTATAAGAAAAATAGGTCCTACTAAAATGTCATTGGAAAACGCTATATACTTTCAAAGTAGCCCCAGAGAAGTTTTAGTGGTTTGCATTTCCAAATGTTGATATGTATGATAAGGTGTTTGTTATTAGCATATACATTTGGATAGCAATGCAAATATAATTAAACCGTTCAGAGAGAAACCAAAAAATAAAGGGAGATACGAACTAAATGGACGAATACATCGAAGAGACTTATACACGAAAGCTTGACTCTAATATCCGTGGATAGAGAATTTATTAATCAAAAGAATAAGTATTCGGTAATGTTTACTCTATATATTCATCTAAACATATGACAACAAAATGACCCGCAGAGCCACTTCACCTATGTTGTGCAAATTCCCATTACAAGCAACCCAATTCCTAGATATGACAATCAAAGGTTTGACGTTCTCCACTTCCCTTTACCTAATAAATTGTTTCTCTGCGTATGAAAGAGACAAGAGGCAAAACTACTTATAAACAATTTGACGTCCTATTGTCCCCCTTACCCGAGTCAGAACAGAATGCTTAGTACAGAACCATATTTAAGGTTCACTGGAATGTAACTGCAGGACACGCAAAACTTGAAACAAAGTCATAGGGTGAGGGATAGACACATTTACGGAGTGAATTCCATACTTTACTTGTTGAGCTGAAAAATTACGGGGAAATTTAAGTTAACTGTTGGCTTTGAATGGTGGGCAGAAAAGTGGTGGGAATGAGTTACGAAGCGGGTGGCCCTCTGTCTCTGCAGAGTGAGAGGTATACGCTGGGACAGCTGTGAAGAACACTGATGATAATAATGGCATAACAGTAATATACATGCAATTTTCACAATGTGGAGAGATTGTAGACAATATCGTGGAGAAGAGTAGAGATTACATGCCTTTGACTGCACCCTTTCAGAGGCATTTTTCATATGCGAACAATACCTGATACGCTTACAACAGTGTCCCTGTACGGAGAAAGAGGCTGTACGGGGATAAGGGGTAACAGACGATTGAGCAAACCTAACCTCTAGGAAACTTTTTAATCAACAAAGCTAATATGATCTTTCAAAGACACACACACACACACACACTTGTGTTTCGATAAACACTAATGTTTCACTGCATGCACGCGCATATCAGTATATGTTATGGCTCTAGCTATCTCTCTCTCTCTCTCTCTGTGTGTGTAGGAATAGTGGTTTGGCAGGAGAGTCACAGGGACCGCACTTTCTACCAATTATTATCTTTCGCAACTAACGCAGCGCGTTACAGGTTGCCAGGGTAGCTCATGAAAAAGATATATCCACTGATATTTTAACGACCAATCATGTTATGACTTATACCTATTGGCTTCTGGAAGAGAAAAAACATGCGTAGGAACTATTTAAGATATGCTGAAATTTAGCAACCACGCTAGGTCTGAAGAGACCACAATTATATCACAGTTGTATGTGTGTGAGCGTGTGTGTGTGTGTGGGGTTTCAATGCCGATATAACTATGTTAACGTTAAATATATCATGATTAAGTCTATGCAAGGGTAATTATATATTATGTGCAGTAAAATGTATAAGTTAGATAAGAGACTGTCACCCTATATAATCATTAATAACTATATGCGTAACCATAAACCGAGTGCACTGTGAGTGATGGCAGATAATATCTGTAGGACGGTGACCCCGATGACCATGAGTTTATAAAACCCTGTTGGGTATTGTTAATGTATCCATTATGTGGGCTGCTGGATCACTATACTCTGTTTCAGCGACGCTGAGGTGAGATGTCAATAAGTCTAGCTGATTGGTTCATGCGATAGTGTTCAATGTATCATCCCTTAGTAATTATAAATTTTTAAAGGTTTAAATAATCTCGGTCGCACAAGTCAATCAGCTGGAACTATTGACATCTACCTGGTCGCTGAAACAGTATAGTCATTAGTATATAACAGACAGCACCTGGCCATGCTAATGCTACCACAGAAAGTGTAACAGGCAGTCAGACAGTCAATAGCCAACCCTTCATTCCCGTCAAATAGATGGGGAAGATTAGCAAGGGACATTAGAAAGGGAAAAATTATGACCGGGAGAACATTAATACAATGAACACTTTCCAAAGCAAGTATCTTAACATTCGGAACAACATTCACCAGGCCTCAATATCATTGACTTCACCTCATATGATATACACTTCCACAACAAAGTCTCTTCAGAACATCGGGGATGATGACCTTCCAGGTTTGTCAATTAAAAGGTTACAAATACCTTCACATGCTCTTCCTAACAAACCTCCTCCATTCATTCCTGTAACAACAATCGCATATAATATCCGTGTTAATAGTTCATACATCGACCATGAACCTCCCGACCATGGTTCACCCTTATTGTTTTGGCTGCAATCATACATTTTATTGAGACTGGTGCTTGATAATTTAATTCAGCACTGGAGCCACGGCGGTCGAGTGGTTCGATCCCAGCCAAGGCTGATCTGAGTGGGTGGGAAACTCAGGTGTCTGAAGCAACTGCCATCAGCCCCTTCTCTGTATCCTCTTACTTTCTTTATCCAAAGCCAAAGGCAGACTTTGTGCATACGTGCACAACAAACTCACTTGCTCTCGTATTTCCGATTTTGGCACCTCTGAATTCTCCACTTTTTGGCTTAAACTCTCCTGTCATTCTTATATTAAATATTTATGTGATATCTGTCTTTCCTCTAACTCTACCGACTTTCCCAAATTGTTTGATTATCTAAACTCTAAAGTGGAACACATTCTAGCCATTTCTCCTTTCTCTGAATCTCCATTTTAGGAGACTTCAACGTTCATTACCACCAATGGCTCTCCTCTAATTCTACTGACCAACTTGGTGAACAAGCCTACGTCTTTTCTATCCTAAATGACCTAGAGCAGTTGGTTCAGCAATCTACCCGTACCCGGATCGCCTCGGAGATTGGCCCAACATTCTTGACTTGTTTCTAACTTCTAACCCTTCTTCTTATACTGTCGATCTTTTCTCTCCTTTGGGCTCCTCCGACCATAAACTTATCTCTGTCATCTGTCCTATCTCTCCAGTACGGCCACCTGATCCTCTTAGCAGGCGGCGCTTGTGGCACTTTGTCGCTGACGACTGGGAGGCTCTCTGGCAGTACTTCTTTGATTTCCCATGGAATGAATTTTGCTTCTGTGGCCGAGGACCCTCGGAGAGTACTGAACGCATTACCGAGGTAATCCTATCGGGCATGGAGGCATACATTCCATTTTCTTTCTCTCTGACTAGTGCAAAAATTCTTGGTTTACTCATGCTTTTTCTACTGCTGTCTGCAATAAGGAGGAAGCATTTAAACGGTACCGACGCCTTAAAACTCAAGAATCTCATTCTTCCTATGTTTCTGCCCGGAATCAAGCCAAATCTGTTCTTGACTTGCCAAAACACTCTTTCATCAATAATAATAAATGCACTAAACTATCCAACTTTAACTCTTCCCAAGCTTTCTAGCATCTAGCCTAAAACCTCTCCGACAATTTTTCTTCCTGGTTTTTCCCTTCTCTTTTCCACTCTGATGGCACAACCATCACTTCTTCCTCTGACAAAGCTGAACTATTCGCTCAAACTTTCGCTAAAAATTCCACCTTGGATGATTCCGGTGCTATTCATCCCTCTCCACCTCTCTTACTTATGTCTAATATCCAAATCTCTTCTAAAGATGTACTTTCTATCCTCTCTGGGCTTAGTACATAGAAGGCGTATAGTTCGAATGGTGTTCCTCCTGTTGTACTCAAAAACTGTTCTTCCGTGCTGACTCCCTGCCTAGGCAAACTCTTTTGTCTCTGTCTCTTCTCTAACGTCTTCCCTTCTTGCTGGAAGTTAGCTCTCATTGAACCTGTCCCAAAGAAGGGTGACCATTCTCAACCCTCCAACTATCGTCCAATTGCTCTCATCTCATGTGTCTCTAAAGTTTTTGAAACTATTCTTACTTCCAAATTTCTTAAGGATTTATCTTCTCATAATCTACTCTCAGATCGCCAGAATGGCTTCCTTTACCCTTAAAGATCGGGGCCCGACTTAAGTCCGAATCGAAAAATTTGGACTATGTGGCGGGGCCCGCCTTAAGTCCGAGTGCAATTTTGGCGCAATATTGGCTCTGAGAGAGAGACGAGTGACTGGAGGAGAATGAGTTACCTCATGACCGCTCGCCACGGCCGCCGTGGACCTACTGAGATTTACTCCACTTACATCCACCCTCACTCCCTCGCTACATACGTAATTATATAAAGAAATTTCTGTATTTTAGCGATTTTGCCCTTCGGTTGCACAATCGTTGCAAGACAACCAGTGATCGTAGAAGGATGGTTCGGGTGTCATTGGAAAGCTCAATTTATGCCCTTTCAGGGACACATACTTGTATTACGCTCTGGGTCTTGTTTATGCATGAAAAAGAGCACGGAAACAACCCCATTTATGGTAAAAAACAAAAATGCTGTGCGGCACGGTCAAATATATCGCCTATGCCGCTAAATAAGGGTTAAGGGTCGCTCTATAGGAGATCTTCTTTCATATCTTACTAACTCCTGGTCATCCTCCTTTCGGGACTTCGGTGAGACCTTTTCTATTGCGCTAGACATATTGAAGGCCTTCAATGTTACAGTTATAAGAGTTTCCACCGTATTTCCTCATTATTATGTAATTCACTTCCATTCTCTCGTATATTTTGTGTGTGTTTCTATGTAATATTCCCTAATATCAATATGTCCTTTTCCTTTATCCGTATAACGTTTATCCTTAGAACGTGGCGATCACCTAAATTACATAATTGTGTTAATAGTACTACTCAGTCTTTCTTAACCCTTATTTAGCGGCGAGCAACATAAGTCGAGTTAAATAAAGCTGGACTATGTGGCGGCGCTCGACATAACTCGAGTGGCAATTTTAGCACGTAATGTGGCTGAGAGAGAGAGACAAGTGGTGGCAGGAGACTAGCGAGCGTATGACTGCTCCAGACCACCGCGGCGAACCTACTGACACAAATCTCAGCTCCCTCCTCCCTCTCTCACTCGCTACATACTCAATTATGTACTGAAAGTACCGAATTACCTGCTTTTTGCACTCGCGTTGCACGGTTATTGCAAGAAAACTATCCATCATACAAGGATCGTTATGGTGTCATTCGAAAGCTCTGTTTATGCCCTTTCAGGGATAGGTACTTGTTTTACGTTCTGGGTCTTATTTAGGCATGAAAATGATCACGTAAACAGCCCTATTTTGGCTAAAAACACCCCGCTGTGCGGTACACATAAATAAACCGCATAGGCCGCTCGTAAGGTGTTAAACCTATCCTACGATTACCTTATCTCAGAGACCTAATATGTTTACAATAGGAGTACTCGGCTAAATTATACGAGGTTAAGGGGAGATGGGGCTTTTTTCTGTTCCCATTTCTTTCTCAAGTTTAGCCCCATTAGTTTTCTGTTAGTGTAATTTAGGTGTCGATTTTGTCCTGGCGAGCGATAGCGATATATTAGTGTAAGTCTGTATGAATGAATGGGTCTTCGTTCTGTAAAGAGGGATGTGAGTGGTCATTTTGGGTTTGCTAGATGTAATAATAGTTTGTAGTACAACCTTTAATACAATTAAATGATTGTATGAATCGTTACCATAATCATTAAAATCTATTGTATATGCCAATACAAAATATTCAAAAGTATATAACTTCAGAAGAATATTTACATATTTAGAATTACATGTTATGCAGACAGTAGCCATCATACATTAGCCAACCTTAGTTCACCAATGTGGAGCCTGGCGATTTCGATTTGCTTCATATATATTTGTCCGAGAGATTAGGAATGTCAACGAATCATGCTAAAATGTGAAATTATGCACGACACAAAATTTAATATATTATTAACAGGATTATAAGCATAATGCAAAATAATTAGCCAAAATACAAGTTTCAGTCCATTTTCATAAATATAGATCGGGCACGGATTATGTAAAGTAATCATGTAAAGTACTCATGGTAGAGCAAGGAAATAATCTGATTATTATCATACGATTGTGACACAATTTGTATAAGTCTACCCAACATGTCACGTTTAACAAATAAGTACAAAGGAAAACAAGCAACAACATATCTACTGATCCGTACGAGGCTGCTTGTAAATATGATTGCAAAAGAGCAGATACACACATAATGATATGAAGTAAAATAAGTCCATTTTTTTTTTTTTTTTTTTTAGAGACAATGAACGGAGGAAGGAAAAACACAGATAAAACAAAAAGGTCCATGTGCCTAAAGGCATCCTCCATTCATAAAATGTTTGTAACAACTGGATTTAAAAATTTGTAGATTGTAAGTTTGTGGAAAGCAATTCGAGGGAAGTGAATTCCAAAGAGTAGTAGCTCTGGGGATAAATGAATTCTGATAAGCAGAAGTTCTGCATTGTGGAGGAGAAAGTGTAATTTCATGGGCGCTCTCAGCTGCCCTAGTTCTACGGGGAAAGATGTGGAGAGGCGGAACAATTGAAGCAAGTTCCTCGGAACAATTGCTGTGAAAATATCTGTAGAATAATGCAAGGTATGCAACGTTTCTTTGTATGGATAATGTAGGAAGGTCCTGTGTGATTGCAGGGTTATTGATTAATCTAATAGCTTTATTTTGAATTTTGTCCAACTGCCTCAATGCAACCACTCCACGTCCACCCCACATAGGTGAACAGTAACCATCTGAGAACGCACATGACTTTTATATATTTCGGCCAACTGCTCGTCAGTGAAGAATTCTCGAACTCTGTACAGGAGTCCCAGTTTTTTAGAGGCATTCTTAGCAATGCTTCTAACATAATGTGTCCAGCTCAAGTTAGTAGTTAATGTTACACCGAGAATGTCAATACTAGGGGAAGTGGGAATATTTACATCATTAAAAAATATATGGGAGTCAGTGAGATTCTGTCGGTTAGAAAATTGAATGTACTTGGTTTTCTGTGCATTAAAGGAAACTAGATACTTTTGTCCCAATTCATTAATTCTAGAAAGGTCCTGGTTCAGAGAAATTGCAGTGTTTATTTTTGAATTTATAAGATCGGGTTGGGTGAAAGAATTGGTAAATGTGAAGGAACTGTGGAGTGTTGAGTCATCTGCGTAGGAATGTATTGGATTATGAGTGGTAGATATGAGATCAAAACTGATCCCTGGGGAACACCAGCATTTATTGAGTGAAATTGAGAATAAAGCCATCTACCATTACACATATTTTTCTGTTATGAAGATAAGAAGAAATTAGTGGAACTAATGATGCAAGGCCGTAGTGTGACATCTTCGACAATAAGGATTGATGCCAGACTCTATCAAATGCCTTTGATATATCCAGTGCTATTGTATGTGTTTCACCATGTTGGTCTGTAGCTTGGTTGATTTGATGCGTAAGAAGGCAAAGAATGTCTGCAGTTGATCGACATCGTCTAAAACCATATTGCCTATCACTGATTAATTTATTATTCTCAAGATGCTTAATTATGTGATTATTTAATATAATTTCAAAGACTTTACCAAGAGTGGAAGTTATAGCTATTGGTCTGTAGTTTGATGGATCTGAAGAGGCACCTTTTTTAGGAACTGGATGGATGATGTTTGTCATTATCACCATATAAGGCATTGTTTTTTGTTTCTGTGTTAGACACATTATACTTGCGTGACCCGCCATCGAATGTTGTCATATTTGATAACTTGCATCTACTATTGGCCTATATATAACCTGTTTAAAAGCCATATTATCATTTGGTGTCACATAAGTCGTGGGGATAAATATGCTATAATTAATGATATAGTATAGATTTTCGCCTACTTTTAGGAGTTCAGAAAGCTACCTTACATATGTTATTTTTTAAAATGTACTATTTATTTAAACTAATACAGCATTGTCTTTTCTTTTATATGCAGTGCAATCTCAGACAACTAATAACATATTATCATGCAATTGACAACAGTGATAGTCATTGGTCGACCATCACTCTCTAACCTCGGAAACACAAACTACGTCAACACTCTTGGCATAATTGGTAATCACACACACACAAACAAACCAAAACTCCTATATTATCATTGCTGCCGTTCCGTTCTTTGTTTAAACTGTTTCTTCACCCACCGTTCTAAACACGTGTAAGATAATATATATGGAGAGCTTAAGTATAATGTTAATAACGTTAATATTAACACACCCATATGTATAATTTATCTTTATATATCAATATTTTGTTTCATGTATAGATGACTGTAATCATGGTTTCCATGGAAACGAGAGCTTGTTGGTAGTTTGGGAATATAATCACAGTAAATTAAGGTCACACTACCATTACACCAAAAGTAAACGTCTACAAACACATTGTTCTCTACAATGATATTTTTCGTATGTTAATTGCCAAATCAAATTACCACAGTAATCCTTTGTATTTTAATTAGTATAACTATAATAATGTTTCCAATGCAAGCCACGAGGATATATTGTCTCCAGGCATACCAACAGTTATATTCTGAAACAAATTCTAATCAAAACAACTTCACAGGAAGCACATTAAGCACCTGTTATTTTTTAGCGTTGAAAGATAACGCAAGTGGGTCAAAACCATTATATTATTAAGGACAGCAATGATAGAGAGTATATATTGATATCGTGACACATGTTCGCATGCCTGAACAGCTGTAAGTGTGGCATTTTCAGAGGTATTAGGGTGTCGAGGAATTGAGCCATACCATTTTCAACTTTCTGTCATGAGACAAAAGAGGTCAAAATAGCATAAACGTCTACAGTGAGGTAACGGAAGTTTGATGATGCAGAGTATTTCAGTCCTTATCTAGCTGTGCAATAGATCGTTAATGCAATCAATCATAAAATACGGATGCCAGCTTCATTTTAATTTTTGACATACCAATTTTCCTGAATGGCATAGAATACATAGTCATTTGCTTTATTATATATACCTACGGTAGTTCATCAACTAATTTACTTTCGGAAAACGATTATCTTGAGTCAATAGGCATAGGCCAAATAAACAAAAGTTCATGGCCAGTAAATGTTTGTAAACTGCTTTGTAAAAAGTTAAATAATAGTAAAATACTGTATATCAAATAAGATTAATATGTAAATCGCCCATGATCAAATTGTACAAAAGGCTAATAAACTATTTTTGTGTGTTTGTTTGTTTTGTATAACATTGTTGAGAACATTGTGTTCGACTTTTGGTGTAATAGTAGTGTGACCTTAACTTCCTGTGATTATACAGTATTCCCAAATTACCAATAAGCTCTCGTTTCCATGGAAACCATGTTGACAGTCATCTATAAATGAAACATAATATTGATATTTAAAGATAAATTGTACATATGGGTGTGCTAATATTAACGTTATTAACATTAGACTTAAGGTCTCCATATATATTATCTAGCACGTGTCTAGAGCAGTGGGTTAAGCAACAGCTTAAGCGGAGAACGGAACGGTAGCAATGGTTGCACAAATTAATAATACATATTCCAATATTTATTAAAGGCAGATTTCACTAAAAATAGCTGTTCAATAACTGTCATTTATATCATGAGATAAAACGGTAACCATATACCTGGGGAAATAATTCACTTAACATCCTCACCCTACACACTTCCAACCTTTCCTACTCAATAATCCCCCCCCCCCCCCCCCCCCCCCAAATCTAACTACGCCATCTATGGGACATAATATGCAACAGATTCAGGGTGGGGGGAGTGAGTGATCTTACTAATATCAGAGCGAAAGACTCCCAGCGAAATTACCATAGGTGGCCCAGTCGGAAAGGTGACCGACAGTACCTTTGGTTGTTCTTTCTGGGCAAGGGTCCCACATTATCTACAGACAACTTTTCCCAGGGCTTTCCAGCAAGCATGTGCCCTGCTTGTTGCCTGGGTCCTCGTCCATCTTTTCCTTGTTGACACCCCAAACAGCTTTGCACTACTTCCTTGACTATTTTGTCAGCCCGGGAGGTCCAATACCTCTCATTGAATTTCTTCAACACTCTAGTCTGTCCTAAGTGAGCCCCCTTCCCGTCTCGTCCATGTAAGATCTCGATCATGTGTTTGGCCTCGGAATAATCTAACACTACACGATGTTTAGAGTCCCGCCAGGCCCCATCAGAAAACCGAAATGTATCCCCCTGGTTTGGTGTAAGCTCCTTTTCTTTCTTTTCCCGCTGAGTGGGTTGTACCGGAGCTACAGGTAACCTAGATAATCCATCCGCATTTGTATGTAGTTTTCCTGGTCTATGCCTAACATTGAATGAATATTCCTCCAGAATTCCCTTCCACCTAACAAATAATCCGTTTTCTGTCTTCATCTTCCAGAGCCATTGTAAACTGTGGTGGTCGGTAATTGCTTCAAAATGTATTCCAGCTAAATAAGGTCGAAAGTATTGTACTGCCAATACTAAGGCTAGACATTATGTCTTGGTAACACTGTAGTTCTTTTCCCCTTTATTTAGAGTTCTGCTGGCACAGGAAACTATGCCTTCCTTTTTATTAACCTTCTGGGCCAATACTGCCCCTAGCCCTTCATCAGAGGCATCGGTGTACAGTTGGAAAAGTTTAGTGAAATCGGGGGGTGACAAATAATGGGGTTGGAGGTTAATTTTTGTTTTAAGGTTTCAAAAGCCTCTTGGCTGTCGTGGTCCCAGTCGAACCTTCTTCCTTTCTCGAGTCTTTTAGTTATAGGCCGGGCGAGTTTAGAAAAACTGGGTATAAGTCTTCGATAGTAGGAGGCCATCCCTAGAAATTCTCTGATTCCTTTTACAGTAGTAGGGGGAGAGATTTCTGCGATGGCTTTCACTTTAAGGAGGTCAGGTTGGATACCTTTCTTGGAAATCACATGTCCTAAATATGATACCTTGCGTGCCCCTAGCTGGCACTTTGAAGATTTCAGTTTTAATCCTGCCTTCCGGATTCGATCTAGCACTTCTTGCAACCGGTCAATGTGCTCCTCCCAACTGCTCGAGAATATTATGATGTCGTCAAAGTAGGCCAGACAGGTTCGCCACGTCAGTCCCCTCAATACTTCATCCATAGCCCTCGTAAAACTCGCTGGCCCATTGCAAACTCCAAACGGTAGAACCGTGAACTGGTAGAGTTTACCTTCGCTCGTAGCGAACACGTTTTTTTCCTGATCCTCTGATTTAAAAGGTACCTGCCAGTAACCGCTTTGTAAATCCAGAGTCGAAAACCACGTAGACCCATTGAGCGACTCCAGCGAGTCATCAATACGAGGTAGGGGCTGGGCGTCTTTTATGGTGACATAATTCAGTTTCCTGTAATCCACACAAAACCGAGTAGACCCATCTTTTATTTTTACTAGGACTACTGGTGATGACCACGGACTGTATGATTCTACTACTATCCCTTGTTTAAGCATATCATCTACCTGTTCCTTCTCCTTTTGTCTCATAATTGGGTTTTGTCGTCTATAAGATTGCCTAATAGGGGGTCCTTGTGTGTGTATCTCATGTTGGTGTCGTGTCCGGGCTAATCCGTAGTCCCCTTCATCTTGGGCGAACACGTCACGATACGTCCACAATAATTCATGTAAGTTTCCTGCTTGATCTGAAGTTAGTTGTTTTGGGATCTCTGGTAAGTTAGTGGGTCCATTAGTCCCAACAGTGGTGGGTTGTGCGGGAGTAACCTGTCCTAGCAGTCTTCCCTTCTGGTAGTTAATTGTAGTTTTCCAAAAGTTGCCAATGACTATCTTTCTCTGATCTGGAGTGATAAAAGTGGATGATATTCGAGCTTCAATCTGTCCTTCTGGCTCGAAAATTCCTGCTGTCATTCCGTGGTGTCTTGGGATCTCTATCATTCTCCAAGCTTTAGAGGGTATAGATATTATCCCTGTGGCAGTTACTAACTGGGTCGTAGTGTGGTCGTAGTTTCCTTTGGACCACACTGTATGTTTACCCCCAACTGACTCATCAGGTCTAAACCATATAATATATATATATATATATAGAGAGAGAGAGAGAGAGAGAGAGAGAGAAATAGAATACCGAGACTCCAAGTGAACAGCAACATATTTTTTCAAATGTTTCTTCGGCATTCACATTATGTCATCTTCAGTGGAATCTAAAAGATGAGAGACAATCTCTTAGAATATACAATATATAAATAAAAATTAATTAGAATAGGGAGTACAAGTACAAATATTAGCTTAAACATTAAAACTATACATAAACAGAGTTAAAAGGAATTCATGGGAACAACAAATAATACGAAATCATAAACCTAAGCAAGCACAAAAGAAAAACAAATAGTGACTGAACAGTTAGAATATATTTAGAGAGACAGCAGATTGATTATTATCTAAAATGGGTTTTTCTTTCATTATATGGAGCGACTCAAGTATACGAATATGATGATTTGGCCCAGTGTCTATCACTTTGAAATTTTGAACATGTACACTAGTTTTACATACATATAGGAATGATCTCTTACAGCTGAGTGAGGATCAGTGTTCAGTAGAAGGCCCATCCTGTACGAATGACCCCTATACTCGATTGCTCGTCGACCCTTGCTTTGAAAGCTCTTTTTGTGCTTCCAAAATACCTAGCTTGGCAACCAGGGCACGTGTAACAATATACGATCGACGAGCGCAAGTAATTCGGCAGTTTGTCCTTAAACTGAAAACAATATATGATTTTGAAGCTATTCAAATGTATAAATTTAAAGTTTATTTGAGGGAAATATTTTACTAATTTTGTGTTCAGAGAAGTTTCTAACTTATCTGATATTTTACCAAGATAAATATTTTAAAGATAGATATTTTACCAAGATAAAGATAAATAAAAGATAAATTTGCTCCTGACTTACTGTTGGAACACGTAGTTTGGGCTGATACTTTTTACTTAGAAAGCCTTTCACAATATTATCGACAATTGCATAACTAAATTCATTAGCTGAAAAGAACCTTCTTAAGAACGAAATTTCCTGGTGAAACAGGTTGTATGATGAGGTCAGGTGATAGGCTCTACGTACGAGTTCTAATAGTTTATTTTGTAAATAGAAGAGCAATAACTAAAGAAGCTGGTTCCTAAACCAGAAAATGTAGGTTTGCAAAAGATAGAGAGACTTAATTTATCATGACATTTTTCCAGGAGCAAATCTAACAAAGGAAGTTTATTGTTGGATTCAGATTCCATAGTAAATTTTATATTATTGTGGTGACTATTTAGGTAATTCAAGAAATATATATATATATATATACAATATATACAGTATATATGCGTAGGGATGTGGCGAGCCCACCGCCTGTCACTTTGTGGCACACTCAGCTCCTGGAGGTTGGGACTGGAAATCCCACCTCCACAATTATTAAGAGGAGGCTGTAGGCACCAGCCGTACAGAAATGCCCCCATCTGATTGTCCCCTGACAATGACTCCACAAAATGCTCTGGATCACTACCTTTTACTATTACTATAAACTTCTGCAACATTCGTGGCCTCTCCTCTAACTTCCACTCTGTGGAACACCACCTCTCCTCAACCATCCCTGATCTTCTCTTCCTCACCGAAACGCAGTTGTGTGGGTCTACTGTCAGCAAACCCTTCTCTGTGTCCTCCTACTATCTCTATCCTCAGTTTCAAGCCAAAGGTGGATGTTGCGTTTATGTACGCAACAATCTTGCTTTCTCTCGTGTTCCCAACTTAGATTCTTCTGAATTCTCAACTCTCTGGCTAAAGCTTTCTTGTCACTCTCAAACTATATATTTCTGGATGTTTATCTCTCCCTTAATTCTACTGACTATCCAAAAAAAATTGACTATCTAACTTCTAAAGTGAAACACATTCTATCCATCTCTCCTTTCACAGAAATCTCCATCTTAAGTAATTTCAACGTTCACCACCGCCAATGGCTCTCCTCTGTCTCCACTGTCCAACCTGGTGAATAAGACTTCATCTTTTCTATCCTAAACGACCTAGAGCAGTTAGTCCAGCAACCAACCCGTATCCCGGATGGATCGCTTCGGAGATCGGCCCAACATTCTTGACTTATTTCTAACATCTAACCATTCCGCTTATACTATAAATCTTTTCTCTCCTTTGGGCTCCTCCCAAATAGCTAATATCTGTCACCTGTCCAATCTCTTCGGTATGGCCACCCGATCCTCCCAACCGACAGCGCTTGTGGCACTTTGGCACTGCCGACTAGAAGGCTCTTTGGCAGTACGTCTTTGATTTCCTATGGAACGACTTTTGTTTCCGTGGACGGGGACCCTCGGAGAGTGCTGAACGCATTACCAAGGTAATCCTCTCGGGCATGGAAGCATACATTCCAATTTTTTCTCTCAGTCTAATGGGAAAAAAATCATGGTAACTCACGTTTGTTCTACTGCTGTCCACAACAAGGATAAAACTCAAGAATCTCATTCTTCCTATGTTTCTGCCCGGAATCAAGCCAAATCTGTTCTTCGACTTGCCAAGCATTCTTTCATCAATAATAAATGCACTGAACTATCCAACTCTAGCTCTTCCTAAGCTTTCTGGCATCTAGCCAAAACTTCTCCAACAATTTTTCTTCCTCGTCTTTCTCTCCCAATCATCACATCTTCCTCTGACAAAGCTGAACTCTTCGCTCAAACGTTTGCTAGAAACTCCACCTTGGATGATTCGGGTGCTATTCCTCCCTCTCGACCCTCCTCTCTCCTACTTATTCCTAATATCTTAATCTCTTCTAAAGATGTAATTTCTACTCTCTCTGGGCTTAATTCTAAGAAGTTGTACTCTTTCGTCGCTGTCTCTCCTCTAACGTCTTCCCTTCTTGCTGGAAGTTTGCTCTCATTGAACCTGTCCCAAAGAAGGGTGACCGCTCTCAACCCTCCAACTATCGTCCAATTGCTCTCATCTCTTGTATCTCTATAAACATTTTGAAACTATTCTTGCTTCAAATTTCTTAAGCATTTCTCTTCTCATAATCTACTCTCAGATCGCCAGTATGGCTTCCTTAAGGGTCGCTCTACTGGTGATCTTTTTTATCTTACTCTTTCATCCTCCTTTCTATCCCTGAAACTCCTTTCGAATGACACTTTTCTATTAGGCCTTCGATAAGTCTAGCACAAACACTAGACATATCGAAGTCTTAAATTTAAACTACCCTCCTTCCTCTAATTCCTTTCCATTCCATAGCTGTGGACAGCCATCGTTCACTTCCTTATTTTTATTAACTTCGATTTTCCTCAGATCTCTGTCCTATTTTCCATTCTCTTTCTAATTTTCATAAATGTTCTTCTCAACTGTACCTCTAGTCCCATCCATTCATACGCAGGCGACTCTACCTTACACTACTCAATTAGTTTCCAGAACGCCCCAGCCATCAATTCCTCAAAAACAAACATAATGAAGCCATACAACACTTTTCTTCTGATTTAACTACTATTTCCAATTGGGACCAAGAAAACCTTGTTGCCTTTAATGCTTCCAAAACCCAATTTCTCCACTTTACTACCCGTCCCGAACTCTCAGAGGACTATCCCTTATTCTTCAACAATACAAAAATCAATCATTTATCTTCTTTCAGTATTCTTGGTGTCTCTTTTTCTTCTACTCTCACTTGGAAGGACCATATTACCAGTCTTTCTAAGGCAGCCTCCCAGAAGCTGGGTGTGCTTAACTGCCTCAAGGAGTTCTTTACCCTTGCACAACTTCTTGCTCTGTACAGGGGCACAGTGCATCCTTATATTGAGTATTGTTCACATGTCTTGGGAGGATCCTCTCACACCGCACTCCTAGACAAAGTAGAAAGGAAGGCCTTTTGTATCATTAAATCCCCTCCACTCACTAACTCTCTGCAATCTCCCTCTCTCTTCACCGCAATGTTGCATTTCTCTCGCTTTTCTATCACTACTACAATAATCAGTGTTCCTCAGAGCTCGCCCAGTGTATACCACCTCTTCTACATAGGGGACGTAGTACTCGTCTTGCAACACAATCCCACCCCTACTCTGTGCAACTATCCAACCCAAGAGTGAAACGGGACTCTGTTTTTCTTCTAGTCAACAGCTGAGCTCTGGAACTCTCTCCAAGAATCAGTCTTTCCCTCTTGCTATGATTTAAATTGCTTCAAACTCCGTGTGTCCAGGCATTTAGGCTCGAACGTCCCTTGATTTTGGCCCTGTCACTTTCAACCTTGGGAAGAGCTAGAGTTGGAAAATTTAGAACATTTGTTATTGATGTAAGAGTTTTTGGCGAGTCAAAGAACAGATTTGACTTGATTCCGAGCAGAATCATATAAAGTACAGGATTCTTGAGTTTGAAGGCAACGGTACCGTTTGAATTATTCCTCCTTATTGTGAACAGCAGTAGAACAAGTGTGAGTAAGCCAAGATTTTTGTGAGTTAGTCTGAGAGAAAGAGAATGGGATGTGTGCTTCCATGCTCAAAAGGATTACCTGAGTAATGTGTTCGGCACTCTCTGAGGGTTCCATGGGAAATCAAAGAAATATAGCCGTAGAGCCTGCCAGTCGGCAACGCCAAAGTGCCACAAGCGTCATCGGCTGGGGGAAGTCAGAAGGCCGAACTGGATAAACATGACAGGTGACAGATATAAGGATATGATAGGAGGAGCCAAATGGAGAGAGAAGATTTACAGTATAAGCAGAAGGATTAGTGGTTAGAAATAAGTCAAGGATGTTGGACCGATCTCTAGGGCGGTTCGGGATATGGGTGGGTTGCTGAATTCAGTAGAATTAGAGGAGAGACAAACAGCACAGATACATTTAGTGAGAGAGTGACAAGATAGCTGAAGCCAGATAGTTCATAATTCAGAAGAGTCAAAGTTGGGAACACAAGAGCAATTAAGATTGTTGTGTACATACACGCAACATCCACCTTTGGCTTTGAATTGAGGATAGATATAGTAGGAGGATATAGAGAAGGGTTTGCTGTCTGTTGCCTTAGACAACTGAGTTTCGGTGAGGAAAAGTAATTCAGGTTTGGTAGAAGAGAGATGGTGATCCACAGAGAGGAAGTTACAAAAATGGATAGATAGAGTAGAAGGTAGAGATCCAAGGCACTTTAACCCTTTCACTACCGGGGTTGTATGTTGTATTTTATCAGCTATATGTAGACGATTTTAGGCAGCTTAGGAAAAATCTGTGGTAGTAAAAGGGTTTAATTCCGATAGTTTGTAGCCTCATAATTGCCACACTACCATCCTAAGCCGAATAAAATTGTCTAAAAAACAGCTCAAATAAAATAAAGAAGACGTCACCGGTAATGAAGGAGTTAAGGAGTTCGGACCAGGGCACAAACCAATGGAGTCATTTATGGTCCCCCCCTGGGGACTCCTAGGTTGGGTGTATTGTCGTCATCATAATGTTTCTGTTTTGCAAAGGTAGTGTAGTGCGTAAGGTGTTTGTAGTATAATGTATTGATAGAAGGAGAAGGTGTTTTGGAGGGCAGGCTGGAGTTGCCCTCAATATTAATGACACAAAAAGGATCAGCTAAGGAGGCCAGATGGTGAAACAAGAGTTCCAGCTGTCCTTATCAACCACCAAACACTCTCATATATATATATATATATATATATATATATATATATATATACTGTATATACTGTATATATATATAATATATATATATATATATATATATATATATATATATATATATATATATATATATATATATATATATCAAGTATATATATCAAGTATATCTCACAAATACAAGTGAGCTAATAAATGTTTAGATACCCCCATCTGTGATTGAACCTCCGACATTCAGAACGAGTGTCCAAACTTTTAATCCACTATACCACGGCGTATCACGCCATGGTATAGTTGGTTAAAAGTTTGGATACTCGATTTGAATGTCGGAGGTTCGATCCCGGATGGGGGTATCTAAACATTTATGTGTATATATATATAAATATATATTATATATATATATATATTATAGATATACAGTATATATATATATATATATATATATATATATATATATATATAAGAAAAAGCAGGACCAGGGTTATGACGAACATCTTTATTGTTGCAACGTTTCGGCACAGTCACGTACCATCATCAGGCTAGCATAAACTGAATAAAATACCTTAATATTACATAGTTATAGTTACTAAAATTATCCATGCCTTTCATAGAAAATTGCAGACTTGTCTAAGATAAAACATCAAAGTGATATATGTGAGTTAACTATTAGAGAATAAATATGCTATACATCGAAGCGAATATATTCAAAATTCAAATTTAACGTTAAATCATATAAATTAATATATATATATTAGATTATTGCAAAATTAAAAAAAGACTATGATTATGACCTAAATAAGAATCTTACGCATATACACTATACAAAATGTTAAACATATCGAATAATAAAATCCTAAATATATTAATAGTACAAACCTCAAACAACAGTTACAAACATAGGAGTGGTATCGAGGACTCGTTGTCGCCGATGGTCGGGCGCTCAACTGCCTGGATAATGCTCTCTAATATCAACAGGTCAGTGTCAGTCTTACCACTATTTGTTTTTTTTTGTTTTTTTGTTAGCTTGATTGGGAAGGCCATCAGCCCATCAGGACTATTAGGCCATACTAAAGCAAAATGTTAATCGCCAAGAACCTCATAATACTGGAATGTGATAGTGGCAAGTATCACAATCCAGCATACGTCACAGGTCCAAGGCAATTAACAACAGGAAAATAATAAAGGCTATGGAGATCGTCAACTCTTTTAAGTATCTGGGCAGTGTGTTGAGTAAAGATGGGACTATGGATGAAGAAGTGCGGGAGAGGGTACAACAGGGGAAGAGGGTTGTAGGAACGCTGAAAGCAGTAACAAGAAATAGGGTGGTCAGTATGTAAGTGAAGAAGTCCTTGCATGACAGTGTGGTAATCCCAACACTGACTTACGGAAGCGAAGCATGGACGTTGGTTGAGAGACTCAGACCAAGAGTGAGAGCAGTGGAAATGAATTACTTAAGAAGTGCATGCGGAGTTACATGGAGGGATAGACAGACTAATGAGGAAGTAAGAAGGAGGTGTGGTTTGGAGGTAGATGTGCTGGAAAGTGTGAAAAGGAACAACTTGAGATGTTTCGGCCATATGGAACGTATGGAAAGCGAGAGAATGACTAAGAGGGTGTACGAGAGCGAGGTGGAGGGACAGAGAGGGAGAGGTTGACCGAAAGAGAGGTGGAAGGATGGAGTGAGGAAGTATATGAACGAAGGCGGTGCTGGTTGGGGGGAGGGGCGTCGACTGACTGGGGACAGAGGTGCATGGGGGCGGTTTGTTCGTGTCCACCCCTTCGGGGATCACGGCGTCAGGCAATAGATAGATAGATAGAAAATAATAAAGGCAACATCAGCTGAGAAGAATAGTGTCAGGACAAACACACTCTTAAGAGCATCAACTGTCAACCTCAATATATGCTAAGACAAAGGGGAAAAGAAAAACAGAACTGAAAGTAATATTACTCTAAAGTAAATGACAGACAAAATTAAAGAATTTAACAAAAAATAAAGCAACTTAGGAGGTCCTGTGAACATAATAAATAATGAGTGAACTCAATAGCATACAACAATATGCTAAAAAGGAACATAGGAAATAAATAAAACACCACCACCAAAAACAAAACTCAAGTTACAACTCTCTGAATAAATTGGTCTCTTTCAGGTAAGCCATCAATTTGTCAACCACACCAACATCCCCATCACCCAAGATCGAGTCCAAAGTGATGGGGACATTATTCGCCCTGCAGTACATCAGGAAAGGGCTACGCTCCTCCACAAATCTACCACAGGACAAAAGGATGTGGTTGATCGATAGAATCCCGCCATAGGTGGTACATTGTGGCGGGAATACACGGTCGATATGAGGTTTCATGTGCGTTAGGAAAGTACAATTCATCATCAGACGAGCTAAGACGACTTCCTCCCGACGGGAGGAATAATGGATAATTGGATAATTTTAGTAACTATAACTATGTAATATTAAGGTATTTTATTCTGTTAATGCTAGCCTGATGATGGTACGTGACTGTGCCGAAATGTTGCAACAATAAAGATGTTCGTCATAACCCTGGTCCTGCTTTTTCTTATATATATATATATATATATATATATATATATATATATATATATATATATATACTGTATATCTATATATATATATATAATATATATTTATATATATAGGCCTACACATAAATGTTTAGATACCAACATCCGGGATCGAACTCAGGTAATCCTTTTGAGCATGGAAGCACACATCCCATTCTCTTTCTCTCAGACTAACTCACAAAAATCTTGGCTTACTCACACTTGTTCTACTGCTGTTCACAATAAGGAGGAATAATTCAAACGGTACCGTTGCCTTCAAACTCAAGAATCCTGTACTTTATATGATTCTGCTCGGAATCAAGTCAAATCTGTTCTTTGACTCGCCAAAAACTCTTACATCAATAACAAATGTTCTAAATTTTCCAACTCTAGCTCTTCCCAAGGTTGAAAGTGACAGGGCCAAAATCAAGGGACGTTCGAGCCTAAATGCCTGGACACACGGAGTTTGAAGCAATTTAAATCATAGCAAGAGGGAAAGACTGATTCTTGGAGAGAGTTCCAGAGCTCAGCTGTTGACTAGAAGAAAAACAGAGTCCCGTTTCACTCTTGGGTTGGATAGTTGCACAGAGTAGGGGTGGGATTGTGTTGCAAGACGAGTACTACGTCCCCTATGTAGAAGAGGTGGTATACACTGGGCGAGCTCTGAGGAACACTGATTATTGTAGTAGTGATAGAAAAGCGAGAGAAATGCAACATTGCGGTGAAGAGAGAGGGAGATTGCAGAGAGTTAGTGAGTGGAGGGGATTTAATGATACAAAAGGCCTTCCTTTCTACTTTGTCTAGGAGTGCGGTGTGAGAGGATCCTCCCAAGACATGTGAACAATACTCAATATAAGGATGCACTGTGCCCCTGTACAGAGCAAGAAGTTGTGCAAGGGTAAAGAACTCCTTGAGGCAGTTAAGCACACCCAGCTTCTGGGAGGCTGCCTTAGAAAGACTGGTAATATGGTCCTTCCAAGTGAGAGTAGAAGAAAAAGAGACACCAAGAATACTGAAAGAAGATAAATGATTGATTTTTGTATTGTTGAAGAATAAGGGATAGTCCTCTGAGAGTTCCGGACGGGTAGTAAGGTGGAGAAATAGGGTTTTGGAAGCATTAAAGGCAACACGGTTTTCTTGGCCCCAATTGGAAATAGTAGTTAAATCAGAAGAAGAGTGTTGTATGGCTTCATTATGTTTGTTTTTGAGGAATTGATGGCTGGGGCGTTCTGGAAACTAATTGAGTAGTGTAAGGTAGAGTCGCCTGCGTATGAATGGATGGGACTAGAGGTACAGTTGAGAAGATAATTTATGAAAATTAGAAAGAGAATGGAAAATAGGACAGAGATCTGAGGAAAATCGAAGTTAATAAAAATAAGGAAGTGAACGATGGCTGTCCACAACCGCAGCTATGGAATGGCCGGAAAGGAAATTAAAGACAAAGGCACAGATGGAGGGATAGAAACCGAAGGAGGGTAGTTTAAAAATTTAAGATTTGTGCTAGACTCTATCGAAGGCCTTCGATATGTCTAGTGCAATAGAAAAGATCTCACCGAAGTTCCGAAAGGAGGATGACAAAGAGTTAGTAAGATATGAAAAAAGATCACCAGTAGAGCGACCCTTAAGGAAGCCATACTGGCGATCTGAGAGTAGATTATGAGAAGAGAAATGCTTAAGAAATTTGAAGCAAGAATAGTTTCAAAATGTTTATAGAGATACAAGAGATGAGAGCAATTGGACGATAGTTGGAGGGTTGAGAGCGGTCACCCTTCTTTGGGACAGGTTCAATGAGAGCAAACTTCCAGCAAGAAGGGAAGATGTTAGAGGAGAGACAGCGACGAAAGAGTACAACTTCTTAGAATTAAACCCAGAGAGAGTAGAAAGTACATCTTTAGAAGAGATTAAGATATTAGGCATAAGTAGGAGAGAGGAGGGTGGAGAGGGAGGAATAGCACCCGAATCATCCAAGGTGGAGTTTCTAGCAAACGTTTGAGCGAAGAGTTCAGCTTTGTCAGAGGAAGATGTGATGATTGGGAGAGAAAGACGAGGAAGAAAAATTGTTGGAGAAGTTTTGGCTAGATGCCAGAAAGCTTAGGAAGAGCTAGAGTTGGATAGTTCAGTGCATTTATTATTGATGAAAGAATGCTTGGCAAGTCGAAGAACAGATTTGGCTTGATTCCGGGCAGAAACATAGGAAGAATGAGATTCTTGAGTTTTATCCTTGTTGTGGACAGCAGTAGAACAAACGTGAGTTACCATGATTTTTTTCGCATTAGACTGAGAGAAAAAATTAGAATGTATGCTTCCATGCCCGAGAGGATTACCTTGGTAATGCGTTCAGCACTCTCCGAGGGTCCCCGTCCACGGAAACAAAAGTCGTTCCATAGGAAATCAAAGAAGTACTGCCAAAGAGCCTTCTAGTCGGCAGTGCCAAAGTGCCACAAGCGCTGTCGGTTGGGAGGATCGGGTGGCCATACCGAAGAGATTGGACAGGTGACAGATATTAGCTATTTGGGAGGAGTCCAAAGGAGAGAAAAGATTTATAGTATAAGCGGAATGGTTAGATGTTAGAAATAAGTCAAGAATGTTGGGCCGATCTCCGAAGCGATCCATCCGGGATACGGGTTGGTTGCTGGACTAACTGCTCTAGGTCGTTTAGGATAGAAAAGATGAAGGCTTATTCACCAGGTTGGACAGTGGAGACAGAGGAGAGCCATTGGCGGTGGTGAACGTTGAAATTACCTAAGATGGAGATTTCTGCGAAAGGAGAGATGGATAGAATGTGTTTCACTTTAGAAGTTAGATAGTCAAAAAAATGTGGATAGTCAGTAGAATTAAGGGAGAGATAAACATCGCAGAAATATATAGTTTGAGAGTGACAAGAAAGCTTTAGCCAGAGAGTTGAGAATTCAGAAGAATCTAAGTTGGGAACACGAGAGAAAGCAAGATTGTTGCGTACATAAACGCAACATCCACCTTTGGCTTGAAACTGAGGATAGAGATAGTAGGAGGACACAGAGAAGGGTTTGCTGACAGTAGACCCACACAACTGCGTTTCGGTGAGGAAGAGAAGATCAGGGATGGTTGAGGAGAGGTGGTGTTCCACAGAGTGGAAGTTAGAGGAGAGGCCACGAATGTTGCAGAAGTTTATAGTAATAGTTATAGTATAGTAATAGTAATAGCATTTTGTGGAGTCATTGTCAGGGGACAATCAGATGGGGGCATTTCTGTACGGCTGGTGCCTACAGCCTCCTCTTAATAATTGTGGAGGTGGGATTTCCAGTCCCAACCTCCAGGAGCTGACTGTGCCACAAAGTGACAGGCGGTGGGCTCGCCACATCCCTACGCATATATACTGTATATATATATATATATATATATATATATTTCTTGAATTACCTAAATAGTCACCACAATAATATAAAATTTACTATGGAATCTGAATCCAACAATAAACTTCCTTTGGTAGATTTGCTCCTGGAAACATGTCATGATAAATTAAGTCTCTCTATCTTTTGCAAACCTACATTTTCTGGTTTAGGAACCAGCTTCTTTAGTTATTGCTCTTCTATTTACAAAATAAACTATTAGAACTCGTACGTAGAGCCTATCACCTGACCTCATCATACAACCTGTTTCACCAGGAAATTTCGTTCTTAAGAAGGTCTTTTCAGCTAATGAATTTAGTTATGCAATTGTCGATAATATTGTGAAAGGCTTTCTAAGTAAAAAGTATCAGCCCAAACTACGTGTTCCAACAGTAAGTCAGGAGGAAATTTATCTTTTATTTATCTTTATCTTGGTAAAATATCTATCTTTAAAATATTTATCTTGGTAAAATATCAGATAAGTTAGAAACTTCTCTGAACACAAAATTAGTAAAATATTTCCCTCAAATAAACTTTAAATTTATACATTTGAATAGCTTCAAAATCATATATTTTTTTTCAGTTTAAGGACAAACTGCCGAATTACTTGCGCTCGTCGATCGTATATTGTTACACGTGCCCTGGTTGCCAAGCTAGGTATTTTGGAAGCACAAAAAGAGCTTTCAAAGCAAGGGTCGACGAGCAATCGAGCATAGGGGTCATTCGTACAGGATGGGCCTTCTACTGAACACTGATCCTCACTCAGCTGTAAGAGATCATTCCTATATGTATGTAAAACTAGTGTACATGTTCAAAATTTCAAAGTGATAGACACTGGGCCAAATCATCATATTCGTATACTTGAGTCGCTCCATATAATGAAAGAAAAACCCATTTTAGATAATAATCAATCTGCTGTCTCTCTAAATATATTCTAACTGTTCAGTCACTATTTGTTTTTCTTGTGTGCTTGCTTAGGTTTATGATTTCGTATTATTTGTTGTTCCCATGAATTCCTTTTAACTCTGTTTATGTATAGTTTTAATGTTTAAGCTAATATTTGTACTTGTACTCCCTATTCTAATTAATTTTTATTTATATATTGTATATTCTAAGAGATTGTCTCTCATCTTTTAGATTCCACTGAAGATGACATAATGTGAATGCCGAAGAAACATTTGAAAAAATATGTTGCTGTTCACTTGGAGTCTCGGTATTCTATTTCTCTCTCTCTCTCTCTCTCTCTCTCTCTCTCTCTCTCTCTATATATATATATATATATATATATATATATATATATATATATATATATATATTATATGGTTTAGACCTGATGAGTCAGTTGGGGGTAAACATACAGTGTGGTCCAAAGGAAACTACGACCACACTACGACCCCAGTTAGTAACTGCCACAGGGATAATATCTATACCATCTAAAGCTTGGAGAATGATAGAGATCCCAAGACACCACGGAATGACAGCAGGAATTTTCGAGCCAGAAGGACAGATTGAAGCTCGAATATCATCCACTTTTATCACTCCAGATCAGAGAAAGATAGTCATTGGCAACTTTTGGAAAACTACAATTGACTACTGTGACGCTTCTGCATAGTAGCCACGTGCGGGCATGCGTGCGCGTCGGCTGCCCAGCCGTTTAGAAACCGGCTGGTGGCAGCCGGTCGGCAGGCTTTTCCTTAGTATATATCCTACGACAACGTAACTAATGTCTGGGATATTCTTATGTTGTTTCACAGCTTGAAGCTGCCCTTATTCTTAACCAACGCATCTTAGTATATTTTATTCTCGATAGTTGATTATTTCATTATAATATATAAGATGTAAGTCTAGTGAGGGCGGGAGGAGACGAGCGGGAGAGAGAGACCGGCTTGGGACGTTGCTTCGCTTGCCAGCTTGGGACGAGCCTGAAGCGTTGCCATATGCATTTGATTGCAACGTTAGGCTTAGTTTCGACTCACGCACGGGGTAGAGGATTTTGACCAGGCAACAGTGTTGAGTGTTGCCAAGCCTGGGATGTATTCTGCATGCCTAGGGCGGCGTCCAGACAGATTCAAGACTCAGAGCTCACCTCACTGTCGTACCCTTCGGACCCCCTTGATATCTATCCCTCTCAACCCCACTTAGAAACTTTCTCTCTTACTTTGTATACCTTCCTTCCACTACTTCACCAATCTATTTAATTATCCCATCCCCTTGACAGACCTTATATCTATTATTGTATTAACGACGAGCTCTCAGATAATTAGATAGGATTTTGGGCCTTATGCGGAGACGTAATTGTTACTGAGACCTAGGAAGCTTTTTTGTTGTCTCATATTTGGTGGTTTCATGCTTGCTAGTGTGTTCTTGTGTCAGGTTAGCAGGGGCTAGACCGGAGGGGAGGCTTTTTGCGATCCTTTAAGTAAAGTCTGCTGGTGCGAGTCCTGTGGACCCGCACGACTTTACTAGGATACCCGTGGGAGTCTGGGGGCATTTTCTTGTCTGTGTCCCTGTGTGTCTAGTGTTGTGTTGTGTGAGGGCCCTTGCCTAGTCCACTCAGCACTGCGCTAGCACGTCTTGCTTTTGTTTTAGGGTCGCCAGGAGAGAGTCAGATACTTGCGATCTCAGTCTCTCAAGAGAGCACCCTTTCAATTAGAGTAATTTGGCGCACAGACTTGGGAACGTCCCTAGGCTAGAGCAGGTGGCTCAGCCCGGGTATCCGAAGCCTATATCCTTCCGGCTAGACCTCTGCCACCTGGCAGATTAACAGCTAGGGGTTTATTATTTCTGTATGCTTGTTATTGTGCCACAGTTTACCGTTTTTGTGAGCATTGTGAGTCAGGGTGTGGCTTAGAGACTCTGTCCGAGCAGGCTTGCCTGACTAAGAGTGAGAAGCACACCTGTATGTGCTTATGTTGCGAGTTGCTGCCTTTATTTAATTATACCTATACCATTATACACTGTATGGCCTATCACTAGTATTTATTCCTGCTTATGAGTTAAGAGTTCTCTAAATCCGTAACATACTTTCTTTGCTAAGCATCAGATCCTACAGTAGCCGCATGCAATTTAGAAACCCGCATCTTGTCTACCTGTACGATGTTTTGAGGACTGTTTGCTTTCACCTTCTTTCACGCAGGGGTGATTAGTTGTATTAATTAACGTAACGTTAAATGTACTTTCTTCTAGTTTGTTATTAAATTGTTTCTGCAATTTAATTCTGTTATATATCTTTTCCTTGAAGCTTAACACCTTACGAGCGGCCTATGCGGTTTATTTATGTGTACCGCACAGCGGGGTGTTTTTAGCCAAAATAGGGCTGTTTACGTGATCATTTTCATGCCTAAATAAGACCCAGAACGTAAAACAAGTACCTATCCCTGAAAGGGCATAAACAGAGCTTTCGAATGACACCATAACGATCCTTGTATGATGGATAGTTTTCTTGCAATAACCGTGCAACGCGAGTGCAAAAAGCAGGTAATTCGGTACTTTCAGTACATAATTGAGTATGTAGCGAGTGAGAGAGGGAGGAGGGAGCTGAGATTTGTGTCAGTAGGTTCGCCGCGGTGGTCTGGAGCAGTCATACGCTCGCTAGTCTCCTGCCACCACTTGTCTCTCTCTCTCAGCCACATTACGTGCTGAAATTGCCACTCGACCTATGTCGAGCGCCGCCACATAGTCCAGCTTTATTTAACTCGACTTATGTTGCTCGCCGCTAAATAAGGGTTAAGTCAACTTAATTGTGTGATCTTTTATATAGCCTGCTTGACTATCAGCAGTCTATAGTGCGTGCACCCTGTAACCGAGTCATAGGATACCTCGTTGTCCAGGCAGGACTCTTGACGGTTTAGGGTGGTTTGTTGCCTGGGTTTATAGATAAGGGTTGGATCTAGCGTTTTCCGTTGTTGCTTGTTGCCGCATACCTAGTCCAATAGAAAGAGCCCAGTGTTTATATATCCCAGGACATAACAAATGGCGACCTTGCATAGGATTAACTGAACAGAGGAATATAGTGGTCATTTGTTTTGAGATTCCTTATGATTAAAGGAATACAGTGGACATAGGTTTTTTTTTTTGGAGCAACCAATATAACACATTAAAGACTTTAAATAACATTAGTATATACATACTTGCATAGGAGATAAGGCACATTCTATAACTGTGATAATTACTGCAGTACACAAACATGTCTAATACATCAGAACACAGCGATGGGTCAGGTCACGATACGGGCTCGGAGGGAGAAAGACCTGTGGAGTGGCTAGTCGATAGCGAGGAGGGTGCTAGAAGATTTTTAGAGGTGCCCCTTACCGCTGCCAGGGTGTTGAAGCTGAATAAGTATGGCTTAAAGTGTGTGGCAGGTCTTCAGGGTCACCAGGGTTTAAGTGGCATGAGGAAAGATCAGCTGAGGACTTTGATATTGGGTTTAGAAGGGAGAGACCTGGGTGGAGAGGCGACTGGGGGCACCGGTCCCCAGCCCCCCCTCCACTCTACCCCCGTATCAAACGTCAGGGTGCCTGAATTTAGTACATACCCCCAAGTTGATGGTCAATGGCAGCGTGAAATTCAATCACAGGGACCCTCCCCATTAAATGCACCTTCCCCTTCTCAAGGGTTGACTCCAGATTTGTTGTTTCGGCTTGAGATGGCCAAGGTTGAGGCCGCCGAAAGACAGGTTAGTGTGCAGGCTGAGGTTGCTAGAGCTCAGGTTGAGGCTACCGAAAGACAGGCTAGTGTGCAGGCTGAGGCTGCAGAGAGAACAGCTATACGAGAGGCTGAACTGCAGGCAGAGTCTACTAGGTATCGGGCTGACAGGGAGCTGGAGAGATCTCGAGTGGAGGTAACAGGGTGAAATATTGGGGGAGGTAACAGACATCGGGACCAATCATTGTCGCACCTGCTTAAACTAGTTCCTGTGTTCGATGAATTATGTGTGACTGAGTTTTTTATGCGATTTGAGAAGAAGTGTCAGGAACACCAGTGGCCTCAGGAAAAGTGGGCAGCATTAGTTTCATCAAGACTCCTAGGAAAGGGGCTAAAAGCGTATGATGCACTACCTTTAGAGTCCTGTGTAGTTTATGATGAGCTAAAGAAGGCTGTGCTACGGGCCTATGAGTTACAACTAGAAACTTACCGCTTGAAGTTTCGGGGTGTTACTAAGGGCAAGGATAGTACCTTCCTAGAACACGCCCAGGACTTGTCTGATGCACTACGACATTGGCTGCGTTCTGAGAGGGCAGCTACTTTTGAGGAGTTGAGTGAGCTGGTCCTCTTGGAGCAGTTCTTTAAGTGCAAAGGCGGGGACTTAACATTAAATATAAAGGAAAAAAATCCTAGAACTCTCCAGGAGGCAGCAGAAATGGCTGACCTCCAACTGTCATTAATTCGAGGGTGCGGAGCAGCAGCTAGGAGTGAGTCGGGTGCAAAGGATCGTACCCCTCCCCCTCCCAAGAATGTTGATACACATAAATACACAAAACCATCTAGCACTGACAATAAAACTGAACATAAACCAAATACCGTCCCGTATAAGAAGTCTAATGGTACCTCCCACTCCCAAGGGAAACCAAAGAGTAAAGAGTGCTTTGCATGTCACAAGGAGGGTCACTTTGCAAATGCTTGTCCGAACAAGCCACCAAACAAGGTTGTGTCATTGGCCCGCAGCATAGGGGTGTCGCCTATATCTTCTGAGTTTGCCAAGGGTAGTTCGTCAGAGGGTGGGACACAGCCTGTGTTCAAGAGTCCGGAAGGCTCGAACCCTGTCCGCGACGTCTTTGGGGGTCATAGAGGGCATGGTTTTGTGAGGTGGGCTAGCGAAAGGCGAGGAGTTAAGCTATTGCGTGATACGGGGGCTTCTCAGACCTTGTTAAAGAACTTTACTGGTAGGCCGATTAACGCTGCTCGGGTGGTGGTAGTTCAGGGGATCAATGCTACGAAGTCCTACCCACTGGTGCGGATGGAGCTGGAGGTGGGTGGTGTGGCGAAGGAGCTGGATGTAGGAATTGTAAAGAACTTGCCTGTTGGGGGCGTCGACCTCCTCCTCGGCAACGACTTTGCGGTACCTGCTTCTAAGGTTTCACCCTTGGTCGTTGCCGAGAAGGCGGCCGACGTTAGTAGGGAGGAACAGGAGTGGGTTGAGGAGTGTAGCGTACAAACCATGGCGTGTGTTGTGACGCATTCTCAGACATCCGGAGCCTTGCAGCCACCACCTCAGTCTATCAAACCGCGGAGGAAAGGTCACAAGAAAACGGGAAGTGTTGGTCAATTGGAGAGTTTTGAGCCGGCAGTGTTTCTTGGTGACTCATTATTGGCACCTATGTTAGAGTCTGGAGAGGCCCCGGGGCCTGTCACCGCTAGTGCAGGTGCAGGGCAGGAAGAGACTCTGCGACAGCATCGTTATGCGCAGCGTGAGGAAAGGATGGCTCAGCGGGACATTGGAGGTGGAAATAAATTATTTAAGATGAACTTGGATAATCTCGCACCTGCTGATATATGTTCCTTGCAGCTGGAAGATCCTGAAGTCAGGGCGTGTGGTAATGGTGCTATCGAACTGGAGAGCGATGGGGATGCGCAGCCTGGTGATTTTTTCTTGTCCGAGGGGATCTTGTATCGGAGACATCAGGATCCCAAGAAAAAGTGGGATGGCGGGTCAGGATTAGTGGACCAGTTAGTAGTACCGAGGGTGTGCCGTGAGAGCTTATTGAGATTAGCTCATGATGTGCCTTTGGCAGGGCACCTGGGGGCACGTAAGACGGAGGCAGCTCTGAGCAAGCTTTTCTGGTGGCCTGGGTTAAAGGCGAGTGTCGTGTCATGGGTGTCACAGTGTCATACTTGTCAAGTTGTTGGGAAACCCAATCAGGTCATCCCGAGAGCCCCGTTACAACCCATCCCTGTCATTGCGCCGCCCTTCAGCAAAGTAGTTATCGATATGGTTGGCCCATTGCCCCCCACTAGTGCCGGCAATACATTTTTACTAACTGTAATGGATGTAGCAACACGGTATCCAGATGCTTACCCCATGCGCAACGGGATGGCTAAGACTGTTGTAAAAAACCTACTTGTCTATTTCTCTCGTTATGGCTACCCTCAGGAGATCCAGTCTGATCAGGGATCCAATTTTACTTCTGCTCTGTTTAAGCAGACCATGCAGCAACATGGGATAGTGTCTGTGGTGTCATCTGCCTACCATCCTGAGAGTCAGGGAGTTTTGGAAAGGTGGCACTTGACTCTCAAGAGTATGTTGCGGTGTTATTGCATGGAAAATGGGAAGGACTGGGATCTAGGTCTCCCATACGTTTTATTTGCTGCGAGAGAAGTACCTGGGGAGAGCTTGGGATTTAGCCCGAACGAGTTGTTTTTTGGACACAGGGTCAGGGGGCCCCTCCACATAGTCAAGGAGATCTGGGAGGGAGTCACAAAGCCATGCTCGCTTCTAAAGTATGTAGTTGAAAGCCGTGAGAGAATGCTAAAGAGCTTGGAGGTAGCAGGTCGGAACCTTAAGAGTTCACAAGCTCAGATGAAGGACAGATACGACCAGAAGGTGAAGCTGAGGGAGTTTGAAGTAGATCAGGAGGTACTGATACTACTGCCTCTGGTGGGACACCCATTGTCTGCCAAGTATTCTGGTCCGTATTGGGTTGTAAGGAACGTTTCTGATCTCGACTATTTAGTAGCTACTCCTCATCGTAAGAAAAAGAACCAACTTTGCCATGTAAATCTGATGAAAGAGTATGTGAGGCGCCCCTCCGAGCCTCTCACTGTCCCGGTGTTGATCTGCAGCGATCGTGGTGGAGAAGGAGGAAGGGACAGTCAAGATGCGGGGGAGGATAATTGGGATTGTCATGTTTCCGCGGATCAGTGGGCGGGGAATCTAGACAAGTGGCTCACGAGTTGATATTGCACCTGCCTGAGCAACAGCGTGTAGCTGTGCAGCACTTGTTTGATTCAAACCCAGCTGTTTTCGCGGAGCATCCTGGCCTCACTACTCAAGCGGTGCACGATGTCGATGTTGGGGACCACCCGCCCTTTAAATCAGTGCCATACTGTGTTCCCCCTATTAAATTACCAGCACTTAGGGAAGAGCTGGATTATATGCTGAAACGTGGGCTGATTTCTGAGGGTGCAGTAAGGTGGACTTCCCCAGTCACACTGCAGCCCAAACCAGATGGCAAGGTGCGGTTTTGTATAGATTTCCGCAGGTTGAATGGTTTAACCCCCACAAATGCCTACCCTCTCCCTCGCGTGGACGACAGTGTGGATAAGATAGGAAAAGCCAAGTTCCTCACTAAGATAGACCTTGTTAAGGGTTATTGGCAAGTGCCCTTGTCTGAGCGAGCGCGAGAGGTGTGTGGGTTTGTGGTGGACGGTGCCACATATTGTTGCCATGTTATGCCATATGGGCTGAAAAATGCCCCTGCAACGTTTCAGAAATTAATGAACGACATTGTAGCCGACATTCCCAACTGTACGGTGTACCTAGATGATGTCATAATATACGACGATGATTTTAACAGTCACTGTGCTCACATCGGACAGCTTTTTAATAAACTGAATGAAGCATGTTTGGTGGTAAACCTGGGTAAGTGCGATTTTGTCAAAGCCACAGTTTTGTACCTGGGGTTCGAGGTGGGGATGGGTCAGGTGTGCCCTCCACAGACAAAGATCAAAGCCATCGATCAGTTTCCCCAGCCTACGACTAAGAAACATTTAACAAACAAACTAAGAAACGGCATTTGGAGGTGTGGTGGAGTGGTCATGCCACTGGATTGGTAATCCAATGGACCCGGGTTCAAATCCCGATATGTCAATGGGAAGATATTATTGGGATTGAATTTGTGCTGTACCTAGTATCAGTGCATTACCACAAAGCCCACCGAAATGCCAAAAAAAATACCCTCATTGTTCCCTGATTAAATAACACTGTATGAATATTCCCATATTCAAAATATGTTACAGGGGGACAATGCCTAGTGAGTTCACTGCTCAATAGGTGGCGTTCTGAGAGTGAGGGTCTGAGTCTGGAGGGTGAGACGGTGAAGCACCTGAGCGAAGCAACCGGCCGCTTCAGAGATGGAGCTGTTTCGAGCCATGATGGTTGCTTCACATGTCTCACTCCCCAGACTGGAACAAGACCTCACGGGCTTCACCGTGTTGAGCGGTGGAATGTACAGGCTCTCAGCCTATGCCCGAGAGGGAGTAGTTGGAATATAGAAAAAAAAAAAAAAAAAAAAAAAAAAATTCATGCGGTTTCTAGGTATGATAGGCTATTATCGTCGCTTCATCAAAGACTATTCGACTGTACTTGCACCTTTAACTGACTTATTATCTAAGGACAAGAAGTTCCGGTGGTCTCCTGAGTGTGCAGAGGCGTTTTCCTTGGTGAAACACCTGTTATGTACCCACCCCATACTCAGGGCCCCGGACTTCAGCAGACCTTTTCAGCTGGCGACTGATGCCAGTGGCATGGGGGCTGGGGCTGTCTTGTTACAGACAGATGATGAAGGTATCGAACATCCAGTGAGTTTTTATAGTAAAAAATTCAATAGTGCACAAAGGAATTACTCTGTAATTGAAAAAGAACTCCTGGCGATAGTGCTGGCGCTCAGGCACTTCGATGTATATGTTCCTGCTTTCGGACCAGTCGTAGTGGTTTATACCGATCATCACCCTCTGAAATTCTTGAATCAGTTTCATAACCGGAATATGAGGCTGACCAGGTGGTCACTCATGCTTCAGGAGTATAATCTGGACATACGCCATATTGCCGGTTCTGATAACCTGATAGCGGATTGTCTTTCAAGGGTGGATGATGTTGGTTAGACTGCCACAGGATTGAGGGTTGAGTGTGGAGGAAAATAGGCTGTCACTGTAGTTCAGCCGAAAAAACAAATTAAAAAGCAAAAACCTTATAAAAACTCTTTATTTTTTATAACGTGTATAATTTTGTATAAGATGTTGTAGCAGTATCTAAGTTGAATGTTTTCGCTTATTGTCGCTAAGTTAGTTGAACTTGCTCGGTGGAGCGCAACAGTCTTTATTTTTTTTATATATAGTGCCTTGTGTCGCAACAGTGTGTGGTACTATGAGAAGCATTCTGTTAGATATGAAGAACTTAGTCAAGGGTCTTATATCTTGGGGGAGGTGTGACGCTTCTGCATAGTAGCCACGTGCGGGCATGCGCGCGCGTCGGCTGCCCAGCCGTTTAGAAACCGGCTGGTGGCAGCCGGTCGGCAGGCTTTTCCTTAGTATATATCCTACGACAACGTAACTAATGTCTGGGATATTCTTATGTTGTTTCACAGCTTGAAGCTGCCCTTATTCTTAACCAACGCATCTTAGTATATTTTATTCTCGATAGTTGATTATTTCATTATAATATATAAGATGTAAGTCTAGTGAGGGCAGGAGGAGACGAGCGGGAGAGAGAGACCGGCTTGGGACGTTGCTTCGCTTGCCAGCTTGGGACGAGCCTGAAGCGTTGCCATATGCATTTGATTGCAACGTTAGGCTTAGTTTCGACTCACGCACGGGGTAGAGGATTTTGACCAGGCAACAGTGTTGAGTGTTGCCAAGCCTGAGATGTATTCTGCATGCCTAGGGCGGGGTCCAGACAGATTCAAGACTCAGAGCTCACCTCACTGTCGTACCCTTCGGACCCCCTTGATATCTATCCCTCTCAACCCCACTTAGAAACTTTCTCTCTTACTTTGTATACCTTCCTTCCACTACTTCACCAATCTATTTAATTATCCCATCCCCTTGATAGACCTTATATCTATTATTGTATTAACGACGAGCTCTCAGATAATTAGATAGGATTTTGGGCCTTATGCGGAGACGTAATTGTTACTGAGACCTAGGAAGCTTTTTTGTTGTCTCATATTTGGTGGTTTCATGCTTGCTAGTGTGTTCTTGTGTCAGGTTAGCAGGGGCTAGACCGGAGGGGAGGCTTTTTGCGATCCTTTAGGTAAAGTCTGCTGGTGCGAGTCCTGTGGACCCGCACAACTTTACTAGGATACCCGTGGGAGTCTGGGGGCATTTTCTTGTCTGTGTCCTTGTGTCTAGTGTTGTGTTGTGTGAGGGCCCTTGCCTAGTCCACTCAGCACTGCGCTAGCACGTCTTGCTTTTGTTTTAGGGTC
The DNA here is from genome assembly GCA_032716605.1 of Paralithodes platypus. NCBI lineage: Eukaryota > Metazoa > Arthropoda > Malacostraca > Decapoda > Lithodidae > Paralithodes > Paralithodes platypus. The sequence continues at coordinate 18,713,258 of CM064546.1, read as the reverse complement.
GCCAGGAGAGAGTCAGATACTTGCGATCTGAGTCTCTCAAGAGAGCACCCTTTCAATTAGAGTAATTTGGCGCACAGACTTGGGAACGTCCCTAGGCTAGAGCAGGTGGCTCAGCCCGGGTATCCGAAGCCTATATCCTTCCGGCTAGACCTCTGCCGCCTGGCAGATTAACAGCTAGGGGTTTATTTATTTTTTATTTTTTTATTTTTTATTTTTTTCTATATTCCAACTTACTTCCTCTCGGGCATAGGCTGAGAGCCTTAACATTCACCGCTTTACAATGAACAGTGAAGCCCGTGAGGTCTTGTTCCAGTCTAGGGAGTGAGACATGTGAAGCACGTAGAGCACAACGAGCACCTGCCATCTTGCCTTCACATGAGGCACGGTGCTCACTCATGGCCCGAAACGACCCCATCCCTGAAGCCATCTCGTTCCCGTGCTTCACTGTCTCACCCACTACACTCGGACTCTCACACTTACACACACACAACGCCACCTGTTGAGCAGATAACTCACCAGGCATTGCACCCCGATAGCATATTTTGAATATGGGAATATTCATACAGTGCTATTTAATCAGGGAACAATGAGGGTATTTTATTGACGTTTCGGTGGGCTTTGTGGTAATGCACTGATACTAGGTACAGCACAAATTCCATCCCAAAAATATCTTCCCATTGATACATCGGGATTTGAACCCGGGACCTTTGGATTACCAGGCCAGTGGCAAGACCACTCCACCACACCTCCCCTATTTCTGTATGCTTGTTATTGTGCCACAGTTTACCGTTTTTGTGAGCATTGTGAGTCAGGGTGTGGCTTAGAGACTCTGTCCGAGCAGGCTTGCCTGACTAAGAGTGAGAAGCACACCTGTATGTGGTTATGTTGCGAGTTGCTGCCTTTAGTTAATTATGCCTATGCCATTATACACTGTATGGCCTATCACTAGTATTTATTCCTGCTTATGAGTTAAGAGTTCTCTAAATCCGTAACGTACTTTCTTTGCTAAGCATCAGATCCTACAGTAGCCGCATGCAGTTTAGAAACCCGCATCTTGTCTACCTGTACGATGTTTTGAGGACTGTTTGCTTTCACCTTCTTTCACGCAGGGGTGATTAGTTGTATTAATTAACGTAACGTTAAATGTACTTTCTTCTAGTTTGTTATTAAATTGTTTCTGCAATTTAATTCCGTTCTCTATCTTTTCCTTGAAGCTTTAAGTCAACTTAATTGTGTGATCTTTTATATAGCCTGCTTGACTATCAGCAGTCTATAGTGCGTGCACCCTGTAACCGAGTCATAGGATACCTCGTTGTCCAGGCAGGACTCTTGACGGTTTAGGGTGGTTTGTTGCCTGGGTTTATAGATAAGGGTTGGATCTAGCGTTTTCCGTTGTTGCTTGTTGCCGCATACCTAGTCCAATAGAAAGAGCCCAGTGTTTATATATCCCAGGACGTAACACTACCAGAAGGGAAGACTGCTAGGACAGGTTACTCCCGCACAACCCACCACTGTTGGGACTAATGGACCCACTAACTTACCAGAGATCCCAAAACAACTAACTTCAGATCAAGCAGGAAACATACATGAATTATTGTGGACGTATCGTGACGTGTTCGCCCAAGATGAAGGGGACTACGGATTAGCCCGGACACGACACCAACATGAGATACACACACAAGGACCCCCTATTAGGCAATCTTCTAGACGACAAAACCCAATTATGAGAAAAAAGGAGAAGGAACAGGTAGATGATATGCTTAACACCTTACGAGCGGCCTATGCGGTTTATTTATGTGTACCGCACAGCGGGGTGTTTTTAGCCAAAATAGGGCTGTTTACGTGATCATTTTCATGCCTAAATAAGACCCAGAACGTAAAACAAGTACCTATCCCTGAAAGGGCATAAACAGAGCTTTCGAATGACACCATAACGATCCTTGTATGATGGATAGTTTTCTTGCAATAACCGTGCAACGCGAGTGCAAAAAGCAGGTAATTCGGTACTTTCGGTACATAATTGAGTATGTAGCGAGTGAGAGAGGGAGGAGGGAGCTGAGATTTGTGTCAGTAGGTTCGCCGCGGTGGTCTGGAGCAGTCATACGCTCGCTAGTCTCCTGCCACCACTTGTCTCTCTCTCTCTCAGCCACATTACGTGCTGAAATTGCCACTCGAGTTATGTCGAGCGCCGCCACATAGTCCAGCTTTATTTAACTCGACTTATGTTGCTCGCCGCTAATTAAGGGTTAAACAAGGGATAGTAGTAGAATCATACAGTCCGTGGTCATCACCAGTAGTCCTAGTAAAAATAAAGGATGGGTCTACTCGATTTTGTGTGGATTACAGGAAACTGAATGATGTCACCATAAAAGACGCCCAGCCCCTACCTCGTATTGATGACTCGCTGGAGTCGCTCAATGGGTCTACGTGGTTTTCGACTCTGGATTTACAAAGCGGTTACTGGCAGGTACCTTTTAAATCAGAGGATCAGGAAAAAAACGTGTTCGCTACGAGCGAAGGTAAACTCTACCAGTTCTCGGTTCTACCGTTTGGAGTTTGCAATGGGCCAGCGAGTTTTACGAGGGCTATGGATGAAGTATTGAGGGGACTGACGTGGCGAACCTGTCTGGCCTACTTTGACGACATCATAATATTCTCGAGCAGTTGGGAGGAGCACCTTGACCGGTTGCAAGAAGTGCTAGATCGAATCCGGAAGGCGGGACTAAAACTGAAATCTTCAAAGTGCCAGCTAGGGGCACGCAAGGTATCATATTTAGGACATGTGATTTCCAAGAAAGGTATCCAACCTGACCTCCTTAAAGTGAAAGCCATCGCAGAAATCTCTCCCCCTACTACTGTAAAAGGAATCAGAGAATTTCTAGGGATGGCCTCCTACTATCGAAGACTTATACCCAGTTTTTCTAAACTCGCCCGGCCTTTAACTAAAAGACTCGAGAAAGGAAGAAGGTTCGACTGGGACCACGACAGCCAAGAGGCTTTTGAAACCTTAAAACAAAAATTAACCTCCAACCCCATTATTTGTCACCCCGATTTCACTAAACTTTTCCAACTGTACACCGATGCCTCTGATGAAGGGCTAGGGGCAGTATTGGCCCAGAAGGTTAATAAAAAGGAAGGCATAGTTTCCTGTGCCAGCAGAACTCTAAATAAAGGGGAAAAGAACTACAGTGTTACCAAGACATAATGTCTAGCCTTAGTATGGGCAGTACAATACTTTCGACCTTATTAAGCTGGAATACATTTTGAAGTAATTACCGACCACCACAGTTTACAATGGCTCTGGAAGATGAAGACAGAAAACGGATTATTTGTTAGGTGGAAGGGAATTCTGGAGGAATATTCATTCAATGTTAGGCATAGACCAGGAAAACTACATACAAATGCGGATGGATTATCTAGGTTACCTGTAGCTCCGGTACAACCCACTCAGCGGGAAAAGAAAGAAAAGGAGCTTACACCAAACCAGGGGGATACATTTCGGTTTTCTGATGGGGCCTGGCGGGACTCTAAACATCGTGTAGTGTTAGATTATTCCGAAGCCAAACACATGATCGAGATCTTACATGGACGAGACGGGAAGGGGGCTCACTTAGGACAGACTAGAGTGTTGAAGCAATTCAATGAGAGGTATTGGACCTCCCGGGCTGACAAAATAGTCAAGGAAGTAGTGCAAAGCTGTTTGGGGTGTCAACAAGGAAAAGATGGACGAGGACCCAGGCAACAAGCAGGGCACATGCTTGCTGGAAAGCCCTGGGAAAAGTTGTCTGTAGATAATGTGGGACCCTTGCCCAGAAAGAACAACCAAAGGTACTGTCGGTCACCTTTCCGACTGGGCCACCTATGGTAATTTCGCTGGGAGTCTTTCGCTCTGATATTAGTAAGATCGCTCACTCCCCCCACCCTGAATCTGTTGCATATTATGTCCCATAGATGGCGTAGTTAGATTTGCGGGGTGAGGGGGGGGGGGGGGATTATTGAGTAGGAAAGGTTGGAAGTGTGTAGGGTGAGGATGTTAAGTGAATTATTTCCCCAGGTATATGGTTACCGTGTTATCTCATGATATTAAGGACAGTTATTGAACAGCTATTTTTAGTGAAATCTGCCTTTAATAAATATTGGAATATGTATTATTAATTTGTGCAACCATTGCTACCGTTCCGTTCTCCGCTTAAGCTGTTGCTTAACCCACTGCTCTAGACACGTGCTAGATAATATATATGGAGACCTTAAGTCTAATGTTAATAACGTTAATATTAGCACACCCATATGTACAATTTATCTTTAAATATCAATATTATGTTTCATTTATAGATGACTGTCAACATGGTTTCCATGGAAACGAGAGCTTATTGGTAATTTGGGAATACTGTATAATCACAGGAAGTTAAGGTCACACTACTATTACACCAAAAGTCGAACACAATGTTCTCAACAATGTTATACAAAACAAACAAACACAAAAATAGTTTATTAGCCTTTTGTACAATTTGATCATGGGCGATTTACATATTAATCTTATTTGATATACAGTATTTTACTATCATTTAACTTTTTACAAAGCAGTTTACAAACATTTACTGGCCATGAACTTTTGTTTATTTGGCCTATGCCTATTGACTCAAGATAATCGTTTTCCGAAAGTAAATTAGTTGATGAACTACCGTAGGTATATATAATAAAGCAAATGACTATGTATTCTATGCCATTCAGGAAAATTGGTATGTCAAAAATTAAAATGAAGCTGGCATCCGTATTTTATGATTGATTGCATTAACGATCTATTGCACAGCTAGATAAGGACTGAAATACTCTGCATCATCAAACTTCCGTTACCTCACTGTAGACGTTTATGCTATTTTGACCTCTTTTGTCTCATGACAGAAAGTTGAAAATGGTATGGCTCAATTCCTCGACACCCTAACACCTCTGAAAATGCCACACTTACAGCTGTTCAGGCATGCCAACATGTGTCACGATATCAATATATACTCTCTATCATTGCTGTCCTTAACAATATAATGGTTTTGACCCACTTGCGTTATCTTTCAACGCTAAACAATAACAGGTGCTTAATGTGCTTCCTGTGAAGTTGTTTTGATTAGAAAAATTTGCAGAATATAACTGTTGGTATGCCTGGAGACAATATATCCTCGTGGCTTGCATTGGAAACATTATTATAGTTATACTAATTAAAATACAAAGGATTACTGTGGTAATTTGATTTGGCAATTAACATACGAAAAATATCATTGTAGAGAACAATGTGTTTGTAGACGTTTACTTTTGGTGTAATGGTAGTGTGACCTTAATTTACTGTGATTATATTCCCAAACTACCAACAAGCTCTCGTTTCCATGGAAACCATGATTACAGTCATCTATACATGAAACAAAATATTGATATATAAAGATAAATTATACATATGGGTGTGTTAATATTAACGTTATTAACATTAGACTTAAGCTCTCCATATATATTATCTTACACGTGTTTAGAACGGTGGGTGAAGAAACAGTTTAAACAAAGAACGGAACGGCAGCAATGATAATATAGGAGTTTTGGTTTGTGTGTGTGTGTGTGTGTGGTTTGTGTGTGTGTGTGTGTGTGTGTGTGTGTGTGTGGGTGTGATTACCAATTATGCCAAGAGTAATGCTTAGTTGACGTAGTTTGTGTTTCCGAGGTTAGAGAGTGATGGTCGACCAATGACTATCACTGTTGTCAATTGCATGAGAATATGTTATTAGTTGTATGAGATTGCACTGCATATAAAAGAAAAGACAATGCTGTATTAGTTTAAATAAATAGTACATTTTAAAAAATAATATATGTAAGGTAGCTTTCTGAACTCCTAAAAGTAGGCGAAAATCTATACTATATCATTAATTATAGCATATTTATCCCCACGACTTATGTGACACCAAATGATAATATGGCTTTTAAACAGGTTATATATAGGCCAATAGTGGATGCAAGTTATCTATTTGATGACAACATTCGATGGCGGGTCATAATGTGTCTAACACAGAAAAAAAACAATGCCTTATATGGTGATAATGGCGTTATATGTGGACTTATTTTACTCCATATCATTATGTGTGTATCTGCTCTTTTGCAATCATATTTACAAGCAGCCTCGTACGGATCAGTAGATATGTTGTTGCTTGTTTTCCTTTTTACTTATTTGTTAAACGTGACATGTTGGGTAGACTTATACAAATTGTGTCACAATCGTATGATAATAATCAGATTATTTCCTTGCTCTACCATGAGTCACACCTATCGATTACTTTACATAATCCGTGCCCGATCTATATTTATGAAAATGGACTGAAACTTGTATTTTGGCTAATTATTTTGCATTATGCTTATAATCCTGTTAATAATATATTAAATTTTGTGTCGTGCATAATTTCACATTTTAGCATGATTCGTTGACATTCCTAATCTCTCGCACAAATATATATGAAGCAAATCGAAATCGCCAGGCTCCACATTGGTGAAATAAGGTTGGCTAATGTATGATGGCTACTGTCTGCATAACATGTAATTCTAAATATGTAAATATTCTTCTGAAGTTATATACTTTTGAATATTTTGTATTGGCATATACAATAGATTTTAATGATTATGGTAACGATTCATACAATCATTTAATCTACAAACTATTATTACATCTAGCAAACTCAAATTGACCACTCACATCCCTCTTTACAGAACGAAGACCCATTCATTCATACAGACTTACACTAATATATCGCTATCGCTCGCCAGGACAAAATCGACACCTAAATGACACTAACAGAAAACTAATGGGGCTAAACTTGAGAAAGAAAGGGGAACAGAAAAAAGCCCCATCTCCCCTTAACCTCGTATAATTTAGCCGAGTACTCCTATTGTAAACATATTAGGTTCTCTGAGATAAGGTAATCGTAGGATAGGTTTAAGAAAGACTGAGTAGTACTATTAACACAATTGTGTAATTTAGGTGATCGCCACGTTCTAAGGATAAACGTTATACGGATAAAGGAAAAGGACATATTGATATTAGGGAATATTACATAGAAACACACACAAAATATACGAGAGAATGGAAGTGAATTACATAATAATGAGGAAATACGGTGGAAACTCTTATAACTGTAACATTGAAGGCCTTCAATATGTCTAGCGCAATAGAAAAGGTCTCACCGAAGTCCCGAAAGGAGGATGACCAGGAGTTAGTAAGATATGAAAGAAGATCTCCTATAGAGCGACCCTTAACCCTTATTTAGCAGCCTAGGCGGTATATTTGACCGTGCCGCACAGCGTTTTTTTTTTTTACCATAAATGGGGTTGTTTCCGTGCTCTTTTTCATGCATAAACAAGACCCAGAGCGTAATACAAGTATGTGTCCCTGAAAGGGCGTAAATTGAGCTTTCCAATGACACCCGAACCATCCTTCTACGATCACTGGTTGTCTTGCAACGATTGTGCAACCGAAGGGCAAAATCGCTAAAATACGGTAATTTCTTTATATAATTACGTATGTAGCGAGGGAGTGAGGGTGGATGTAAGTGGAGTAAATCTCAGTAGGTTCACGGCGGCCGTGGCGAGCGGTCATGAGGTAACCCATGCTCCTCCAGTCACTCGTCTCTCTCTCAGAGCCAATATTGCGCCAAAATTGCACTCAGACTTAAGGCGGGCCCCGCCACATAGTCCAAATTTTTCGATTCGGACTTAAGTCGGGCCCCGATCTTTAACCCGGGAACTGCGGGGAGACTCTTAAGAGTTCCCCCGGCGGACTGCGGGGAGACTCTTAAGAGTCAGAGAAGAAAAAAATTCAACTTTTGACATCGATAAAAACATATTTTTTTTATTTTTATTTTTTTATTTTTTTATTTTTTTTTGGTCCCTGGGCCATGCAAAATCTCAGTCCTCTACCTCCCCTCCTTCCCCACTTTCCTCCTCTCCTTCAGTTATCACCTATTTTCCCTGTTATTCCCTTATTCTGAGGTATATTTTCGTGCTAACATTAGAAATCCAGTTGCAGGGTGTGGTCATCACTGATAGCAAGCGAATGCAAGAGAGAGAGAGAGAGTATCGATCGACTGTGTCTCAGTGGCCTTGGGGGAAATTGGCGGAAAAGCAGCTTGCCTCACCCACACATTATACAACTCGCGGGCTAAATCTCCGATTTTGACCATCCAAACGCTGTTTTCACTCGTTTTATTGTTGTTTCAGGTTAATACCTTTATAATCAACCCATAATAGGCGCATATGGATAAGTATTAATGCTATTAATGGTACAATGAATATTTTAGTGACGGAAACACCTCAAATACATGCGCACAGGGAGAGGTGTCTAATTACCCCCATGCGCACTTCAGAGGTTAAGGGTTAAGGAAGCCATACTGGCGATCTGAGAGTAGATTATGAGAAGATAAATCCTTAAGAAATTTGGAAGTAAGAATAGTTTCAAAAACTTTAGAGACACATGAGATGAGAGCAATTGGACGATAGTTGGAGGGTTGAGAATGGTCACCCTTCTTTGGGACAGGTTCAATGAGAGCTAACTTCCAGCAAGAAGGGAAGACGTTAGAGAAGAGACAGAGACAAAAGAGTTTGCCTAGGCAGGGAGTCAGCACGGAAGAACAGTTTTTGAGTACAACAGGAGGAACACCATTCGAACTATACGCCTTCTATGTACTAAGCCCAGAGAGGATAGAAAGTACATCTTTAGAAGAGATTTGGATATTAGGCATAAGTAAGAGAGGTGGAGAGGTGAAGAGGGATGAATAGCACCGGAATCATCCAAGGTGGAGTTTTTAGCGAAAGTTTGAGCGAATAGTTCAGCTTTGTCAGAGGAAGAAGTGAGGGTTGTGCCATCAGAGTGGAAAAGAGATGGGAAAAACCAGGAAGAAAAATTGTCGGAGAGGTTTTAGGCTAGATGCTAGAAAGCTTGGGAAGAGTTAAAGTTGGATAGTTTAGTGCATTTATTATTGATGAAAGAGTGTTTGGCAAGTCAAGAACAGATTTGGCTTGATTCCAGGCAGAAACATAGGAAGAATGAGATTCTTGAGTTTTAAGGCGTCGGTACCGTTTAAATGCTTCCTCCTTATTGCGGACAGCAGTAGAAAAAACATGAGTAAACCAAGAATGTTTGCACTAGTCAGAGAGAAAGAAAATGGAATGTATGCCTCCATGCCCGATAGGATTACCTCGGTAATGCGTTCAGCACTCTCCGAGGGTCCTCGGCCACAGAAGCAAAATTCATTCCATGGGAAATCAAAGAAGTACTGCCAGAGAGCCTCCCAGTCGTCAGCGACAAAGTGCCACAAGCGCCGCCTGGTGGCCGTACTGGAGAGATAGGACAGATGACAGAGATAAGTTTATGGTCGGAGGAGCCCAAAGGAGAGAAAAGATCGACAGTATAAGACGAAGGGTTAGAAGTTAGAAACAAGTCAAGAATGTTGGGCCAATCTCCGAGGCGATCCGGGATACGGGTAGATAGCTGAACCAACTGCTCTAGGTCATTTAGGATAGAAAAGACGTAGGCTTGTTCACCAAGTTGGTCAGTAGAATTAGAGGAGAGCCATTGGTGGTGATGAACGTTGAAGTCTCCTAAAATGGAGATTCAGAGAAAGGAGAAATGGCTAGAATGTGTTCCACTTTAGAGTTTAGATAATCAAACAATTTGGGAAAGTCGGTAGAGTTAGAGGAAAGACAGATATCACATAAATATTTAATATAAGAATGACAGGAGAGTTTAAGCCAAAAAGTGGAGAATTCAGAGGTGCCAAAATCGGAAATACGAGAGCAAGTGAGTTTGTTGTGCACATATGCACAACATCTGCCTTTGGCTTTGGATAAAGAAAGTAAGAGGATACAGAGAAGGGGCTGATGGCAGTTGCTTCAGACACCTGAGTTTCCCACCCACTCAGGTCAGCCTTGGCTGGGATCGAACCACTCGACCGCCGTGGCTCCAGTGCTGAATGAAATTATCAAGCACCAGTCTCAATAAAATGTATGATTGCAGCCAAAACAATAAGGGTGAACCATGGTCGGGAGGTTCATGGTCGATGTATGAACTATTAACACGGATATTATATGCGATTGTTGTTACAGGAATGAATGGAGGAGGTTTGTTAGGAAGAGCATGTGAAGGTATTTGTAACCTTTTAATTGACAAACCTGGAAGGTCATCATCCCCGATGTTCTGAAGAGACTTTGTTGTGGAAGTGTATATCATATGAGGTGAAGTCAATGATATTGAGGCCTGGTGAATGTTGTTCCGAATGTTAAGATACTTGCTTTGGAAGGTGTTTATTGTATTAATGTTCTCCCGGTCATAATTTTTCCATTTCTAATGTCCCTTGCTAATCTTCCCCATCTATTTGACGGGAATGAAGGGTTGGCTATTGACTGTATGACTGCCTGTTACACTTTCTGTGGTAGCATTAGCATGACCAGGTGCTGTCTGTTATATACTAATGACTATACTGTTTCAGCGACCAGGTAGATGTCAATAGTTCCAGCTGAATGACTTGTGCGACCGACCGTGATTATTTAAACCTTTAAGAATTAATAATTACTAAAGGATGATACATTGAACACTATCGCATGAGCCAATCAGCTAGACTTATTGACATCTCACCTCAGCGTCGCTGAAACAGAGTATAGTGATCCAGCAGCCCACATAATGGATACAGTAACAATACCCAACAGGGTTTTATAAACTCATGGTCATCGGGGTCACCGTCCTACAGATATTATCTGCCATCACTCACAGTGCACTCGGTTTATGGTTACGCATATAGTTATTAATGATTATATAGGGTGACAGTCTCTTATCTAACTTATACATTTTACTGCACATAATATATAATTACCCTTGCATAGACTTAATCATGAGATATTTAACGTTAACATAGTTATATCGGCATTGAAACCCCACACACACACACACACACACACACACACACTCACACACATACAACTGCCACGTGAAATTGTGATATAATTGTGGTCTCTTCAGACCTAGCGTGGTTGCTAAATTTCAGCATATCTTAAATAGTTCCTACGCATGTTTTTCTCTTCCAGAAGCCAATAGGTATAAGTCATAACATGATTGGTTGTTAAAATATCAGTGGATATAGCTTTTTCATGAGCTACCCTGGCATCTGTAACGCGCTGCGTTAGTTGCGAAAGATAATAATTGGTAGAAAGTTCGGTCCCTGTGACTCTCCTGCCAAACCACTATTCCTACACACACAGAGAGAGAGAGAGAGAGAGATAGCTAGAGCCATAACATATACTGATATGCGCGTGCATGAAGTGAAACATTAGTGTTTATCGAAACACAAGTGTGTGTGTGTGTGTGTGTGTGTCTTTGAAAGATCATATTAGCTTTGTTGATTAAAAAGTTTCCCAGAGGTTAGGTTTGCTCAATCGTCTGTTACCCCTTATCCCCGTACAGCCTCTTTCTCCGTACAGGGACACTGTTGTAAGCGTATCAGGTATTGTTCGCATATGAAAAATGCCTCTGAAAGGGTGCAGTCAAAGGCATGTAATCTCTACTCTTCTCCACGATATTGTCTACAATCTCTCCACATTCTGAAAATTGCATGTATATTACTGTTATGCCATTATTATAATCAGTGTTCTTCACAGCTGTCCCAGCGTATACCTCTCACTCTGCAGAGACAGAGGGCCACCCGCTTCGTAACTCATTCCCACCACTTTTCTGCCCACCATTCAAAGCCAACAGTTAACTTAAATTTTCAGCTCAACACGTAAAGTATGGAATTCACTCCGTAAATGTGTCTATCCCTCACCCTATGACTTTGTTTCAAGTTTTGCGTGTCCTGCAGTTACATTCCAGTGAACCTTAAATATGGTTCTGTACTAACCATTCTGTTCTGACTGGGGTAAGGGGGACAATAGGACGTCAAATTGTTTATAAGTAGTTTTGCCTCTTGTCTCTTTCATACGCAGAGAAACAATTTATTAGGTAAAGGGAAGTGGAGAACGTCAAACCTTTGATTGTCATATCTAGGAATTGGGTTGCTTGTAATGGGAATTTGCACAACATAGGTGAAGTGGCTCTGCGGGTCATTTTTTTGTCATATGTTTAGATGAATATATAGAGTAAACATTACCGAATACTTATTCTTTTGATTAATAAATACTCTATCCACGGATATTAGAGTCAAGCTTTCGTGTATAAGTCTCTTCGATGTATTCGTCCATTTAGTTCGTATCTCCCTTTATTTTTTGGTTTCTCTCTGAACGGTTTAATTATATTTGCATTGCTATCCAAATGTATATGCTAATAACAAACACCTTTATCATACATATCAACATTTGGAAATGCAAACCACTAAAACTTCTCTGGGGCTACTTTGAAAGTATATAGCGTTTTCCAATGACATTTTAGTAGGACCTATTTTTCTTATAAGTTATAACGACTTTGAAGTTTGTAGCACTTATTTCCGAGCAAATAATTTATTTGTTTCTATTTAAGTAGGTTACCAGTTCTAAAGTCTGATATTTTTGTACTGTATTTAATCATATTTTAGTCATATATATATATTTTTTCTTCTCCAAACCCCCTTCTCAATCACAAAATACACATCTTGAGAATATCATAATTATATCAATATATATTGCACTGCTTTTATTGCTGAATGACCTATTTTCTCTAACAGTGTAGGATTATTTGGCGTAAGCGACTAGTTATGAAAGCTGTAATTTTGGTATGGGAATTTCACTAATGACGACTAGATGGATATGGATATGCAATACATTATTTGGTTTTAATTAACAACACAATGCTACACATAATGCTGTATTTGAAGAAAAAGATATGAGACAGAGAGGTATGAGGAGCCCCAAAACAAATGCCGCAAATCGACAATACGGGCCCGCCCGGGACCTCAACCAAAATTAAGAGACCAACATTAACCCAAAGAAGAGCAAATGAACATCAGCTAAGGAAAAGACTAATCTATAATGTGGATATATATAGATAGATAGATAAATAGATAGTGTGAGTGAATGAGTGAGAAAGAGCTGTCTTACTAAATAGTTACACATAAAGAAATATTTCTTAAAGGCAGATTTCACTAGCAAAAACGATTTACATCTTAATTAATATCAAGAGATAAAACGGTAGCCATAAAACTGGTGAAATAATTCACGTAACCACCCTCCCCCACCCTACATGCTTCCAACTTTCCCTACACAATAACCCCCCCCCCCCCCCTTCTCCGTGTAGCCCACCCCTCTCCTTCCCAGCAAATCTAACGACGCCATCTATGGACATAATATGCAACAGATTCAGGGGGGGGGGGGGGGGGGAGTGAGCGATCTTAGTAATACCAGAGCGAAAGACCCAGCGAACTTACCATTAGGTGGCCCAGTCTGAAAGGTGACCGACTGTACATCTTAATCTGTGTTGATGTCTTTTCCAAGTATACCGTTGCTTGTGCCATTCCAGATAAAAGGGATGAAACCGTAGTAAAAAGCATACTCGATAAAGTAATTTTCGTGTATGGCATTCCGGAATCCATTATGAGTGATAGGGGTAGAGAATTCAATAATGAGATTTGGCAACATTTGGGGGATACCTTGGGTTACCAGATTCGGCATACCTTCCCGTATTGGCCACAAGGGAACGCTGTATGCGAGAGGAATCATAGGTTACTCCCTAATTGTGTCAGAGCCTTTTTGAGTTCACAAGGAGAAGAGATAAACAGAGAATGGCCTCAACCATTGGTAGAAATAATTTGGGGAATTAATATGACAGTTTGCAGAACTACCGGATATTCTCCTTATGAGATAATATTCGGGGTTACACCTAAATTACCCCAGGAATGACTTCTGCCTTACGCTACCAACCGTACCACCTATTCTCGACCGGAAAAATACCTTAAAGGTCAAGGGGAAAGACGTCAGCAAATTCATACTCAGATAATGCAACGGCAACCCAAGAAACTTACTCTGATCAATCCTTATCAATGAGGGGAGTAAATTCTAGTAAAAAGACATGACGAACAGTAGTTCCAGTGGCTGTCTTCAATAGCGCCACCCGCTCTACAGAGTCTTCCCCCTTGTACACCTCCAACTCGCGGCCTAATTTCCAGTACAAACGAGGACTATCTTCTCTTAGTAAAACCACTTCACCAACAGTAGGTGCCGATGGTCTACCAGAGGGTTTGATACTCCTTTCCCTCAAGGCTAGCAGATATTTGTTAATCCACCTTTTTCTAAAGTCCTCGATTACCTTAGATATATACTGGTATCGCTTAGACACCGCTGCTTCAGAGTACAACGAAGGATCCTCTAGTTCTACAATTGACTGGAAATCGGACGGAAATGCAGTCAATGGTTTACCGTAGAGTAAGTGAGCTGGCGTTAATGGTAGTATTTCTTGTAGGTCGGTGTACACATGCGTGAGCGGACGATCATTCACGACTGCTTCTATTTCGGTGAGGACTGTCATCAACAAACTCTTCTTCAATAGAGTACGTCCTACTACCACTCTTAGTTCTGATTTAACTATGCCGACACACCGTTCCCACATTCCACCAAACCAAGGTGCCTTAACTGGGATGAACCTCCATTCGCACTTCTTTTCTCCCATAAAAGCGATGATTGTCCATACTTTTATTTCAATAAGTATTGGACAGTTTAAATTTAAGTGTAATCTTAAGTAATAAGTAATAAGTTTGTAGGAATAAGAATCATAATAATATTATTTAGTATAAATGGGAAGGATATTGAATTATGTTCTGTATTAGATATTAAGTAGTAATGTCATTCCTATATACTTAGGTAATTATAAGGGGGTCGATATTTACCAACAGATTAGCGCATGCGCGGAAAAGTGAGGCTCCCGCAAATTTGACAGGGAACCCTCACTTGCTCTCCAACTACCACCGCCGACATTACTATTTATCTTGTTATCATTCCATTCCATTAACCCGTTAGAACTAACCTCAGCGTAGATTCCCATCAATTCACCTATCATCTATTATCCTCCTAATTATAATTTAAGTATTATGGCCCCCTTCTGTTATTCACTATCTACTAAACTTCTTTAATCATCCCTTGTTTTCAATCAACCTGTCAACCATACCGCCATACTTGTTGCCCAGTTCCACTCCACATTAACCCTACCTGTCGCCTACGATCCAGCAACCAGGTAATAATACTATTGTGTGGTATCATATAATTCTACAGTTCATTTCCTCCAATAATATCCACATAATAAATGGTCCTTCGAACCTCTTAAGTTTCTTCTACTCGTCTCGGTAGTTTGGAGTCGTAGAGCGGCGGTTTGTTGTGGCTGGAGCGGCGCGGCGGTTGTTTCGTTCCCCTGTTTTCTTATTTTATTTGTGTGGGTGTTGGCCGCGAGGGTCGCCTCATGGCCCAAGGGTTTTACAGGCATGGATCCGCAGGGGGGGGGGAATAGGAGAGGACTTTGTACCTGAGAGGGCTGGGTATCCTGGGGCCATTAAGAAAGTGGCCATCATAGGACACTCGTTTGTCAGGGATTTGTCCGTTGACAAACCGATATACCATCCCTACTTCACTGTTAAGCCTCTCGCAGCCCCTGGCGCTACAGTAACCTCTCTACGAGGAATCGTGGCCTGGACCCAATTGGTCAGTTGGAGACCCCACCTTACATTTCTCGTGATTGGGGGGAATGATGTGACACGCGGGGTCGTGCCAAAATAGCTGGCTAACAAAATTCAGGAATTGGCGAGGGAGGTAGAGAACGAGACAGGGGGGTATTGTAGGATCATCGGGATCGAGAAACGGCAGAACCCTAGGGGCCTGGGGGTTGATGAGTTCAATAAAATCAGGAACTCGGTCAACCAGTGGCTCAAAAGGAATCTGCCGTATACCCGGAGCCGTCACTCATCGATGAACACGTCAGCCAACGATTTTGCGGCTGACAGGGTCCACCTAAATTACCCCGCATCAGACCGGCTGTTCAAGGAGTTGGTGGAGTCGGCTCGGGTGTTTTTCGGTGCCGATGCGGAAGCCCTGTTGGACAGAAGATTTTTCGAACTTAATATGCATATGCATTAAGTTGGCTCAATACCATATAGGCTAATTAGGTTAACTTTACCCTAAATTTAAATTTTTCTTCAAGTTAGTCTATTATTTTAAATTTAGCTTCATGTTGTCCTAACCTAATATTTAAATTTTCTGCAAGTTAGTCTATTATTCTAAATTTAGCTTCATGTTAGCCTAACCTCAAATTTAATTTCTCTACAAGTTACCTTAATTTTTTTAATTTAGTAGCCTATCATGTTAACCTCTTGAATTAAAATATAACTTAGCCTATCAAATTTAGATAAATTATTTCAACATGGGTGTTCCTTTGATCCTTGATATAATAATGTAATAAGTTTCCATTAATGATTACCGCCGCTCGTGTTTGAGTGTTAATTCCGAACCGAGTTTGATCGGCGGAAGAATTTTTCTCTTTCGGCTAAACTTTTGTAAACATTTTGTATTTCGCAATTTCTATCCGCTTTTGACTAAAATTAACAATGGACGATCTAGCCCAAGGCAAACGCCGTAGGGCAGGCATTAAAGGGTCATTAACCGTCCTATCAAGGGATTTAGAGGAGTTCTTGGAAACCGCAACTCGGGTAGAAGTCGAGGCAAAATTACATTGTGTGCAGACACAGGTGGCCAAGTTTGAAGCCAATCAAGATGTTTTGTTGCCGCTATATACCTCTGACACCGAGTATTTTAAGGAAAACCAAGAGGATACCATCTACATATTTGTTATGTATGGGATAATCGCTACTCTGAAGGAGAAACTGGGTCCACCAGAAAGGCAAAATCAGTCTGAAGTAAAGAAAGTATCGGGTGTTAAATTGCCGCACCTGACTTTGCCCACCTTCGCTGGCGACCCAACATTATGGACGGGATTGTGGGATATGTTTAGATGTGTGGTGCATGACAGGACTGATTTAAGTGCGATTCAAAAACTAACGTACTTCAGGGGTCAGCTACAGGGAGACGCCTATAAATTAGTATAAAGCTTTACGGTTGAGGGTGCAAGTTATGGCCCTGCCGTGGACTTGCTTCAAGAGACCTTCGGGCATCCCGACAGAGTAAAAGCAGCACACATCATGAACTTTCATGACCTTGTCTCACCTAAATGTCAAACAGTACAATTAAAGGCTTTTTACTCCAATATGGAAAGTGCGATGCGATCTATGACTAGTCAAAGGGTAAGTTTAGAGGAATTCTGGGTGGTGACACTCTTGAATAAATTGCCATCACCAGTTAACCTGACAAGCGCGAAATAGACCTAGGGGCTAGGGTAGTTATTTGTGCATTTCTAGCCTTGTATTCTGACAGAATTCGTTATATTTACAATATAGAGCATTATTTGTTTTCGGTATGCTTTTATTTTACATATATGATGTATATATGAACCTTCAAGAGTGCTAAAATAAGTGGGAAAAGCATTTGGGTGGTGAAAAACGAAGATATAGGCCACCCGGTCATAATCTCAGGCGAGAGAGAGCCACAGGCAACCCTCCTCTCTCGCTGTCTGTGAGGTAACTGAGACGAGCGGGGCGGTGTGGGCCGGTGTCTGGGTGTTGCATAACGATCTTTTCTGCAACCCACTTGTGCTACATTATCGCGGGAGAGAAAAATAACCGATAAATGATGATAATAAGAGGAAAAATAGGTGATAAATGAGGAGGGGAGGGAGGGGGGAATAAGGTGGGGAAGGAGGGGAGGGGGGTGGGTGAGATTTACATGGATGAGTACTGGAGGGGCATTATCTCACCTAGAGACAAATTCCTTTGTTTTGATAGGCCCTTTTTTTGTATGGAAGGCTTTTTTTATGGTCTTGCTTCCGTGAGGCCTATCGCGTTCCCTATAGGAAGCCTTCCGTGAGGCCTATCGCGCTTGCCGGGTTAAGGAAACCGTTAGGAGGGAGATGGGTGATCAGAGTCTAGATTATAAGACTTTTACAGAGTGTTTTCAAGCGGAACTCTACAACATGGTGGGTCAAGATACCCCTGCGAAGGAATTTCCTATGGCTATAGCTACATTCACGACGCAGAGCGGTAGCAGCCAATTTGCCTGTAAAGTGTGTAGTGGGAAAAATCATCCCTGGTACAAATGCTTTAACCCTCCTGGCCCGGTTGTCATTTTAAAATGACACCACGAACTAAGGGCAGGAGCCTGGGTGTCATTTTAAAATCTGTAAGCTTGAAAGCCTATTCAGCTTGTCTGAACGCCGTGCGTCCGACGCATGTAAACAAAGCCGATCGTTACGTCACCGCACCTCCGAAAACAAGAAAGAGAAGACTCGTTTGTTATTGTATGTCTGTATGACGTTGTTTCAGTAGTGAAAAGATCGTCATATTGCTAACATCGCCTGCAAGTGCTCTCCACTGAAATCGTCATCACAACTGAACCAGTTGACATAGAGAGCTCTACTCAACGCCAGTCTACAGATTGGAAACCGCACTACATATATAGATGCGTGGGAAATTTCTAGCAGTTAAACTAAACAAAAATACGGTAGCCTAGGCCTAGACGTTTTTCGGCCAGATCGCCCGGGTAGCCCACACTGTCATTTTGAGAGCCTGCCCGGGCCAGGAAGGTTAAATATAAGACAGGTTCTCTCAGAATAAAGAGAGCCAGGCAACTACAGCTCTGTGTCGGGTGTCTCTCCAGTGAACACGGTAGTAACGGGTGTACAAACCCTAATATTAAGAATTGTAAATTCTGCCGTGGCAAACATTTTCACTCCCTGTGCCAAAAGCAGAGAGAGGTGAGTTCAGCAGGTGGTGGTAGTAGTAATAAAGTAAAGTCAACTCCAACAACCTCAACAACAATGTCCGTAAGTATGAGTAAACAGACAGTAATTTTACCCACAGTTCAGCTGCCTGTAAAGGGTAAGTACAAGAAGACCGTAAAGGTCAGATCGCTACTTGATCAGTGCTCGCAGAGGACTTTCGTGAAGAGCTCTGTATTACCTTCCCTTTCTTATGAATCAAAGGGAACGGAACAATTGAGTCTTCACGGCTTCACCGGAACCCAAACCTCTCGTGAGTATCCTGTTGTAGCACTAAAGTATATACTGTTAGGGATTTATATTTCATTCAAGTGTCACTGGTTGTAATTGAGGTATTGTGCTTGTTATGGTGGATGCGATCTTTAATTATTTATGATTGAACATCGTATGCAATGTTATGAGCCCGGAATAATTAATTCGACCTGTAGACAGCTTAGTTTTATATAGAGGAAGCTATTTTTGTTCAAGAGTGTACGAGTCAGAGTGTGGTGGTATTGCAGGCAGTTCTCTCATCCCCCCCCCCCCCGTTTTCGTTCACATTCCATTCTACCCCCTATCGTCCTACACCCGTAACCCTATTCATTCTCCCCCCCCATTTCCTCAACTCCCTGTCTCTTATTCGTTGCCTGACGTACGAATGATATTGATTATAACTAGGTAATAATGTATTTGGCTTTTCTAACCATAAGTATTGTTTACAAGATATATCATAGAGTTCTTGGTAAAAGTAATACTTTAATTCAGCAAGTATATAATGAGTTGAGATTAATACAGTTAGAGAAGTTGGTATCAGAGCCAGGTGCGCTAAGGGTATATAAGCCGCTAGTACCGTAACGGCAGGTAGCGTATTCTCCACCACCATCATAAGCTGCCCTGCCCTGAGTTTGTTTGTAAAAGAATCACCATGAGTTGAATAAGTATCGCCTAGGATTGTTTCTATGTTTATTGATTGCTTTCACTTACTCTCTTGGAGGGTATTTATATAACTATGTATTATTTTTCTTAAGAGTGTCTTACTATTTCACTTCAATGTTTCTCACTTTGATATTTTCACTAGAAGTAACTTTTATGTATAATTAATAATGTAAATAAATTATAATTTTATTTTACATAATCTTTACATTTTACTTTTATGCTAACATATTATTCTTTTGATTGTTGGGATAAATCTAAGTCAATGTAACTATATATAACTAATTTTGAACGAGTGATAAGAAAGGAATAACTTTGGGGTTTTTAGGCTAAAACAGCCATTTGATATCAACTGATATTTTATGAACTTGCCACATCTTTTCACCTACCAAGGTTTTAGTGACTACAAAGAGAGTTGCTAGTTTTTGTGGAAGTTTAACATGCCACTTCTTCTTGACTGAAACTGATAGTCATATTTTCCGCATTTTGTGAGGCTAAATAATAAGTCCTCGTTTTGTGGTTTTTAGTGGAATGTTTCTTTATGTTATGGGTTCGAACCCCGCTCGTAACGTAACATGGTGCCATGACCAGGATTCCTTTCTTTCCCTCGTTTGGTAGTAATTGAGAACATTAGTGAAACATTAAGTCCCTCGCTAGGACATCTCATACTCATCTCATCCATTTTGTTTCGTTCTGTTTATGAGTTGAGAGAGCTATGTCAGCCTCTACGTTCTTTAATGCCAATTATTCGCGTTTCTCACTCATTGTTCATAGCATTCAATCATGGAATTTAAAATTAGTGAATTTGACACTGACCCCTCCTTGAGCACCTTGTCTGTGTCGAAGCTCAAAAAAGTAGACTGGATTGCCTTAGCCACAGAGTATGATATATCTTACAAAACTAATAATACCAAAGGTGAAATTAGAAGGAGTGTGCTTGAGAAATTGGTAAATACTGAAATTTTGTCTGAGGCACCCTATCAGTTGTGTGTAGAGGAAGGAGGTAGTGATGCATGAATGAAAGTGAAACTATTAGAGCTGGAGAATGCAAAATCTGACAGAGAACAGAGACAGCGTGAAATTGAACATGAGCGTGAACAAAAACAGCGCGAAATTGAACATGAGCGTAAACAAAGACGGCATGAGCTTGAACAAAAACAGTATGAGTTTGAACGAAAACAGCTTGAGCTGGAGGAGAAGCAACGTGAGAGAGAGCATGAAGAGCACATGTTAAAGTTAAAAGCTGAAGAAAACCGGAATCAAAGGGATTTGGTTGCAAGTAGACCATTTTCTGATAAGGGTCATAGTTTAAAATGTGTACCTAGTTTTGATGAGACTGACCCGGAGAATTTCTTCATTCTTTTTGAGAAGGCAGCCAACCAACTCAAGTGGCCAAATGATCAGTGGGCATTGCTAGCCCAAACTGCTCTCATAGGTAAAGCCAAGCAGGTTTACACCAATCTCCCCATTGATTCCTTGACCTATGAAACTCTTAAAACCTCAGTCTTAGCAGTGTATGATCAGGTTACTGGAACTCATCGTCAGTATTTCAGGGATATGAAGAAAGGTGGAAAACAAACCTATCTAGAATTTGTAAAGGAAAAAGAGCGAAAGTTTCTGAGTTGGTTGAGAGCCAGTAAAGTGACAACCTTTGAGCAGTTGTGCCAGCTAGTTATGCTTGAAGAATTTCTCCGCAAAGTCCCCTTCCCCTTAAAACTTTACCTCCAAGAGAGAGAGGTGCAATCTGTAGACAGGGCGGCTATTTTGGCTGAAAATTACAGATTAACTCATGGCGATTCTTATTTCAGGACAGGACAGAGAGGGCCTGGCAACCGGCCACATTCTGGTGCTGGTCCTCGTGATGGTGGTAGTTTCCACTCTACTGGTGGTAGGTCTGGTTATGGTGGTGTCTCCCAACCAGTTTCAAGGGTAGCATCTGGGGGCAATGGATATGATAAAAAGGAATTTAACAAAACTGTTCTTTCTTCCATTAAACCTCCTGGACCCTTAGTTTGTGCCTACTGTAAGCAACCTGGACATTTTCTTAGAGAGTGTCCCAAATTAAAATTAAAAGAGAAAACCCGTAAACCAGAGAGTAGTGCTGTCCTAGCCTCTTCCCTTGTACTTAATCCAAATAGAGTAGCAGTATCCCCTCCTACTCCACCTGTGTTAAGTGCCTGTTCTGACTCTGATGGCTCTCACAACCAGGTTTTCACTAGTATACCACCTAGCTGTTCTAACCAGTTCCAACCTTTTCTTTCCACAGGATCAGTTTCCTCTAATGACGCTTCCAATGATTATCACATTCATATTTTGAGACACAGGAGCTTCTCATAGCCTCTTGGTAAGAGGATTGGTGCCCAGTATTGAGGACTGTTTGCTGGGCCAGAGTATACTCATTCAGGGAGTCAGTGGGTGTCTTGTTGTTCCTTTGGCTAGGGTGTATCTAAAAACTGAGTTAGCTAGTGGTTACTTTACTGTTGGGATTCAAGATTCACTACCTGTAGAAGGAGTGAACTTTTTGATGGGAAACGATATCGCCGGTGGCAAAGTGATACCAGACCCCATTGTTACCTCCACTCCCTCCTATGATAACAACACTAAGCAATTAGAAAATCAGTATCCCAATTTTTTTCCCTCCTGTGTAGTGACTAGGAGTGGGGCTGGTCGCCACAGTAAGAAGGACAAAGTTGATCCTGATAGTGTTGACCTAGACACTTCCTCCCTATTTCCTGATGTAGATTCAGAGGATATTAGCAAGATTCCCATTGATTCTGAAACTCTCAAAGAGGCTCAGAAGCAGGACACTGAACTGGCAATATATTTTGATAGGGCTGTGGAAGAGTCAGATATAGGAAACTATCCTCAATGCTTCTATCTAAGTAATGGTACCCTGATGCGCAAGAATAGACCTCCCAATGTGCCAGCTGATGAGCCCTGGCAAGAAGTGCATCAAGTAGTTGTGCCACATAAGTATAGAGTAGACATCATTTCCATTGCTCATGACCTTAGAGGTGGACATTTGGGTGTCAACAAGACGTATGACAACATTCTCAATGATTTCTTTTGGCCAAGGATGAAACAATCCGTTAAGTCTTACTGTAAAACTTGTCATGTGTGTCAACTTGCTGGGAAACCCAACCAACCCATCAAGCCTGCACCTTTAAATCCCATCCCTGTAACGGATGAACCGTTCAGTAAAATCATAATTGACTGTGTAGGACCTTTGCCAAGAACCCGTAGTGGGAATGAGTACTTGTTGACTGTCATGTGTTCCACCACTAGGTATCCAGAAGTGTTCCCCTTGAGGCGTATATCATCAAAGAATGTAGTAAAGGCGCTTAGTAAATTTTTCACCCAGTATGGAATACTCTGTGTGGTACAGTCTGATTTAGGAAGTAACTTTACCTCTCAGCTCTTCAAGCAAACCATGGAAGAGTTGGGAGTACGCCAGTACCATGCCACTGCCAATCACCCACAGTACCAGGGGGCATTAGAAAGGTTCCATCAGACCCTCAAATCCATGCTCACTAAATATTGTGAAGAGAACAATGCCGACTGGGATGAGGGCATCCATTTTGTGTTGTATGCTGTAAGAAGCAGGGTACAAGATTCTCTAGGATTTTCACCATTTTCCCTAGTTTTTGGTCATGAGGTCAGAGGTCCTTTGAAAGTGTTAAAAGATACTTGGATCAATGCTAACTCTAATAAACATCTTCTCACTTATGTGCATCAATTTAAATCTAGACTTAGATCTGCAGTAGAACTAGCTATGAATCATTTAGAGAAGTCTCAAGATAAAATGAAAGTGCAGTATGATAAGACTACAGTTGTCAGAGAATTTCAGCCAGGAGATCTAGTGCTTGCCTTTCTGTCTATACCTAAAAAGCCGCTACAAAGCAAGTACCATGGTCCATATGTTGTGCTTAAGAAAACAAGTAATGTGAATTATGTTTTAAAAACTCCTGACCGTAGAAAGTCAGAAAGACTAGTACATGTTAACCTTGTTACGACCGGCACTACGAAATAAACAAGGGCACTTAATAATGGACTAGATGATAGGCTATGTCTGCAACAACGGTATGCTAATTCCAAACCCTCGAACTATTACGCCGGTGAACAAAACACTTAAACCCTCCAGAGTTAATCTACTGGATAACGGGGTATCAATTAACTGGGTTTTAGTGCACTTCTACAAAGGCTTTCCGGTGACGGCAAAGCCTACTCACAACAGGAGTACTTTACGTTAATAAAATGCTCTTAAGTAATAACAATGCTGTGAATAAACTATAACAAGATTTAATAAAGAAATATATGCTTACGTTAACTTTAGTGTGAGTCTGTACTCAATACTAAACTCTTCAATGCTCTATGAAAACACTGAAAGTCTAGTCCTACAGCAAACAGATAGGGAATCTTCTGAAAACGTCTGATGCTCTAAGATGCTCGTTAATATAGAACAGAAATAATGCAGGGGCCGGACACCAAAGCGTGTATCTTAAATACACCAATAAGTAGGATACATATATATAACAAGGGAGTGCAACAACTCTGTGACAGCACTAATAATAGCCACTCAAAACAGTACTTCCTTAGCCAAAGTAACAGCCATACTGGGTTGTGCACCAAGCATCAACCTAGGCTAAAATAATACGTGAATTCCTAAAGCATACACAGTTAAAGTTAATAAAAACAATGCTGTCTTTATTACTAATAAAGTCTAGCAGCGGCAAAAAGGTACCAGGAGGCTAGGCAGAGCGCAAGCATGCTCGTAGCCTACTGTCTCCCCTTGAACAGATTTCCTTTATGTTACGTTAAGTGACTAGGAGGCTCTCTTGGTAAGTCCAGATCTCTAGTATCTGGTCTTGCCCTGGCGCTCCACAAAGGTCAACAAAATGAGGTAGCAAGCATACAGGTAAGAGTAGGCAAAAGCCCTTCACCTGTATACTGCTACACTCGCAAAGGAAAAATATGCACAAGGGTTAAAGGCTACCTAACTTCGTCGATGTTGTACAGGCTCTGACTTGCCACATACATAACTCAGACAACGACCAAAGATACCTTCCACTGTCTAGCATTAAATAGTAGGAAAGAACAACTCAATAATTAGAAGCACCCCAATTCTATGATACCATTTGACTATGACTCTAATAATCCCTAAAGCTAGTGCAAACATATATGGAGAACTGGTGCTGGTAATACGACTGGCCGACTATGGAAGTCGTATGCAGAACCAGAAGGGATAAGTAATTGAATAAAGATAAGAAGTATGAAAAAGAAGAAGTTCAGAGAGAGAAATAGTAGTACAGGGGGTTAGATGGGGGGACAGATTGCAAAGGACATGTAGGACCAAGCACGCTGTGCCAAGCTCTGCAGGAGACACGCGGCGGGAGCCCCCCCAGCACCAACACTAGGACAGCGGCACCCAATCACAGACCACTACGTCATGAAATGCAGGCGTCCTAGGACGCGCCAGGCCCGCCAGCCAATCAAGGGTGTGGGAAAGCCCGCCCGAGCGAGGGAGGCACACGTACATACACACGCACATAATACAACCTCGCTGCCTACCTCGCTCTTTCTCCTTAGCTTCACACTGCATATCTTATACTCTATTACTGATATAAAATACTTCCATGTGTCACAGACAAGAATAAAGACCACCACTGATCTGCTGTGACTACATGAATACTAAGAAAGAAAGAACATCGTTCTACGATTATTATAGCCCATTTCACTGCCCTGGCGAGCGCTAGCGAGTACGAGCACATTCTGGCAAGCTGGCCAGCATAACAACCTGCTGAAAGCCTATCACTGCAGAGATCCAGATAAGGTATTAAACTTTGAATCTGTACCACAATTTGAAGGTGAACTAGAGGATTTAAAGATCAAGGAGCATAATGACATCCAGTTGCCTCTTGACAACAAATTGCAAACTCGGACTTCTTGACTAACTCCCATTTAAAATTCCAGCACTTGTTGTCTGACCAAGGTGAAGACTTGGAATACCTGCTTTCCGAGTTTCCACAGCTGTTTGGTGACGTTCCCCAGCAGTGTCCCCTGGTGGAACATGATGTGGTCCTCATGGAGGGGGCCACTCCCATCAAACAACATCCCTACCACGCCAATCCAGAGAAGCGTGCGGCACTTCAACAGGAAGTGGACTTCCTACTCGCCCATGGATTGGTGGAATGGAGCGACAGTGAGTGGGTCTGTCCATGCCTACTTGTAGACAAACCTGATGGCACATTTAGGATGTGTACGGATTATCGCCGGGTAAACTAACTCACCCGCCAGGACTGCTACCCTCTGCCACGGATCGACGACCTGTTGGACCGTTTGGGAGGAACGAAATACATCTCCAAGATTGACTTGCTGAAGGGTTACTACCAGATAAAACTATCAGAGAGGGCCAAGAGAGTGTCTGCATTTGTCACCCCGGACGGGCTACCCCAATACACCGTCATGCCTTTCGGTATGGTGAATGCGCCCGCCACCTTCCAGCGACTGATCCACCGGGTAACAGATGGCCTCTTGGGCGTGCAATCCTACCTCAACGATATTGTGGTCTACTGCGAATCCTGGCAGGATTATCTTCACCAGCTACAGAATATCTTCTCCAACTTGGCCAGGGCGGGACTCACTGTCAACCTTGCCAAGAGTGAGTTCGGCCATGCCAAACTAATCTTTCTGGGTCACGTGGTAGGAGAAGGGGAAGTCAGCCCTATTTCTGCCATTCCCTGCCTATTCCCCAGGACCACAAGGCAGTAATGCACTTCTTGGGTATGGCTGGGTACTATCGGCGGTTTGTACCCAACTTCGCTGACCTCTCCGCCCCCCTAACAGACTTGATTAGTCCCAAGAGAAAATTTGTGTGGACCCCAGAATGCCAAACTTGATTCACAAAGATTCGTTGCCTATTAGTCAATGCACCTATTCTGAAGTCCCCTCAGTTTCATAAACCGTTCATAATTCAGGTGGATGCTAGTGATGTTGGTGTAGGAGCAGTTTTGTTACAGTACAGTGATGCTGAGATTTTGCATCCAGTTTGCTATGCATCCGGTAAACTCAAAACCTTATCAGAAACACTACAGCACTATTGAAAAAGAGTGTTTTGCCTTGCTCTTTGCAGTGGATAAGTTTAATGTGTATTTTAGTGGTTCACATTTTCCCGTGAAAGTGTTTACTGATCACAACCCCCTGAAATTCTTGTATAGAATGAAAAACTCGAATCAGCGGTTAATGAGATGGTGCTTGGCATTGCAACCATATAACCTTGAAATTCACCACATAAAGGGAAAGAACAATATTATCGCGGACATGTTGTCCCGGCACTGAATGAGATTTTTTTTAGTTGTTAGAGCTATTTTGCCAGCAATAATTTGTAAGTTTGTTAATGTGGTTTTGGTTTTGGTTTATGGTTTGGTGAATGGTACTAGGTTTAAAATGATTGTATTAGGGTTTAGATTTACTTTTGCTTCTCTTATCAATCGCTTTGTGAGGGAGGTGTTAGGGATTTCTATTTCATTCAAGTGTCACTGGTTGTAATTGAGGTATTGTGCTTGTTATGGTGGATGCGATCTTTAATTATGTATGATTGAACATCGTCGGCAATGTTATGAGCCCGGTATAATTAATTCGACCTGTAGACAGCTTAGTTTCATATAGAGGAAGATATTTTTGTTCAAGAGTGTACGAGTCAGAGTGTGGTGGTATTGCAGGCAGTTCTCTCATCACCCCCCCGTTTTCGTTCACATTCCATTCTACCCCCTATCGTCCTACACCTGTAACCCTATTCATTCTCCCCCCCTTTTCCTTAACTCCCTGTCTCTTCTTCGTTGCCTGACGTACGAATGATATTGATTATAACTAGGTAATAATGTATTTGGCTTTTCTAATCATAAGTATAAATTTGTAGATCTATGACGCAAAGCCAAAAAGTTAATCAAACAAAGTATAACCACGCTAGAATTACATGTTGCAAATCAAAGTAAGACAAACCCGAAAGAATTTTATAGTTACATCAGGAAGAAGAAAGTAGTGACTTCAACAATTGGACCGTTAGTAGATGAGCAAGAAGATTACACTAAAGATGAAACAAAAATTAGCAAGTTTTCAAATGTTTAGATAAACTCAAGGTAAATAAATCGCCTGGACCTGATACAATCTCGCCTAGAGTTCTAAAGGAAGCTAAGTATGAGCTCTCCAAACCACTGACATTGCTCTTCAATAAATTCTTAATGATCAGTGGAAGCTCGCCAACGTAACACCGATATTATAAAAAGGGAGCAAATCCTTACCTAGTAACTATTGTCCAATTAACTTAATCTCAGTTGTATGTAAAATGCTAGAAACACTCATAAGACACAAACTCGTAAATCACTTAGAGGAAAACAACATACTTAAAGATACTCAACATACAGTAGTTTTCGTAATAAACGCTTTTGCTTAACTCATAAACTGCGAAGCTATGTTAGTTCAAATCCTCCCGCCAAGCGAAGGTATTTGATTCTATTCTGACAAAAATCGTCCTAGTACCATATATATAATTATTATTTATCCATATACGCCTATTTTGCTTTTATTATGAATATATGAACATTTAATAGCAAAACAAGGAGTGGGAATAGCATTTGGGGGGTGAAAAAGACGTATCATTGCCGCAAGGTCGTATCATGAGCCGACAGATGGGGGGACGTATATTCTCCCTCTCTCAGCTCTCAAGCGAAACTGAAGTCTCTGAGTAGAAGTCTCTGTGTTGCAAGGATCTCTAGCTGCCCCACCCGTGTTAAAGAGACCGAGAGAGGGAAATTTGTGCCTAAAATTACCCGATAAAAGGGAGAATAAGTGGAAAATTAGGAGGGGGGGGACACATATGTAGGAGTGATTGAAAGTAATGGAGGGGAATTATCTCACCTAATCACAAATTGCTTTGTTTTGAGTGCCACTTGGGTGTTTTCTATTTTTTGTTATGCTCTGGATCTATTGAGGATGTTTGCGTGCACCAGAAAAGCCTCTATTGAGGACGGTCGCCATATATGGATTAACAAATCTCTTAAACCTCTTCCACGATATTCTCAACTTATATGATGAGAGTAAAGCTGTAGATATCATATACCTTGTGTTAGGGATTTCTATTTCATTTAAGTGCCACTGGTTGTAATTGAGGTATTGTGCTTGTTATGGTGGATGCGATCTTTAATTATTTATGATTGAACATCGTATGCAATGTTATGAGCCCGGAATAATTAATTCGACCTGTAGACAGCTTAGTATATTATATAGGAAGATATTTTTGTTCAAGAGTGTACGGTTCAGAGCGTGATGGTAGTGCAGGCAGTTCTCTCATCACCCCCAGTTTTCTTCCACATTCCATTCTCCCCCATATCCTCCTACACCCTTGCTTCTACTCAATGTTCCCCCCTTTCCTCCAACTCCATTTCTCTCCTTCGTTGCCTGACGTACGAATGATATTGATTATAACTAGGTAATAATGTATTTGGCTTTTCTAATCATAAGTATTGTTTACAAGATATATCATAGAGTTCTTGGTAAAGTAATACTTTAATTCAGCAAGTATATAATGAGTTGAGATTAATACAGTTAGAGAAGTTGGTGTCAGAGCCAGGTGCGCTAAGGGTATATAAGCCGCTAGTACCGTAACGGCAGGCAGTGTATTCTCCACCACCATCATAAGCTGCCCTGCCCTAGGTTTGTTTGTAAAAGAATCACCATGAGTTGAATAAGTATCGCCTAGGATTGTTTCTATGTTTATTGATTGCTTTCACTTACTCTCTTGGAGGGTATTTATATAACTATGTATTATTTTTCTTAAGAGTGTCTTACTATTTCACTTCAATGTTTCTCACTTTGATATTTTCACTAGAAGTAACTTTTGTGTATAATTAATCATGTAAATAAATTATAATTTTATTGTACATAATCTTTACATTTTACCTTTATGCTAATATATTATTATTTTGATTGTTGTGATAAATCTAAGTCAATGTAACTAAATATAACTAATTCTGAACGAGTGATAAGAAAGGAATAACTTTGGGTTTTTTAGGCTAAAACAGCCATATGATATCAACTGATATTTTATGAACTTGCTACATCTATTCACCTACCAAGGTTTTAGTGACTACAAAGAGAGTTGCTAGTTTTTGTGGAAGTTTAACATGCCACTTCTTCTTGACTGAAACTGATAGTCATATTTTCCGCATTTTGTGAGGCTAAATAATAAGTCCTCGTTTTTTGGTATTTAGTGGAATGTTTCTTTATGTTTTGGGTTCGAACCCCGCTCGTAACGTAACAATACATCGTGGCAGATATCATCGTCTTGACGCAATAGTTGTCGATGATCTCCCTGAACACAAGGGCGAAACTAGTCTAAAAGTTGAACTCACTAGTTTACAGCGTCGTGGCATAAAATTGGCCGACTCATACGTTACCGAGACAGCACAATTAGAGCTACTAATAGGTGCCGACCAGTACTACAACATAGTGCGACCTGGCTACAAAAGGGCAGGAAATTTGGTTTTACTTCCTACCAAATACGGATATGCCCTTAGTGGTTCTTATGCGGGATCCACGTCTAGCTCCAACACTGATGTTACATTACTTAAAGTGGCAGTGACCCCAGTAGACCAATATATGTCTACTGGACAATTTCCATGTCATAAAGAATTAAGTGCATTGTGGGATTTAGACCATATTGGTATCTCACCTAAAGAACATTCACAAGCCAAACGGCAAGCTTTGACCACATAATTATGAGGAAACAGTCACGTATGATCCTGAAAGTCTACAGTATCAGGTACGTCTTCCCTGGACCAAAGAAAAGGGACGGTTACCCACCAACAAAGTTTTGGCTGTGGGTAGATTATGAGGACTCCAGAAGAGATTTATTGCTGACCCTGGGTTTTGTCAACAATATTCGCAGGTAATTACTGATCAGTTGTCGCGTGGTTTCATTGAGGAGGTTCCGTTCGATGACTCTGGGTCATGTCACTACCTGGCGCATCATGGGATCATAAAGTACAGCAGGACTGCTCCGGTGCGCATTGTATTTGATTGTTCCGCTAAGGTAAACCAGTACATGCCCAGTCTGAATGACTGCCTGTACACCGGACCATCTTTAGTAACGGAGTTAGCTCAAGTCTTGTTGAGATTCAGTCTGCATCAGTATGCGTGGGTCAGTGACATTGAGAAAGCCTTCTTGATGTTGAAACTACATGAAGACGACAGAGATTACACCAGGTTCATGTGGCCAAAAGATCCTCTTCGTCTGGATTCGCCTCTTCGTTGTTATCGGTTCCAGGTTGTATTGTTTGGCGCTACCTGCTCCCAGTTTCTGCTGAACGCAACCATCCTCAAACATCTTTCCCTTGTTGAAGTAGACCCAAAGATTGTACAGGAAATTAGGGCTGGGCTATATATCGATAACCTCCAAGGTATGGGGGACAATGAAGATTCCCTCGTCCGTGCATATGGTATGGCTTGTGAAGTTATGGACAATGCCCACTTGATCCTGCGTCAATGGGCTACCAATAGTCCTGTTCTGAGAGAGGTGTTACAAAAGGATGGTGTTGCTGCTGAACAGCAGGAACTGGTAAGAGTTCTTGGCCTAGTATGGGAGAAGGCTTCTGATTATCTTTCCTTTGGAGTACAGTACACTCCGGTCGAGCATGTGACAAAGCGTGAATGTTTGAGATTTTCTGCCAAACTCTTTGATCCTTAGGGTGTTTTATTGCCGGTGTCTATAAGGTCTCGAATATTTCTCCAGCAATTGTGGAGACTAAAATTGGATTGGGACGAGGATCTTTCTGAAGACTTGAACACGGAATGGCTGGGGATAGATGATCTGGTACTCTGTAGTCGTATTAAGTTTGCTCGGAGGGTTGTATACGATCATGCTGTATCCCTACATGCATTCGCTGATGCCAGCAGTATTGCATATAGGACTGCTGTGTATCTTGTTGGGTCAGAAGGCGGCCATTTGGTCATGGCAAATTCCAAAGTCGCGCCAATCAAGTCCCTTTCAATTCCTAAAATGGAATTAACTGCAGTTTTGCTTGCCGCAAGAATTGTAAACTTTATTGAGGTAGCCTATTTAAGATAAACTTCATATCTCTGAAACCTATGTGTGGAGTGACAGTCAGATTACCCTTCACTGGATAAATAGTAAAAAGAAATTACCAGTGTATGTCACAAACCGCATCGACGAAATACATGCCCTAGTCCCGACTGCTCATTTCCGGTATGTGTCGACTAAAGAGAACCCAAGTGATATGGTATCTCGAGGCGTGTCTGCTAAGTATTTGAGTTCTTCTGCGTTGTGGTGGAATGGGCCTAATTGGCTCCCGAACCCCGATGGATGGCCAGAAAATATAGTTCTCAAAGAGCAGCCCGCTGGTATCGTGACCCAAATCGTAGGCACGGTGCCCCAAGATGGCACACAGTTATGGGACTAGGACAGATATAGGAGCTATGAAAAATGACAGCGTGTCACGGCATGGGTGATACGTTTCATCAAAAATTTGAAGGCGAAAGTAAATGGCCTGCCTCCCACAGGTAGTGCTCACCTCAACAGTGCTTGGATCTTCTGATCACTGTCTGATACAGGCCACCTGTCTATCACCTACCACACCTTCCCACTCTGAACCTGTTTTGGTGACTAAATGGCATTACGATAGGGCAGACTGGGAGGGTCTTCAAGGTTTCTTTATTGATATTCCCTGGACCTCTTTCTTTTCTAATGATGCACACTCCACCTTGAGCCACATACAAGATTTTGTAAAAATTGGAATGGAAACTTTTATTCCTCATCAAAAGTACAGTAAAAGATGTAATTCACCTAAATGGTTTGACCATAATTGTGCTAGAGTAACTGAACAAAAAGCAATAGCCTACAATGCATACACAAGATCAAAAACACATGAAGCCTTTAATTACTTTAGAAACATCAGAAATCATGCCAAAACTGTATTAAACCTAACTAAATCAAACTTTCTCCACAAGCAGGCAAATAAACTTCTAAATAATCCAAATGATAACAAAATATTTTGGTCTACTCTTAACTCATTCAAATCCAACTTCACTACTGCTTCATCCATTCCACCATTAAAATCTCCGACTGGCAATCTTGTAAGTGACCCACGAGGTAAAGCTAACCTTCTTGCGGATATTTTCTCCACCAACTCAACCTTAGATGAAATAAATCAAGATGTCCCTGTACTTAATTTTAATTCGCCTGAAATTCCCTCACTTAAGATCCACACCAGACATGTCAAAACTATTTTGCAGAATCTCTCAGTAGATAAGTCTCCTGGTTCAGATGAAATTCCTCCAATAGTACTTAAGAATTGCTCCTTGGTGCTCGCTCCTGTATTGGCAAAAATGTTCCGTCTGTGTACTCATACCTCATGCTTCCCAGTGCCCTGGAAAGAAGCAAACATCCATCCAGTTCCTAAAAAAGGTGCCTCTTCAGATCCATCAAACTACAGACCAATAGCTATAACTTCCACTCTTGGTAAAGTCTTTGAAATTATATTAAATAATCACATAATTAAGCATCTTGAGAATAATAAATTAATCAGTGATAGGCAATATGGTTTTAGACAATGTCGATCAACTGCAGATATTCTTTGCCTTCTTACGCATCAAATCAACCAAGCTACAGACCAACATGGTGAAACACATACAATAGCACTGGATATATCAAAGGCATTTGATAGAGTCTGGCATCAATCCTTATTGTCGAAGATGTCACACTACGGCCTTGCATCATTAGTTCCACTAATTTCTTCTTATCTTCATAACAGAAAAATATGTGTAATGGTAGATGGCCTTTATTCTCAATTTCACTCAATAAATGCTGGTGTTCCCCAGGGATCAGTTTTGGCCCCATCTCTGTTCCTCATTCATATCAATGATCTCATATCTACCACTCATAATCCAATACATTTCTACGCAGATGACTCAACACTCCACAGTTCCTTCACATTTACCAATTCTTTCACCCAACCCGATCTTATAAATTCAAAAATAAACACTGCAATTTCTCTGAACCAGGACCTTTCTAGAATTAATGAATGGGGACAAAAGAATCAAGTGTCCTTTAATGCACAGAAAACCAAGTACATTCAATTTTCTAACCGACAGAATCTCACTGACTCCCATATATTTTTGAATGATGTAAATATTCCCACTTCCCCTAGTATTGACATTCTCGGTGTAACATTAACTACTAACTTGAGCTGGACACATTACCGGTATGTTAGAAGCATTGCTAAGAATGCCTCTAAAAAACTGGGACTCCTGTACAGAGTTCGAGAATTCTTCACTGACGAGCAGTTGGCCGTAATATATAAAAGTCATGTGCGTTCTCAGATGGATTACTGTTCACCTCTGTGGAGTGGAAGTGGAGTGGTTGCATTGAGGCAGTTGGACAAAATTCAAAATAAAGCTATTAGATTAATCAATAACTCTGCAATCACACAGGACCTTCCTACATTATCCATACGAAGAAACGTTGCATCCCTTGCATTATTCTACAGATATTTTCACAGCAATTGTTCCGAGGAACTTGCTTCAATTGTGCCGCCTCTCCACATCTTTCCCCGTAGAACTAGGGCAGCTGAGAGCGCCCATGAATTTACACTTTCTCCTCCACTATGCAGAACTTCTGCTTATCAAAATTAATTTATCCCTAGAACTACTACTCTTTGGAATTCACTTCCCTCGAGTGGCTTTCCACAAACTTACAATCTACAAAAGTTTAAATCCAGATGTTACAAACATTTTATGAATGGAGGATGCCTTTCGGCACATGTACCTTTTTGTTTTATCTGTGTTTTTCCTTCCTCCGTTCATTGTCTCTAAAAAAAAAAAAAAAAAAAAATAAATAAATCAAGACCAGATAATATTAGACTCAAATTATGCCAAAAGGAAAGTTATCCACAGGAATACTCAATACTGGTGAAGGGTGAACAGTCCAGAAATAATTTGATTTGCCAGTTTGGACTACACCTGAAGGGAGAGATTATACATTGTGGAGGCAGATTGAGATTAGCGGCTATCTCGTAAATGTGCAAGTATCCAAAACTTCTGCCCTCCAAACATCCCTTGACCCACCTAATCGTAGATAGGTGCCATTGGCTTTGTTGCCATTATGGAGTCGGCCACGTGGTTACCTACATAAGACAGAAATGGTGGGTCCCTAGAATCCGGCAGGTGGTGAAAAAAGTACTGCGTAATTGCCTAAAATGTCGTCGGGTACAAGGTAAATCCTATGACTACGCAGGACTACCCCCTTTGCCTGCCCTGCAGACCACCCCTGGAGAACCCTATAAGGTCACTGGGGTAGACAATAGTGGAGCAATCCCTATAAAATACTCACCAGTCAAGGCCTACATGATTCTATTTACCTGTGCTGTACCTTGATTTCGGCCCTGTCACTCTTTGACATCTGGGGGAGGCACTCGCTGCAGGCAGTTATGCCTTTTGTCTCCCTCATTCACATAGGAAAAAAAAAATAGATACACATCGAAGTATTCACCAATCTCACATGTGATAGTTTCCTCCACGCTTTTAGGATATTCTGCAGTCGACAAGGTTTTCCCCGTATCATCTTGAGTGACAACGCAACTACGTTTGTTGGGGCCTCTAGGTACCTATCCGATGTATGCAATCACCCTAAGGTTCAGTCTCACCTTGGCAGTGTGCAATGTGAATGGCGGTTTATTCCTGCCAGAGCTCCATGGTTTGGTGCCATCTGGGAGAGAGCCATTGGCATTGTCAAAGCGGGACTGAAAAGGGTATTAGGACGTGCTCTCATCTCATTAGAGGAGTTGACAACTCTACTCCTGGAGATTGAGGCAGTTGTCAATGACCATCTTCTCTACTATGCATCGGGTGACCTAGAGGATCCTACCCCAATCACACCCTCAGTGTTGGTGCAGGGACATCAGTTGTGGGATCTTCCTGAGGAAAGTGACGTGGAGGATGAGATAAAGGACCCGGACTACATCAACAAAGATGTGATATCAGCCAGATACCGGTATATATCGAAAATTGTCTCAGGATGTCTGAACGCTGGTCAAGTGAATATCTGGTGACACTCAGGGAGGCACATAGGAATAAACTTCGACCAATCAACGGTCAGTGGCCAAATATCGGTGATGTCGTTACCATCCATGACGAGGGTCCTCGGGCTCTCTGGAAGTTACCTTACCTTTGGATACCTTTGGATGTGTTCGCCGCTCCTCTAGCGGCACCAAGGAGCGTGACGCCCCTCGTTATGGGTGGTGATTTGGTGCAGTAGACTGTTTGAAGCGACAGCTCGCTCCTTTGCGAAGTTGGGCCGTATCACTGAATTATTACCCGGACGTGACGGTGAAGTCAGAGTGTCTAAGATCCGCACGAAGTCGGGCATCTTCACACGCCCAACTATCCGTCTTTACCCTCTTGAAGGGGATCTTGAGAGCAAGGGTGATACCTCGGAGACATTGCCCAGAGACGATCCCGTAGTGGCAAATACAAATGGCCGTCCTGTTGACGACCAAAGTGAACGTCCTCGTCGACAGGCGGCTCAAGCCTCCTCATAATTATGGCGATATAAATTAGCCTCCAGGCTGTTGCAAAAATTCGGTGGCGGGAATATGTCCATACATTTATTTCCATAAGTATTGGACAGTCTAAATTTAAGTGTAATCTTAAGTAATAAGTAATAAGTTTGTAGGAATAAGAATCATAATAATATTATTTAGTATAAATGGGAAGGATATTGAATTATGTTCTGTATTAGATATTAAGTAGTAATGTCATTCCTATAAACTTAGGTAATTATAAGGGGGTCGATATTTACCGACCGATTAGCGCATGCGCGGAGAAGTGAGGCTCCCGCAAATTTGACAGGGAACCCTCACTTGCTCTCCAACTACCACCGCCGACATTACTATTTATCTTGTTATCATTCCATTCCATTAACCCTTTAGAACTAACCTCAGCGTAGATTCCCATCAATTCACCTATCATCTATTATCCTCCTAATTATAATTTAAGTATTGTGGCCCCCTTCTGTTATTCACTACCTGCTAAACTTCTTTAATCATCCATTGTTCTCAATCAACCTGTCAACCATACCACCATACTTGTTGCCCAGTTCCACTCCACATTAACCCTACCCGTTGCCTACGATCCAGCAACCAGGTAATATATACTAATGTGTGGTATCATATAATTCTACAGTTCATTTCCTCCAATAATATCCACATTGTAGGATCACTGCTCATAACCTAGAGGTATCTAGATGCCTGGATAAAAGAAGGAGCATTGTCGCTAAGTACTAGTTGAGGGACTTAATGACGTGCACAAAACCGTCTAAATGCCAACATAAATTCCTCACTAAACATATTGTCACATAATTCTAAGTGTAACGCGCGAGACGTTGCACAGGTAAACAATAATATATAGACCTTATCTTGCTTTCTCGTCTTCAATGTACCTGTGTAATCTATCCCTACAGCTTGGACGGGCTCGATGTGTTTTACACGGCATTCACGTAAGGGCGGAGCTGGTCCAGTCACATAAGGTTTACCCTTTAATCTCTGGCATATCACACACTTCCTTACTACGCGTCGAGCTACTTGTCGAGCTCTGGGTATCCACCATGTGAGGCGCAAATTTGATATGATGAGACCCCGTAGTGTTTTACTTTCTTATGTGCACGTATGACCAATAGGTCAGTAACGTGATGTCTTGCTGGCATAATTATAGGACGATTTATGCCGTCCGTTACACCCGACCACTTCAGGCGACCCTTACATCTGATGAGATCATTATCTAGGTGCAACCTCAGTTGACGCACTAAGTTAGGCATTATTAACTTATTAGAGCTTTGCAAAGATTCTAATTCATTGGAAAAGGTTTCTGTTTGAACCCATTTAATCAAAGGTACTTCAGCTGCTTTATATTCACGAGCATTAACCCGTCAAGTGCGGGGAGACTCTTATGAGTTTTACCGGTCAGCTGCGGCAAGACTCTTATGATCCTAGCCCTAAAAAAAAAAAAATGTAAACCACCCCAGTACCAATTTTTTTTTTTTTTGTTCCCTTGGCCATGCCAAATATCATTCCTCCACATCCCCTCCTTCCCCCTTTCCCCCCCCCCCCTTCAATTATCACCTATTTTCCCTGTTATTCCCTTATTCTTTGGTATATTTTCGTGCTAACAATAGCGAGTTGCTAGCAGGGTGTGGTCATAATTATGTGTTACCAAGTGTGAGAAAGAGAAAGAGATAAGGAGAGAGACGTCAGTGTCGTTCAAGGCATCGTGAGGGGTGGATGTTGGCCAGGGTGGCTCACACTTGATGAATGTAACTCTCGCTCTCATTTCGCGATTTTGACCAGCCAAACACTGTTTCCACTTGTTTTATTGTCGTAACAGGTTAATATCTTCATATTAAACATAAAATAGGCGCATATGAATAAGTATTAATGATATTTATGGTAAGATAAGGATTTTAGTGATTGGAAACAGTGAAATAGGTCAATGATGTGACTCTAATTGCAGAGTTGGCCCGTTACTTTAACCTTGATATTGGATACAAATCTCAACACCCAAGCTACAACTCTGACTAATTTATTATAGTCACCGAATCTTGCCCACTCTATTACTGGATCCGGTGGCTCATTTGGTTGGGCTGTAACTGTCACTGTCACTGTTTCCAGTGGCAGAAGTCCCTCACCAACAGCTTGCCATATCGTCCATTCATTCTAATGGAGCAGCCAATTTGGACCATACCACCAAAATTCGGACTTTATTAACTGGTTAGCCGTTATACCCCTAGTTATGAGATCACTAGAGTTGTCTTTTGTATTGACAGAGTGATATGCAATGTCTGGCAATAGGGCCCTAATCTCATCTACCCTATTTCGCACATAAACTGGCAGAGACTTCTTGCTATGTACCCAGTTGAGTGCTACTTGACTATCGCACCATACGTGAACGACTTCAGTATTCAACCCACTCTCATATGCTGCGCGTACATGTTGCA
The DNA here is from genome assembly GCA_032716605.1 of Paralithodes platypus. Classification (NCBI taxonomy): domain Eukaryota; kingdom Metazoa; phylum Arthropoda; class Malacostraca; order Decapoda; family Lithodidae; genus Paralithodes; species Paralithodes platypus. The sequence goes on along the minus strand of CM064546.1, from coordinate 18,674,442 downwards.
CCAGACGTGCTAATAGCAGCATGGTAATCAATTCCATTTTAGGGATAGTTACTTTCTTGACCGGTGCTACCTTGGCCCGGGCTGTAACTAAATGCGCCCCAAATGACGTAACGACATAAATGGCTACCCCGTATGCCGTGGTGCTAGCATCGCAACACGTATGTAATGTAACGTCACCAAATACCGCCACCTTACGAGGTAGCTGTTTAGTATATAGGATGTCATACTTTTTCAACAATAATTTCCCTTGATCATTAAAGTCCTCGGGCAAACTGTCATCCCATCCTACGTTTCGTCTCCAAACTTCCTGCATCAGAATCCTAGCTCTTATGGTAACGGGTAATGCTAGACCCAAAGGATAAAACAAATGCGAAACTTTGCTCAACAGTCTTCTCTTCGAGTGTGTTCCTGTCTGCCTAACAAAAGACTTTGTTTGAAAGGTTAGAATGTCTTGTTTTGGTTGCCAGATCATCCCCAAATTTCTGGTCTTTTCCTGGGTATGAGATGCCGTACCATCCATCTGAATTAAACTCTGAAGATTTTCACTGTTGGTAACCCACTCGCGGAGAAATAAATGAGCTTCTGTAAACAATCTACGTGCTTGCCAGTAGGTATGTAATAATTCATCCTGACTATCGCTAGAACCCTACAAATTGTCTACGTACAACCCACGAGATAGTTTATTAATGTCCTCATGAGTATCTGACAGATGTTTCTTAATTGTGGCATTTAACAAAAACTGCGAGCATGTAGCACCAAAGAGTACGACCCGAAAACGGTAGATCACGACCGGACTTCCAGAGTCGCTAATGTCTTCGAACCAAAGAAAGCGAGTGACATCTCCAACTTCCTCCTGCAATTTGTCCATCAAGAAGGCTTTCCATCTCTGGTAAAAGCATATTGCCCCAGTCTAAATCGCAATAGGTGTTGAGACAAATCCGACACCATGGACGGACCAGTCAGTAAGCAATCATTTAGACTGGGTTGTTGACCTTGGTGGGCCGAGCAGTCATACACCATCCATACACCATCCATATTGGTGTGGTGGCACTGTCTGTTTTCACCCCATGATGGGCTAGGTAGTGAACCCTACCCTTTCTAATTGTTTTTTTCACATCGACTCGTTCTATGAAGCCTCGGTCTAAGTAGTTCCGAAATACATCGTCATACGCCTGGCGCGTGCTCGGTTCATGTGTTAATCTACGCTGTAATGCGCGCAAGCGACCCAATGCCAATCCATTTTTTAATTTTTATTTTTTTTCTATGTGAGTGAGGGAGGCAAAAGGCAGAACTGCCTATATCGAGTGCCTCCCCCAAAGTTGAAAGAGTGACAGGGCCAAAATCAAGGGACGTTCGAGCCAAAATGCCTGGACACACGGAGTTTGAAGCAATTTATGTCATAGGAAGATGGAAAGACTGATTCTGGGAGAGAGTTCCAGAGCTCAGCTGTTGAATAGAAGAAAGACAGAGTAACATTTCACTCTTGGGTTGGAAAGTTACACAGAGAAGGGGTGGGATTGTGTTGCAAGACGGGTACCACATGCCCTACGTAAAGGAGGTGGTATACACTGGGAAAGCTCTGAGGAACACTGATTATTATAGTAGCAATAGAATAGCGAGAGAGATGCAACATTGCGGCGAAGAGAGAGAGATTGCAGAGAGTTGGTGAGTGGATGGGAGTTAATGATACAAAAGGCCTTCCTTTCAATTTTGTCTAGGAAAACGGTGTGAGAGGAACCTCCCCACACATGTGAACAATACTCAATGCCCCTGTACAGAGAAAGTAGCTGTGCAGGGGTAAAGAACCCCCAAAGGCGGTTGAGCACACCCAGCTTCTGGGAGGCTTCCTTAGCAAGACTGGTAATATGGTCCTTCCAACTGAGAGCAGAAGAAAAAGAGACACCAAGAATATTGAGAGAAGATGACGGATTGATTTTTGTATTGTTGAAGAATAAGGGATAGTCCCCAGGGAGTTCCTTATGGGTAGATAGATGGAGAAATTGGGTTTTGAAAGCATTAAAGGTAACAAGGTTTTCTCTGCCCCAATTGGAGATAGTAGTTAGATCAGAATTTAAGCGTTCTATGGCTTCATTCCGTTTGTCGTTGAGGAATTGCTGGCTTGGGCGTTCTGATAAACTAATGGAGTAGTGTAAGGTTGAGTCGTCTGCATATGAATGGATGGGAGTTGAGGTACTGTTGAGAAGGTCATTTATAAAAATTAGAAAGATAATAGGAGATAGGACAGAGCCCTGAGGAACACCGGAGTTTATAGGGTGAGGAAGTGAGCGATGGCCGTCCACAACCGGAACGGTTGGAACGGAACTATGGAACGGCCGGAGAGGAAATTAGAGACAAAGGCACAGATGGAGGGATAGAAACCGAAGGAGGGTAGTTTAGAAATTAAAGATTTGTGCCAGACTCTATCGAAAGCTTTCGATATGTCTAGTGCAATAGCAAAAGTCTCACCGAAGTCCCGAAAGGAGGATGACCAAGAGTTAGTAAGATATGAAAGAAGATCACCAGTAGAGCGACCCCTAAAGAAGCCATACTGGCGATCTGAGAGCAGATTATGAGAAGAGAAATACTTAAGAAATTTGGAAACAAGAATAGTTTCAAAAACTTTAGAAAGACAAGAGATGAGAGCAATTGGACGATAGTTGGAGGGTTGAGAGCGGTCACCCTTCTTTGGGACAGGTTGAATGAGAGCAAACTTCCAGCATGAAGGGAAGACGTTAGAGGATAGACAGAGACGAAAGAGTTTGCCTAGGCAGGGAGTCAGCCCCTAAGCACAGTTTTTGAGTACAACAGGAGGAACAACGTCCGGACTGTACAGCTTATTAGTATTAAGCCCAGAGAGGGTAGAAGTACATCTTTAGAAGAGATTAGGATATTAGGCATAAGTAAGAGAGAGGAGGGTGGAGAGGGACGTATAGCACCGGAATCATCCAAGGTGGAGTTTCTAGCAAAAGTTTGAGCGAAGAGTTTAGCTTTGTCAGAGGAAGAAGTGATGGTTTTGCCATCAGACTGGGAAAAGGGGAGGGAAAGACGAGGAAGAAAAATTGTTGGAGATGTTTTTGGCTAGATGCCAGAAAGCTTGGGAAGAGCTAGAGTTGGATAGTTCAGTGCATTTATAATTGATAAAAGAGTGCTTGGCAAGTCGAAGAACAGATTTGGCTTGATTCCGGGCAGAAACATAGGAAGAATGAGAGTCTTGAGTTTTAAGGCGTCGGTACCGTTTGAATGCGTCCTCCTTATTGCAGACAGCAGTAGAACAGGCGTGAGTAAACCAAGATTTTTTAGCATTAGTCTGAGAGAAAGAGAATGGAATGTATGCTTCCATGCCCGATAGGATTACCTCGGTAATGCGTTCAGCACTCTCCGAGGGTCCCCGGCCACGGAAGCAGAAATCATTCCATGGAAAATCAAAGAAGTACTGCCGGAGAGCCTCCCAGTCGGCGGCGCCAAAGTGCCGCAAGCGCCGCCGGCTAGGAGGATCGGGTGGCCGTACTGGAGAGATAGGACAGGTGAGAGAGATAAGTTTATGGTCGGAGGAGACCAAAGGAGAGAAAAGATCGACAGTATAAGAAGATGGGTTAGAAGTTAGAAACAAGTCAAGAATGTTGGGCCGATCTCCGAGGCGATCCGGGATACGGGTGGGTTGCTGATCTAACTGCTCTAGGTCATTTAGGATAGAAAAAACGTAGGCTTGTTCACCAGGTGGGTCAGTAGTGTGAGAGGAGAGCCATTGGCGGTGGTGAACGTTGACATCTCCTAAGATGGAGATTTCTGAAAAAGGAGAAATGGATAGAATGTGTTCCACTGTAGAGTTTAGATAGTCAAAGAATTTGGGAAAGTTGGTAGAGTTAGGGGAAAGATAGACAGCGCCGAAATATTTAGTAAGAGAATGACAGGAAAGTTTAAGCCATAAAGTTGAGAATTCAGAGGAGTCGAAATCGGGAACACGAGAGCAAGTGAGTTTGTTGTGCACATATGCACAACATCCGCCTTTGGCTTTGAAACTAGGATAGAGAAAGTAGGAGGATACAGAGAAGGGGCTGCTGGATGTTGCATCAGACACCTGAGTTTCGGTGAGGAAAAGAAGATCAGGTTTTTAGGAGGAGAGATGGTGTTCAACCGAGTGAAAATTAGAGGAAAGTCCGCGAATGTTGCAGAAATTAATAGAAAGAGTGTTGGCAGGTTCATCTCACTATCTTTCCAGGGTAGACTAACCTCGTATTGTTTTTCTGCGGCACAATAGCTCACAGATTCCTCAAACTTCTTTATCGCATTTTCCGAGTCATAATCAGTCTCCACAGGATTAATGCCTATGTGATCTAATTTCCACAGTCTTTCCAGGTCGAACTCAGCAGTCATTTTAGGGTCACTAGGTTGGGAATCTTCCCTTCCCAACTCCTCTGCCGTGGTTACATTCACCCTTAGTATAGAGACCGTGTCGACCAGGATGTTTGACTGTGTGGTATGTACCTTTCCAGTCATGCAATAGCCAAATTTAGTGGGGATTAAAATTACACCACATATTCTTTTAAATCCAGGGTATACTACATCATAATAGTGATCCACACCAAGTAGAACATGCACCTCACTTTGATCTCACATGGGATCTGACAAGTTATCCTCTTTGCTACGCAATGCGTGTTCCACCTTCTTGACTCTTACAGACACATATTCTGGTAGGGTGTCTACTACGATACATAAAGTACCTTTGTTTACGGTAAAAATAGGAAATCTCCGCTATTTCGTAGTCTTGTTTGTCAGTAACCCCCGTAAAGCCCTGCAGTCGAAGAGTCTCAGCCCCTATGATTCGGTGCTTAAGTCCCATTAATATGGACCTTTTTATAAAGGACCGTTGAGACCCCTGATCAAGAAGCCCCCGACAAACTTTGTTACTGTCATTACCTTCCATGGGAATCTTTATAGTGGGCAATATAGTGGTGTCTTTCGTACTACCTAATGTCAAAGTTGTAGTACCCTGTGGTTTGTCATCTTTGCCTTTGTCAACTGTAGGACATAATTTGTCGAAGTGATGTCCTTTACAGTGACGACAGGGCCTTAAGTACGTAGCAGTACATTGCCCTTGCTTACCATGTTCTCTACTCACACAACCTGCACATAGCTTCAACCTTTTCGCTTGTGCTAATTTTAACTCATTTGTTGGGTATTTTACACAGAAACTCCATTTATGCTTGTTATTATTACAAAGTTTACATAAAGTCTGTGCGGGTTTCTTGTATGTACCCTCTTTCTTTCCCTTGGTCCCCACCGTCATACTTCCAGTCCCCCTCATTTCAACATTCCCACCCCCTCCCGACACATTCATTCTCCCATTGCTCAACTTTAAATTACTGATTTCTTTACTGAACTGAGTTTTAAACTCATCCACATCAAATGATCTGACCTTGTTGAGTATTGCCGTAGGTAGCTTCTGTCTTAGTATAATAACTATAATTTCCTGTGAGGTCAACCCTAGGGTGTCTAGTGATCTAGTATGGCATTCCATGTCTGCTCTAAATTTTGCTCATTCATCAACCTTGTATTTTTGTTCTGTCAGATTTAACAAGGCGACAACATGGGCCATTTTCAATTGTTCCCGATCCCCATATGTTGACTGTAATAATTGTACTGCCTCAAGATAACTATCACCTACTACCGCGAAACCCTCTATTAGATGTAAGGCCTCTCGTTCTATTTGTCCTTTCAGATAATGAAATTTCCAGACATTATCCAAAGTGGATTCATGCACGGTAGATCTAAATACTTCCCAAAAGGCTAACCACTCTGTCAAATTACCCCCAAATGTAGGTAGATTGAGCTTTAGGGGAGATGCACAGTATGTTTTGGATCAGCCCTTCTTTGGGCATTGTTATCGCCTCCCTTCTTGTTCACGACAGCGCGCTGTAACAAGTGCTTCGCTTTGAAGACTGTTTCATCATATAGGGCGCGATTTTCACACTCTGCTATTATCTCATCATCCTCCGTCATGCTTGCCACAATCATCTCACTTAGAGCAACAATACGACTATGTGTAACCTGGACATTATCTAGTCTAGCCTCCAATTCCTCGAGGTCAGCAGTAGTGATGAAAGTATTGACATCGACTATTAATCTATTTAACACTCCCCGAAGTCCTGCCCACTGATTTTTCGGAGCTTTGCTTAGCACCCCTCCAGACGGTATCTCCTCTGATTTACTCATCTTTTATGCAAACCTGTAGGCTATCTACACCTTACAATGCTACAATGTTATATCACCACGGCAAATTAGTAGCCTAGTCAAGAGGTGCCGTACGGCAGACTTCTTTGTTATGGAGAGAAAATAGTACACTAAATTGGCAATACCTACACTAAAAGGCCATAATGAACAAAGAAAATTTTATGTCAGGTCAGGTGTCATAGGAAGTCTGAAAAATTAAAAAGAAAAATTATTGGGGAAGATGTTGGGTGGGATGCAGGATTTCGGGAGGCGCAACGACACTACCCCGGCGTCCCTCTCCAACCAATGCTTTGTCAGGCCTACTATTTTGTTATAGAGCTGTTGGCTGGTATCTAAATCCAGGTAGACGCCATCCAGATCGAGATCCCGTATATTGAGGATGATGGACACGAATCGGTGCCGCGTCTCCGCCAACCGGCACCTCAGGATGCGGTTCACGGAGTTACGGATCGCCTGATAATCCTCAGTTCGGAAACCTCGGACTCTTGTCCGGTTTTCTATAGCTACGATCTTGCAGCTCCCCCCGGTCTCTCCCTTGAGATCCAACGCCACCTGTTTTATCTCATTGGCCAGTTCTCGGGGCACTGTACCGGGACCAATGTCGTTGCCTCCAAGAAACAAGAATATCATAAGAGGTCTGAATTGTACCACTCGTCCCCACTCTGGGGAGGCTCTCAAGGTATCTACTCTGGCCCCAGGCACCCCGAAAAAGGAGAGCTCGAAGTACCGATCCCCCTCCGATGCCCTATACCCTACAGGTCCTCGCTCAGCCACCCTGAGCCTAGTGGCGTACGAATGTCCTACGACGGCAATCCTATCGGGTATCGGCGCCGGAGTTTCCGGATTATATCCAAGCCCCACTCCTCCTGGGTCCTTGCTCCTGCATCCCTGGGCTAATCCCTTACTCATGCCTTCAAAAATCCCTCATTGGTAGATAAATCCCGGGTCTGGGCACCAATATGGTATAATATCAGTGGAAGTTAATTATATATCTAAGCTATAATACAAACAAATCAATCTAAGTCAAATTACTCTAAGTCTAAATTTAATTTAATCTGAATTTAAGCTAAATTACATCCAAAAGTCACTCACATATGTTTATATTTAATTAGGGTTCTAAGGGTTAAATATACTCCAGGATTCAACTCACCAATATCTCCACGTGGCAATGAGGCAAAGGAAAAATGCCGACCCAATATGGCGGACGACGGCGAAAGACTAGCCGGCCCAATAGCACAGCTCAAAGAAAGAACAAATTATTATGATATGGTAATGGACATGAGTAGAAATGCTTAGCTGTCAGTCATTGCGTCGATGAGAGCGTCATCGTAGTGTAGATGTGTGTATTGCTGGCAGTGTACTGTGAATAGAGGCACAATAGAGCAATCAAATGAGACGGAAATTATATGTTGACAGGGTGATGTCTGTGGAAGCTCGGAGGTTCCCCGGACCTCAAAATCTTGCTGCCTTGGCAAACGCCAGGCGGGAAAACTATCGTACCGCATCTAGGTTGCCTAATACGATAAATTAATATATATAATAAATTCATATATACTACATGAGACCGTATCAATATTGCTTAATAGCATATTAGGCCTTTCATAATTTTAACTTGCTTACAACTTGCAATCTTATTATTCACGATCTAATCTTGCTACGACGTACCGCGGGAATGACCGTAGACTATCTATCTACCTAGGCACGTCACAGAGACGTACGTTAGCACATAAATTGCCTATCTCTATCGTATTACACGATAATTGTTTTGGTTTTAGCTTTTCTGATGTTGGCATACAATTCACTTTTCAATGTCCATCTTGATATGCATTTATTCATTGTAATGCGTTCTAGAACCTTCACATTGTATTGACAATTTTATAACTTTATTTATGTTTCATCTAGATAATATTGATTTACTGCCTGTAGGTTAATAAAACAGAGACGGCGATTCTCACAGCTGGGCACGGCTAATCCCAGGTGGGATTCACTGTATCTTATAATTCTATAATTCACTGTCTCATCATAATACTATTATACCTCCCATTCACTGTCTCATCATAATCCTATTATAGCCCCCATTCACTGTCTCATCATGTCTCATCATAATTCTATTATAGCCCCCATTCACTGTCTCATCATGTCTCATCATAATTCTATTATAGCCCCCATTCACTGTCTCATCATAATACTATAATAGCCACCATTCACTGTCTCATCATGTCTCATCATAATTCTATTATAGCCCCCATTCACTGTCTCATCATAATACTATAATAGCCACCATTCACTGTCTCATCATAATTCTATGATAGCCACCATTCACTGTCTCATCATAATACTATTATAGCCCCCATTCACTGTCTCATCATAATTCTATTATAGCCCCCATTCACTGTCTCATCATAATACTATTATAGCCACCATTCACTGTCTCATCATAATACTATTATAGCCACCATTCACTGTCTCATCATAATACTATTATAGCCACCATTCACTGTCTCATTATAATTCTATGATAGCCCCCATTCACTGTCTCATCATAATCCTAAGATAGCCCCTATTCACTGTCTGATCTTTCGTATCGTTTTATTTATTTGTTGGCCGTCCCAAGATGTGTGTACTAGTTTGATGACGTTCCATAAGCTTTCCATTTAATTGGATAATAACTTAGTTGTCTTTCTATTTCTTCAAAACAATGTTACTGTACAACATACTTCTTTTCCCTCGTCTACACGTCTATTATTTGTTTTGTTTTAATCCGATAAATGTGCTAATTTGAAATCTTTGTTCTTATTGGGTGTAAAATCCAGTCAATGCAACACTGTACATACTTATTTTTAAGCAATCCTTACCACATGTCCGTTTTGTAACATCTATTCTCTCCTACTTGCTTTCCTTTTTTTTATATTGTGCTTTAAGCCGCCATTTTCATCATTGCCAACATAATATAACATTTTTCATCTTCGTTGCAGATAAACAACTGGCATCCTGGCTCGACAGAATCAAGGCACGTTTTAGAAAGCTGTCCGTAAAAAAGTCGGAACAAGAAGCGGACAAAAACTGCTTCTTGTAACGGGAGTTATGGATCCGGAACACTTTCCATCTCCTGCAGAACCAAACATTGTGTGGATACCCAGTCGCCAAAGTGCTGCAGTAAGTCACAGATGAATTATCCAGTTCTTATTTCGTAAGGAATCTTTATACCATAAAACTTGGTCCGTGTACGTACATTTTTTGTTTTTTCTATATTCCAACTACTCCCTCTCGGTCATAGGCTGAGAGCCTGCACACTCTACCGCTGAACACGGTGAGGCCCGTGAGATCTTGTTCCAGTCTAGGGAGTGAGACATGCAAAGCACCCACTCACGGCTCGAAGCAACTCCATCTCTGAAGTTGCTTTACCTCTGCGCTTCACCGTCTCACTCCCCAGACTCGGACCCTCACTCTCCAAACGCCACCTATTGAGCAATTAACTCACTAGGCATTGCCCCCCTGTGGCATATTTTGAATATGGGAATATTCATACAGTGCTATTTAATCAGGAAACAATGAGGGTATTTTTGTTTTGGCATTTCGGTGTGCTGTGGTTAAATGCACTGAAACTAGGTACAGCACAAATTCCATCCCAATAATATTTTCCCATTGACATATTGGGATTCGAACCCGGGTCCATTGGATTACCAGTCCAGTGGCAAGACCACTCTGCCACACCTCCCCTGACATGACATAGTTTCGTTTCAAAATTAAGTGAAATTATGCATTTCAATAGCACCACATATTACATTATTTTCTTCCAAATCCATTGATCGTATTTACATCACTTCTGTATTTGTTTCCTTGCTTAATAAGAAATTTGTATATTGGCATATGTACCAGCCTGTCCATTTAATTAATTATCAAATCTGCCAAGCAGAGTGGTATCTCGCAAACAGATCCCGCCCGTATACTGTGCACCACCAGTCAGCTTGTTTGTTATCGTCGTCCGTCGCCGTCCGTCTGTCTGTCCGGAAACATCTCCTAGACCACTTGATGGATTTCAACAAATTTCACAGGAATATCCACTTGACCAATGCGATGGTGAGGCAAAAATAGATTTCAATTTAACTTAAAGATTAAGGTCAAAGGTCAAGATTAAAAATAAGGTCAATATTTCATATTTATTAGTTTTTACTCAAATTTCTTCATTTTCTCTATACAAGTTACTAGTAACTTTGATATCATATTGACCAAATCTCAGATAAATATTCTAAATATTCCTCCCTATCCACCCCCCTCTCTCCTACTTATGTCTAATATCCTAATCTCTTCTAAAGATGTGCTTTCTAACATCTCTGGGCTTAATACTAAGAAGGCGTATGGTCCGGATGGTGTTCCTCCTGTTGTACTAAAAAAAAAATGCTTCTGTGCTGACTCCCTGCCTACGCAAACTCTTTCGTCTCTGTCTCTCCTCTAACGTCTTCCCCTTATGCTGGAAGTTTGCTCTCATTCAACCTGTCCAAAAGAAGGGTTACCACTCTCAACCCTCCAATTATCATCCAATTGCTCTCATCTCTTGTATCTCTAAAGTGTTTTAAACTATGCTTGCTTCCAAATTGGACTTTATGGACTTAGAGAAGGCCTACGACAGAGTGGATAGAGAAGGTATGTGGAAAGTACTTAGAATATACGGAGTAGATGGCAAGTTGCTGAAAGCAGTGAAAGGCATGTATGAGGGTGGCAGTACGTGTGGAGAATGAGCAGAGCGAGTATTTTTACCTGAATGTTGGGTTAAAACACGGGTGTGTGATGTCCCTGTGGTTGTTTACTGTATATATGGATGGAGTCATGAAAGAGGTACTGGGAAGAGCAGTGGATGTTGGTGTATCGCTGAAGAGGGAGGGAAATGAGTGGAAGCTGCCTATACTGCTGTTTGTGGATGATACAGTTCTGATGAGCGATAATGAATGGGAGTTGCAGGGTCTGGTAAATGAGTTTGGAACAGTGTGCAAAAAAGGAATTTGAAGGTAAATACAGGGAAGAGCAAGGTTATGGTCTTCGAAAGGGGTGAAGTCACAGAGTGTGAGGTGAAGTTGAACGGTCAGGCTATGGAGATCGTCAGCTCTTTTAAGTATCTGGGCAGTGTGTTGAGTAAAGATGGGACTATGGATGAAGAAGTGCTGGAGAGGGTGCAACCGGGGAAGAGGGTTGTAGGAACGTTGCAAGCAGTAACAAGAAATAGGGTGGTCAGTATGGAAGGGAAGAAGTCTTTGCATGACAGTATGGTAATCCCGACGCTAACTTACGGAAGCGAAGCATGGACGTTCAGGAAGAGACTCAGACCAAGAGTGAGAGCGGTGGAAATGAGTTACTTGAGAAGTGCGTGCGGAGCTACATGGAGGGATAGACAGACGAATGAGGAAGTAAGAAGGAGGTGTGGTGTGGAGGTAGATGCGCTGGAAAGTGTGAAAAGGAACAACTTGAGATGGTTCGGCCATATGGAACGTATGGAAAGCAAGAGAATGGCTAAGAGGGTGTACGAGAGCGAGGTGGAAGGACAGAGAGGGAGAGGTGCACCGAAGGAGAGGTGGAAGGATGGAGTGAGGAAGTATATGGATGAAGGCGGTGCTGGTTGGGAGGAGTGGCGTCGACTGACTGGGGACAGAGGTGCACTGAATTTCGGTGTGAGGATCCTAGGTTCGAATCCCTGGACTGCCACATGTATTTGTTGATTTCATTAATTGAGTTTAGGAGTAAAGTCGGTTGGTGGAGGTAACATAATAATTCATTCAGGTTCAGGGGTAGTTTATAGAGAGGCCTTCCTTAGGGTTAAGTCCCCATTAATTACTCCTTCCATTCATCTATCCATAGCCTATGATAGCGCAGTTGGAAAGTGTGTACATGCTTAGATTGATATGCAGGATTCGAAACTGCATAATAAATCGTAGGCTTGTCCACCATTCTTTTACTGTCTTCGTAGCGCAATGTATAAATGCACTGAATTTCGGTGTGAGCATCCTAGGTTCGAATCCCTGGACTGCCACATGTATTTGTTGATTTCATTAATTGAGTTTAGGAGTAAAGTCGGTTGGTGGAGGGAACATAATAAAACTATAACATTTTCATTTTCATCAAACCCTTGTAGACAATCTCTCAAATCCTCCCAAAATCCCTCCACCTCGTCTAACTTACTTTCATTTCCTGGTCCATAAGCACTTAAAGAAAAAAACTTTCACCCTTAAACCGCATTCGCACGCACCCACATTAGCCTTGATGACACCTCTTTCTACTCTTTTATAAACTCTCTCAACTCCTCCTTCACTATAATAGCCACTCCCTCTTTCCCACGTACCCCCTCATCTACTCCAGACTTTCTACCTATCACGTTTCCAAAATCCACTTCTCCCTCTCCTTTCATCTTTGTTTCATTCAGTGCAAGCACATCATACTTCCTTCTTTCAAATAACCTTTCAATGTCCTCTCGCTTCTCATTCGTACTACATCCTTGCACATTTAAAGCTCCTATTCTTAGGGTCTGGGACCACAAACGCGTTCCCTCGCCCCTATCTCTGTCTCGTTATTTTAGTAGATTTATGGGCAGAAGGATACCAGGCCCCCCGCCCCTGATCCCCTTTAGCCGTCTTCTACGCCTCGCAGGAGAAAGCGGTGGTGGAAATTTTTCACTTTCTAATTTTCATGAATGATCTTCTCAACTGTACCTCCAGTCCCATCCATTCAAAGCTAACACAGGGCAGAATGGCTTTGTTTACACATGTATAACGAGGTTAGAAAAGTGTTTTGGAATCCCTCTAGGTATTCGAGTCCTCAACCCTTGAATGGAATAATATTTTATTGTCATCATCCCTAGAGCGATTCCGAAACACTTTTCTAACCCCGTCATCCACGTGTAAACAAAGCCTTTCTGCCCTGTGCTAGCTTTGAAATATTTGGTTTTACCTCTCAGACTGCATTTTTGTTGTATCTATCGGTAACTTTCGATGTGTAATATCTCCATAATTATAAATATCACCCCGAACGTCATGGAATAAAATAGTCTTATTATTACCTGACGAACACGTCCTGTTATTTATGAAAACATCAATTGAAACACCCTGTGTATATATATATATATATATATATATATATATATATATACAGTATATATAATTATATATATACATATGTATGTTATATATATATATATATATATATATATATATATATATATATATATATATATATATATATATATATATATATATATATATACAGGTATATATATATCGAGAATAGATCACGAATACGTGTGATCAAATTATGTAGTAAAACTCGCATAAAAACTGAAACATTGAAACACCAAGCTTTCGTCTATTCTCTCAAGAAATGTTCAGGATAATACAAGAACACTTAGTTAGTTAAAATAGGACTTCAGAGGCTATCAACCCTATTGGATTATTAAGCCAGCACATTGTAAGTCGAGAATATCGTCAAGACTGGAGCCTCTCTGCGAAAACTCCAGTCTCTTGTCACAAGAACACAGTGGAAGGTGGAGGTTTAAATACACCTTCTCATCTGTGAGATGCTAACTAGCATATATAAACAAAAAGTGTTGCCATCTTACTGCCTTTTCCGATATATTTGTTTTGTTTTTACATGACACAATATTGTTTTAACAAAGCATAATTATATATTTATACAATTATATATTCTTTACACTGTAATTTGTCTAAAATGTCACTGTTATCACTACTAATATATATTAATTGAACAAATCAATACTCCGTACACAGGTCACAAAACATATTAAAAACATGTGTACCTGAAAGGTTTACCCTACTTCACTTACTGACCTCACCAAAAGGTCAGAGATCAACAACAGAAGCCCTCCGAATCATAAGGGACCCAAGCAACAAATTTTTAATTTTCGCTCCAAGCACATGGCGAAAAAGGCCAACTCTTCCTTTATACAATTGTTTTTTTGTTTGGTACCCATACGACAAAAACTGTAAGGGTGAGAGTCCTGGAAGTGAAGGCAACTTTTTCGCTTTATCCGCACTCCGGCCGAGAGCCTGAGAAAAATTCCACAAATCATAATGGAACCAAACGACGTCCAGCTAATTCCCGCCTTGGACTCGCTGTCCCACGCGGGCGGGAGCCAATAAAAACTCACAACCAGCCCACCTTCCGCTCGGCTCTGCTCTCCCATTGGCTGACAGGTTGCTGTGTGGCAGGCTTCACACAACAACAGACAGTCTCCCGCGGTTTGCCAGTGAATATAGAACACGGCGGGTTCTGTGTTATTATTATCGTTCATTACACCTTTCTTTCTTACAGCACAGTGATCTAATTATTATCAAAGTATCGGCCAACAACCAGTGATCATGCAGAGGCACGAGAAAGACCCTGAAGAACCAGAACAAGGCCCACCTGAAGGGGTAAACATTGGGCTACATACTTTCTATGGTGGTAGTAAGAGGAGAAACCCACTGCAAGGTATGGACACCAATGTTCATTCGAGTGATGATAGTGACAATGACCCAGACTAAAGCCCAACAGGCGATAATGGTTCAGAGTCTGATGATAATTTCAGTGATTTCGAGAGCCCAGATCCTAATAAATTAGGTTCTATTGGGGACAGTGAGGTGGCTGTGAGGGGCAGTGAGGTGGCTGTGGAGGGCACTTAGGTGCCTTTTGGGCCTCTCCCTGATTCAGAAGTAAATGATATAGAGGAAAATGCTGTAGATGTGGGTGATGGTGAAAATTCTGGGGTTTTGCGGGAGGTTGTCAATAGGGAAGAGGCTAAAACACCACGTGGAAAAGTGGCTAAGAGGGTCCGAAAACGAGTGCTCAATCCTCAGTGTTAGGAGAAAATGGTGACTAAAAAGAAGCGAAATTGTGGGGAGTCTTGCATGTCATATAACATAAAGAAATTCATGCTTGCAAGGAAGGTTGGTGAAAGGTGTAATGATGGCTGCTTTGACAAAATTGGAGAAGAAAATGTTCACGCTATTATCAGTGATATCTGGGATGTGGGTGATTATGACAAACACAATATGTACCTGCAGAGTCTAATTAGGGAGGTACCTGTGAAAAGAAAGCGCTCAACAGAGGCAACTGGTGTTCCCCAGGGATCAGTTTTGGCCCCAACTCTGTTCCTCATTCATATCAATGATCTCATATCTACCACTCATAATCCAATACATTCCTACGCAGATGACTCAACACTCCACAGTTCCTTCATATTTACCAATTCTTTCACCCAACCCGATCTTATAAATTCAAAAATAAACACTGCAATTTCTCTGAACCAGGACCTTTCTAGAATTAACACCTAAAGAGCGGCCTAGGCGGTAAATAATATGTAGCCACCAGCGGGGTGTTTTTACCCAAAATAGGGCTGTTTACGTGATCATTTTCATGCCTAAATAAGACCCAGAGTGTAAAACAAGTATCTATCCCTGAAAGGGCATAAACAGAGCTTTCCAATGACACCACAACGATCCTTGTATGACCGCTAGTTTTCTTGCAACAACCGCGCAACACGAGTGCAAAAACCATGTAATTCGGTACTTTCCCCATACAATTCACTATGTAGCGAGTGTGAGAGGGTGGAGGAGGGTGGGATTCATGTCAGTTGGTCCACCGCGGTGGTCTGGAGCAGTCATACGCTCGCTACTCTCCTGCCACCACTTGTCTCTCTCTCTCAGCAACATTACGTGCTGAAATTGCCACACGACTTTTGTTGTGAGCCGCCACATAGTCCAAATTTCTTTCACTCGACATATGATGCACGCCGCCAGTTAAGGGTTAATGAATGGGGACAAAAGAATCTAGTTTCCTTTAATGCACAGAAAACCAAGTACATTCAATTTTCTAACCGACAGAATCTCACTGACTCCCATATATTTTTTAATGATGTAAATATTCCCACTTCCCCTAGTATTGACATTCTCGGTGTAACATTAACTACTAACTTGAGCTGGACACATTATGTTAGAAGCATTGCTAAGAATGCCTCTAAAAAACTGGGACTCCTGTACAGAGTTCGAGAATTCTTCACTGACGAGCAGTTGGCCGTAATATATAAAAGTCATGTGCGTTCTCAGATGGATTACTGTTCACCTCTGTGGGGTGGAAGTGGAGTGGTTGCATTGAGGCAGTTGGACAAAATTCAAAATAAAGCTATTAGATTAATCAATAACCCTGCAATCACACAGGACCTTCCTACATTATCCATACGAAGAAACGTTGCATCCCTTGCAACATTTTTTCATAGCAATTGTTCCGAGGAACTTGCTTCAATTGTGCCGCCTCTCCACATCTTTCCCGTAGAACTAGGGCAGCTGAGAGCGCCCATGAATTTACACTTTCTCCTCCACAATGCAGAACTTCTGCTTATCAGAATTAATTTATCCCCAGAACTACTACTCTTTGGAATTCACTTCCCTCGAATTGCTTTCCACAAACTTACAATCTACAAATGTTTAAATCCAGTTGTTACAAACATTTTATGAATGGAGGATGCCTTTAGGCACATGGACCTTTTTGTTGTATCTGTGTTTTTCCTTCCTCCGTTCATTGTCTCTTAAAAAAAAAAAAAAAAAAAAGATAGGCCTAAAATGTATAACTATTTTGTGAAGGTGAATAACGCTGATGAACGTGTGTCGCCAAGCCTTTATGTCTGTACATGGCATAAAAAAAGAAACTTGTAGTCCTCTTGAAAAAAAGATTGCAGAGCCCCACAGGTACCCCCGGTCGTGATAAGTGTGGCGGCCACAAGTCAGGCAGAGCCATCACTGGAACCCCCACTTGAGCATGTTTGGGAGCACATCGAGTCACTGAACACGACTGCCAGCCACTACACACGTGCCCACGCCCCACACCGCAGTTATCTTGAGCTCGGCCTTAAAATTATCGACTTACATGGCCATTACCTGACCTGGCTAGCGGAAGCTTACCCTGGTGAGAAGGCAGTTAGTCCCCGGTTCTACCATCATATTTTCACCAAGGTCTACAACATCGTTTTTAAACTCCCCGCGTCAGACCTCTGCAACACCTGGTAACTACTGGAGAATAAGACTTACCACCTCAAGCATAAGAACAAGGACCATTCAGATTTGGAGCAATAACTAGCTGAACACAAACAAGCAGCCAGTGTACTCCAGGAACTGTTGTCGGAGTGCGAGAAGACCAGCCGTCGTAACCCAGATGACCCAAACCTCCGCTGTATTGCAATCGACCTATAGCAGACTCTGCTGTGCCCGCAAATTAAGACTGGTCTTGCTTACTACAAACGAAAGCTATGGATTTCAACTTCACCTCACATATAAACTCAGTAAAACAGTTACACTATTAGGAACGTTTAAAATCACTAAAGCTGTTTTCGTTGGAACGTAGAAGGGAACGATACTTAATAATATATACATGGAAAATCACAGAGAGTTTTGTACCAAATCTACATACACCAATAGCAATGAAGTTCAGTGATAGGAGAGGCTGGGAATGCGATATCCCCATGATGAAAAATCGGGGTGCTATGGGGTCTCTGCGAGAGGGCTGGTTATCACATAGAGGAGCACATCTCTTCAACAACATGGGAGGCGTCTCGTTAGACAGCTTCAAGAGAGCTCTCGATGTCGAACTACAAAAACTGCCGGACGAGCCCATCTTCGCAGGGGAGCGCTCTGCCCCTTCGAATAGTCTGCTGCACCAATTCTCAAACAACATCGTAGGGCGGTGCGCTCCTCGGTGCCACTAGCAAGTGTGGCAAATTCCACATAGGTGAACATAGGTAGGTATGTCATGGATTTGAACAAGGGAGTGGGTAACATGTTTGTTTGGGAGGAGCACACTGCCAAGAGAAGGTCTAACGAGATAGCCAGCTGCATTATGAAGTGGATTGATCGAGAATTTGAGGCTGGACGATACATCAGGAAGCTCAGGGTGTTTGCGGATAATTGCGCGGGGCAGAACAAAAATATTCCTATAATGCTCCTGGCGCTTCGCTTGTTACACTCCACATGCATCGAGAAGATGGAGTTCGTGTTTATGGTGCCGGGCCATTCATACCTCTCGTGGGACCATGCCTTCGGCTACATCGAGAAGAAAGTACGATAAAAGCTTGCCATCTACAGTGTGTATGATAACCTGAAAATCATCAGAACTGCGGTGCATCAAGGGAATGTTGTGACCCACATGTGCAAGGAGGATTTCTTCCTCTTCTGTGCACTGAAGGACCATGTGCCTGACCTTTGCTGAGTGAGGACCTGTCCCTAGTGACTCCCAGTGAATATCTTTGCCCATAGTGTGGTGATAGTATTAACGCTTTCTTAAAATGGCTGGTGTTGACGAGATTGCTACCTCCTCTCATATTCTCCAGCTTTGTCTTGCTTTGCAAGAAAGGATGGAGAATGTGGAGAGAGAGGTGCAGTCTCTCAAAGACGAGAATTTGGCCTTAAAGCTGACTTTGGCTGACAAGAAAAGTGAGGATACTGCAACTGCTGTTAGGGATCGTGATGCTCCCTGGACAGTTGTTCCAACAAGTGCAACAACCTGCAAATTTCTACGGCGGCCAGTTGCCCTCAGCAACAAGTTCATCACCTTGGATGACGAATGTGATGGTGAGGCTGCGAGTGCTTCCTTCGGCGAGGAAACCAGGAGAAAGGTAAGTAAGTTGCCTCCAACAGGGAATGCTGTGACTGCTGCCCCCCCAGGAGTACCTTCAACTGCTGCCCCAGGAGTTCCTGCCGCTGCCGCAGCTGCTACCAAGTCATCGACAAGGAGAGGCAAGTCCTTCTCAATTGTTGGGGACTCCATGGTCAGACACTTAGCTAGGTCCACCTGTACTGATATTAGGAAGCTTGTCTGTCTGCCTGGTGCCGGGGTTGGGAAGGTGTTAGAGGACATTGATTACATCATGAAAGATATTGGAGATAGCCCCATTATCTGTCTCAGTACAGGGAGCAATGATGTTGGTAAAGGTAGGACGGAAGTACTGCTTCGGCAGTACAGGGAGGTGTTAGATAAAGTTAGGAGGAAGGGAGGCATACCTGTAGTACACAGTATCTTGCCACGGAGAGGGGTCAGCAAGGAATGGTCATCTAGGGCAATTGGTATCAATTGTCGGCTGGAAAAATACTGTAATGCAAATGCAATACCATTCCTTGATAACTGGACCCGTTTCTATGGTAAAAATCAGTTGTACGCACAGGACGGGGTTCATCTTTCTCGGCTAGGGGTGGCAAATTTAGCTAGGTCAATAGATAGGATTGTCGCGGGGTTTCGCTGAAAATAAAGCCTGAGAATATGAGTAAGAATAATTGTCTAGATAGGGTAAATTGCCGTACTGGTACATCAGATAGGAATAGAAAATATCAGTCACAGGATTTTAATTGTACTGCTAGTAGAAATATTAAAGGTGTAACAGAAGATGGGAATTCAGTTAGAAATAAAGGTAAATCCGATACCAGTAAAATAAATTCATTGCGATTATATTATACAAACTGTAGGAGTTTATGTAACAAAATGGATGAACTTAGAGCACTTGTTAGCAACGAAAATATAGACATTATAGCACTGACTGAAACATGGATTAATACAGAATCAAGACATTTTTTAGCAGAATTCCATATACCAGGATATAGTTTGTTTAAACGCGACCGAACAAGTAGGAGGGGCGGCGGAATAGCAGTGTTTGTCAGGAGTTCTTTAAAAAGCTGTATTAAATCAGGTATTAGACTAAATACTGATAACGAAAGTGTTTGGGTTGAGGTTAGCGAAGGTAGTGAGACCATAATTATTGGAGTTATTTATAGACCACCAAATATGAGTAGAAACGAAGGTACAGCTTTATGGCAGGAAGTGAAAATAGCATCAAGGTTTAGCAATGTGTGTATTATAGGGGATTTTAATTTTCCGAATATTGATTGGCAGCATCAAATCGGCGACTCAGATTCAAAAGAGTTTATTGAGGCGGTACAGGATAGTTTTTTATTTCAATTCATACACTCGCCTACTAGAGGTAATAATATCCTCGATTTAGTTCTCAGTAATAATGAACAAATGATAAATAATGTAGAGATAGGAGACCAACTAGGAAATAGTGATCATAAATCAATTTATTTTAACATACAATGGACAGGAAAGGCTAAAGAGAATACGACACTTATCCCAGATTTCAGAAAAGCCAATTATGGTGGATTAAGACGAGCCTTAAGAGTCGATCCTATGGTTAAACTATTAAGTGGACCCAGGTGCGCTAATGAACATACTCTCTCTCAGATACCTGTCTTAACTCAGGATAATTTGACAGCTACATATAATAATTTTATTTCTTCACTCCACAATGCGGAAAATAAATATATCCCCAAAAGAAAATTTAGATCAACACAGAACCAACCCAAATGGATGAATATTAGACTATTAGACCTTCTAGGAAAAAAGAGAGGAATATATCGAAAAATAAAGAAAGGCGAAATTCACCTACTTGCTTACTATCAGAATCTATCAAGAGAGGTTAAAAAATGTATAAGGACAGACAAAAGAAATTATGAAATCAGGATAGCCAATGACTCAAAAAATAACCCTAAGGCTTTTTACCAGCTATATAAATCTAAAGTTAGAGATAAAATAGGCCCCCTTAAAACTTCGATAGGAGAAATGACAGAAAATGATTTAGAAATGTGCAGTACATTAAATAGTCAGTTTCTATCCGTTTTCACTAATGAAAATTTGGCACAGATTCCAGAAGTCCGTAAGGTATATAGAGATAGTATAGAAAATAGGTTAAGTACGGTTACTATAAGTAGAAATGATGTGCTTAAGGAAATTGACAGACTGAAACCTCAGAAATCGCCTGGTCCCGATGAGGTATATGCCAGAGTATTAAAAGAATGCAGAGATGAGTTAAGTTACCCATTAACATTTCTTTTTAACAATTCATTAGAAACAGGTATAGTTCCAGAAGCTTGGAAGCTTGCAAATGTAGTTCCGATTTTCAAAAAAGGTGATAAATCAATAGCATCCAATTACCGTCCCATTAGTCTCACTTCAATCATAGGAAAGCTACTAGAGTCAATTATTGCTAGGAAAATGAGAAACCACTTAGAAACATTTAACTTAATCAATTCTTCTCAGCATGGATTCACACAGGGACGTTCTTGCCTTACTAATTTGCTTAGTTTTTTCTCAGAGGTATATGAAGCAGTAGATAATGACAAGGCATACGATATTATATATTTAGATTTCAGTAAAGCTTTCGACAGAGTCCCTCATGAGAGATTGATGAGAAAGGTTGAGGCACATGGAATAGGTGGGGCGTTGTTGGGATGGATTAGGTCATGGCTAATTGGTAGGAAACAGAGAGTCAGCATAAATGGTACCAAGTCAGAGTGGGGAGCAGTCAAAAGTGGTGTCCCCCAGGGATCGGTATTAGGTCCCCTGTTGTTTCTTATATACATAAATGACCTAGATTTAGGTATAACTAGTAGGATAAGTAAATTCGCAGACGATACTAAAATGGGGAGATCAATTGATTCAGATAGTGATATAGAGTGCCTCCAAAGGGATCTAGATACCTTACATGAATGGTCAGTAAATTGGCAGATGAAGTTTAACATTGACAAATGCAAGGTATTAAAGATAGGGAAGATGCAAACAAATGTTAAATATAAACTAGCTAATTTAGAATTAGAAAATTCAGACTGCGAGAAAGATCTAGGTGTGTTTGTTAGCAATGATTTGAAGCCTAGAAAACAGTGTATAGGCGTTCGTAATAAGGCAAACAGGATTCTCGGGTTCATCTCTAGGAGTGTGAGTAACAGAACTGCTGATGTTATCTTAAAACTTTACTTGTCATTAGTGAGACCCCATATGGATTATGCTGTCCAATTTTGGTGTCCTTATTACAGAATGGACATAGATTCATTGGAGAGAGTACAGCGTAGAATGACAAAAATTATCCATAATATTAGAAATCTTCCGTATGAAGAAAGGTTGAAGAAATTAGGTTTACATTCGTTAGAGAGACGCAGAGTTAGAGGGGATATGATAGAGGTGTTCAAGTGGGTTAGTGGGATTAACAAAGGGGACATGACAAATGTACTAAAGCTCAGTGATAGCGAAAGAACTCGTACCAATGGTTTCAAATTAGATAAATTTCGTTTCAGAAAAGATATAGGCAAATATTGGTTTGGTAACAGAGTTGTAGATGGGTGGAATGGACTACCAAGTGCTATAGTGGGATCTAAAACTGTAGGGAGCTTTAAGATAAAATTGGATAAGCATATGGACGAGAAGGGTTGGGTGTGAAGGGGGATCAGCCGGGTTGGGCCAATCAGCGCTCTGCAGACCCCCATAATCCTGCGTTAATCTCTAACCGTTTTGGTAAGATAATCCTCAGGGTATTAGAGTGTTGAGCCTATAATTGGGCTTTGTAATTGATTTGGGGTTGTGTGGGACAGGGATCTGCCTTGCTTAGGCCAATCGGCTTTCTGCAGACTCCCATTTTCTTATGTTCTTATGTTCTTATGTAACCATCCGTAGAGCTGCAGGATTTTCGAAGGCCAGGCAACTGATTGTAGACTCCAACTATCCCGAAGGCTACATACTGAAGAACACATACCTGTTTATCATGGAGATTGAAGATGTGAAGAAGAGGATCCGGCTGATGCCCGGCAAGGAGCCATATTATGACAGCTTCGACTTGTCGACTGTCGACATTCCTGTCAAATTCCCCAACGGTGTCAAGCTAAAGGCTGCGAAGATCAAGGATATGCGGATACTCTGGGGATACCTGGATGTCAAAGATCATGCATGGCTGGATGAGGTCTTCGTGGATAAGGGGCAGGCTCCGAAGGAATACAATGACATGGAGGTGAATAACCCACATGACCCTGACCGAGACGACAAGGCTTGGGAGTATGTGCCTGTTGAGCACCTGCCGGACACTCTCAGGAATGACGAATAACTCTCTCTCTTCTCTCTCTTTCTTTCTTTCTCTCTCTTCCTCTCTTTATCTCTTCTTTCTCTTTCTCTTCTTTCGCTTTCTCTCTCTCCCTCCCTCCTTATCTCTATCAATGAACATACCAAGCATACAGTCATCATCATTAGCGGCTCGCTTGGTGTAGTGACTAGCGTCTCGGACTTCCACCCAGAAGGCCCGGGATCGCGCCCACGCTCGGCGCATTAAAGATTTTTCACAAGCACTGAGTCATTACCATCCCTCATGAGCAAGGGGATGGGGTAGTAGTACAGGACCCCAATGAAAATACGCCTAATCGGCCTTATTGGGCTATACTTAGCTGGCTTAGCATGCGCTATCTATAAGAACTATTATTATCATTATTATTATTATATCATCAAAACCTACCTACAATTTCCATGGATTACTCACCTTCTGGATTATCACCTGTCTACCTGCCTGCCTACATCAAGCCTCATCCAACCTCCAAAGTAAATATGGCACACTGTTTTTTTATTAACATTCTATCTACTAGTATTCTATCAACCCATAATCCTTATTACTTACCTGTTAATTAACTACTTACCTGTCTTACCTGGAGTGTGAAAATTAATGGTTTGTGGGTGGGAATGATGTAAAATGACGTTCACTGACAATTAATATTGTTTTATTAGGTTTAAACCACGAACATTGCGTTCACTTACCCATATCCATGTACTTACCTGTTAATTAACTACTTACCTGCCTTATCTGGAGTGTGGAAATTGTTGGGTTGTGGGTGGGAATAGTGGAAAATGACGTACACTGGCAATTAACATTGTTTAATTTTGTTTTTTTATGTGGCGTTATTTAAAGTATATATTGGGGAGACATACCGAGGAATAAATAAGAGAATCAAAGAACATAAAACTGACATGAAGAAATTCAGACTAAATAACGCCACAGTAATTCACAGACTAGATACAGGCCATGGTATGAATTATAATGAAGCAAAGTTGATCAACTGTGAAACCAATACCGTCAAACGTAGGTGTTTCGAATCTGCCCATATATTACTGAACAACACTATGAATTTAAATAAAGGTTTCTTCTCTCTAGCCAAACCTCTCGCATTAATGACCATGTCCCTCAACGTACCCGAGGTACTCAACTTTAGCCTTCACAAAATCACATTTGGCTAGATTAACAACTTGTCCAGCTTCACTGAGCCGTTAAAACAACATCTCCACATTTGTGACATGCTCACTCGACTCAGTGTCATAAATTACAATGTCATCTATATAGACAACACAATTAGTAATGCCATCAACATTTCTATCCGTCAATCTTTGAAGTGTGGCTTGTGCGTTCTTGATCTCATATGGAAACACATGACACTGATAAACGGCCTCACTGACTACTAGCCACCTGTTGAGCTTGCTCGGTCAGCGGAACTTGTCAGTAGCCCTTTACTAGATCAATATTGGTAATATAGGTGGCAGCTCCGATCTGGTAAACTGAATCCTCTACACAAGGAAATGGATAGGTGTCAGTCATAGAGAAGGAATTAACCTTGTGGAAATCGACACAAAAACAAGTTTTCCCATCAGGTTTAGGTTTCAGTGTAACAGGTGAACTTTACTCACTAAATCCTTAAAAGAACGTTCTGTGAGTTCTAAAACCGCAACTTTAAAGGTTTTCTATGCAAACGCTCGTAGCATACGCAATAAATTTTAAGATTTAGAGGAACCATAGTGTTTACTGAAAATTATGATGTGATTGGTATAACAGAATCTTGGCTTAATACAGAAGGTAGAGACTTTTTAGCAGAGTATTCACTTCCCGGTTATGTAATGTTTGAGAAAAGCCGAATAAATAAAAATGGAGGTGGCGTTTTATTTTATATCAAAGAAAGTCTTAACCCGACCCTCTTGTCAAAACCTCAAATTGTGAACGTCGACACATCTTTTGTGCTAATAAAGAATAATAAAGGTACAAAAATAATACTTGCATTAATATACAGACCTCCAGCTCAATCAGTGCAAACTGACCGATAAATTTATGAACAAATTGCAGATGTAAGTAACTCACAAGATACCGTATTTTTTGGCGACTTTAATTTACCTGTGACCAAGTGGGGCGATACTCTTACTTCACACTCCGGACATGACTTGTATACGAACTTGCAAGAGAGTTCGCTTTATCAATTTGTTCGAACACCGACCCGTAGTAATAACGTTCTTGACATTGTACTTGCAACAAAAGAAGAATTAATAGAGAATTTGAATGTTGGTGATGAATTCAGTAACAGCGACCATCGTACGATAACTTTCACTTTAAACTTTACTAGTAACGAACCAAAGTCCCTAATTTCAAGAAAGCAAACTTTCATAAACTTAGAGCTATGTTTAAAGAAACTGACTGGAGCTTTTTAATTAACAATAACGACATAAATACATCTTGGAAGTTATTCGAAACCACTTACCTAAAAGCAGTGCAAGACTGCATACCATCGAAAATACGGCGTCCAGGCCATAATAATAAGCCCAAATGGTGGAATAAAGATATTTCAAACTGCCTGCTTGCTAAAAAATGTGTTAATGATAGATTAAAATCTTCACAAAATGACGAAGAACGGGTGAAATTTGTAGAGCTACGACGCAAAGCCAAAAAGTTAATTAAGCAAAGTAAAAAGACCCTAGAGTTACATATTGCGAATCAAAGTAAAACAAACCGGAAAGAATTCTATAGTTATATCAGAAAGAAAAAAGTAGTTACTTCAACTGTTGGACCGTTAGTCGATGAAAATGGAGAATACACCAAAGACGAAGTACAATGAGTAATGCCCTCAATACCTTCTTTGCATCAGTTTTTACAACAGAAGACCTCAGTGATATCCCTACACCATCGCCGATTCAGATTGATAATTTAGATGTTTTAAGCAATATCACCGTTACAGAGAGAGAAGTATTGAATTGTTTAGATAAACTCAAGGTAAATAAAACGCCTGGACCTGATACAATCTCGCCTAGAGTTCTAAAGGAAGCTAAGGATGAGCTCTCCAAACCACTGACATTACTATTCAATAAATCCTTGCAGTCTGGAACTATGCCTGATCAGTGGAAGATAGCCAACGTAACACCGATATTAAAAAAAGGTAGCAAATCCCTACCCAGTAACTATCGTCATTTCAGATATGTAAAATACTAGAACGGTCATAAGAGACAGACTCTAAATCACTTAGAGAGAGACATACTTAACCCTTATTTAGCAACATAAGGTAAATAAAACGCGCTGACCTGATACAATCTCAGCCTAGAGTTCTAAAGGAAGCTAGCGATGACTGCTCACCAACCTACTGACATTACTATCCTCCCTCTCTATGCCTACTCAATTATGACTGAAAGTACCAACGTAACCCGATATTGCAAAAACAAAAATCTACCCAGTAACTTGTTTTGCTTCTGGGTGTATTTACATGAAATACGTAAACAGTCATAAAAACACTTAGAGGAACATAAATAACATACTTAAAGATACTCAACACGGCTTTCGTAAAAAACGTTCCTGTTTAACAAACCTCGTAGACTTCTTCCACGATATCCTTAACCTCTACGATGAGAGTAAAGCAGTAGATATTATATATCTTGATTTTCAAAAGGCCTTTGACAAAGTTCCCCACAAACGTTTACTGCTAAAACTAAAAGCGCATGGAATACAAGACGGTGTGTTGAAATGGATAGAAAATTGGCTCAGCGACAGAAAGCAAAGAGTAGTCATAAACGGTAAGGCATCTAAATGGACCAATGTAAGTAGCGGGGTACCCCAGGGATCGGTACTAGGACCAATTCTCTTTCTAATTTACATCAACGACATAGATGAGGGTCTCACCTGTACAACCTCAAAATTTGCTGACGATACAAAAATTGCAAATAGCGTACTCTCAAAAGATCAAGTTGACGATATGCAACACAATCTAGATAAATTGTCACATTGGGCCCAAATTTGGCAAATGAGTTTCAATGCGGATAAATGTAAAGTACTACATATCGGATACCTAAATGAGAAAGCAAACTATTCGATGAATGGCACTCAGCTTAAGAATGTAAACAGAGAAACCGATCTGGGAGTAACAATATCGAGTAACCTAAAACCGAGTCAACAATGTTCAGAAGTTGTTAAGAAGGCAAACAAAATAATTGGCTTTATAGGCAGGTCATTTGAGCATAAATCCAAAGACGTTATCCTAACCCTTTACAATTCCTTAGTCCGCCTTCTTCTGGAATACTGCGTTCAATGCTGGTGCCCTTATTACCAAAAAAATATAAACAAGCTAGAACGAGTTCAACGTAGAGTTACCAAAATGATACCTAGCCTAAAGAACAAACCATACGAAGAGCGTCTTAGAGAATTAAATCTATTTCCTTTAACCCAGCGCAGATTAAGAGGTGACTTAATTCAAGTGTTCAATATCATCAAAGGCATCGACAATATGAACTGTAGTAAGTACTTCACTATCAACCAATCTAATTACACGCGGGGAAACGGTTGCAAAATTATTGGTAAATCTTTTAACTCACACAAATCTAAGAATTTCTTCTTCAATCGAGTTGTCAACTTGTGGAATTGGCTTCCCCGAGACGTTATAGACTGCAGCACCGTTGATTCATTTAAACTCCGCCTAGACAAATATCTCGCATCAAACCCGCGACTGACTGCGTTTGTAAATGAATAACTTTATTTTATCCTCCCTTCAGTTACTAACCCATATGTCCCCTACTAACTTCCTAGTCCTGCCACGGACATTAGTTCCAGGGCAGTAGTTCCCTTTCCATTGTTCCCTTACCCACTCTAAACCACTGTTTGGACACTTGATCCTCAGTGTTTTGGAGGACAAGCAGCCTAGAAGGGTCACTAGATCTGTTGTTGCTTTATTTCCTTTGTACTCCTTTGTACTCCTTTGTAACTGACTGAGAATCAATATCCCCGAGTAAAAGCTGCACTGCACTATTATTGCACGGCGGATGTGCACCACCAGCACCATTGTCCACTTCCGAGTCTATTATGTGCATATCTCTAGAACCCTCACCAGTCAGTAGACAGCACAGAAATATTTAGTTTGAAAATTTTGAGCCAGAGAGTTGAGAAATCTATGGAGTCGAAGTCAGGTACACTAGAGCAAGTGAGTTTGTTGTGCACATATACACAACATGCGCCTTTGGCTTTGACACTAGGATACAAAAAGTAGAGGGAAACAGAGAAGGGGTTGCTGAAATTTGCTTTAGACACCTGATTCTCTGTGATAAAAATAATCATATTTATAGGAATGGTGGTGTTCCACAGAGCAAAAGTTAGAGGAAAAGCCAATGCATGCTGCAGAAGTTGATAGCTGTCTAGTACATTTTGATGAGTCAAGCTGGGGGCATCCCCCCCCCCCCTTTCCCCTGGGAACTCCAAGGCTGGTCGTTGGTTGACCTTTTTTTTTTTTTTTTTTTTTTTTTTTAAAGATAGAGTGTTATGCAATGTGTTGGTAGTATATGTTTTAATAGGGAGAGAAGGTGTTTTGGAGGACAAACTAGAGTTGCCGTCTGTTTTGTATGTCACGGAATAGGTTAGCAAAGGACGCCAGGTGGTGAACAAGGAGTTACAACTATCCTTATAAGCTATCTATATCAGTCTCCTGGAGTACTGCCCTGTTCAGTTGGTGTCTGCAACCTCCTTCTATCAGTTACAGTTCTGTTCTAAATGTTTTGAAAATTATAGCTAAGACTTTTCAAATGTGTCTTTTTGTAGTAATTTTCTGTACTATTTATGTAATAGTTACTTGTTTTTGTCTTCAATAAATCATTGCTCCTTAGTACAACGCGCCTCTCTATGATACACGCATCTGAATTTCTTCTTTGATGTTGACGAGAGCACTTAGGTCGGTGGTGGCCATTTCTATGACCGAGATAGTAGAGGTGCTTTCCATGGAGCTCTGTGCTGGCCAGGTGGCGGCCCGAGTTATATAAAATAAATTGTCTTAAATTTGTTTAATATTTATACAAAACAAAAATGTTTTAGAATTTGCTATAATTTATATATTGTTGTGCTTAACAAATTGTAATTGTTCATATATTGCCATTTTGTGTGTGTTGAGACTTTAGTTAATGTTTTGTTTGTCTATGTTCAGCAAGCATTTCAGTTAAGTTGTCGAGTTTCATATACTTGATTTGCAGTAGTTTAGACTCACTTTTGTGTAGGCTGCTTAAAAATTACTCTGTATAATATAGAATTACTAGTTAATAACTGCCAAAACGCATCATATTCCTCAAGGTGTTAAGATGCGTAGATCACTGTTCAAAAAAATATAAGTCCAGTACGATTATATCACATTGGTTCAGGTTATCTTTTATTTAGAATGCAGGTTATAAAGATGACTATGCAAAATTACAAGTATAGAATTATATTTTAATTCCTCATTCCACCTTCTTCTTAAATGGGAGTTTAATTAGCTTTTTGAATGGCATATAATGCATTTTGTTATGTCATTAATAAAATACATGCAATATAAAGAAACCGACATGCGGGTGACTTTCACAATTACTTCTGTTCTGCATGAGTTCTAGAAATCATGAAAATTAACAATATACACCAAGAATAGCTAGCTGGTACAGTGGAGAACGTCTTGAATCCCACTCAGTTGTCTCGATACTGTGGCCTGCTCTGCAGCTCAAGGCGTCGAATAATATGCAGACGCACTGCAATAGAATAGCGGCCTAGACTGAAAAAGCCTCTACTTTAGGAGATACCCCAACCGGAGGTAGAACCAGCTAAAACTGGTATCATTTTATTCCTTTGGGTGTCTACTTTTCAGAAAAGATGTTGTAGTTGCAGCAACTGTGTACAACATGCCAAATTAACCTCTTCATTATGGGCATCCATGAAAAATTGCCATTTGTAATTATCGCCACATTCATTGAAATGAGGCAAGGTAAATTCAGCCAAAGCTCTTTATTTTTATTTAATAGGTGTAATAGACACTAGACAACGCATTCAATAGGGTGTTGAGCTAATCTAAGGGTTGGAGGGTAAACAAAATATAAAATCAAAACAGAAAAATGTGTGACTTTTGGTAGCTTTGGACGAATTGTCCCAAATCCTACCCCTAAAAGATATTGCATCAGTGTCAGGCCAACTTCTAATCCTTTTCCTGCATACCTCAGTGATGTAAAGCTGACATTAAGAGAGGCAAAATTAATGCAGTGTGGCATGTTACCTCTGATCCGGATAGTGCCAAAAATTGGTATGTGTGTTTACGTGTCAATCTAAATTTCATCCTGTCCTGTTGGTGTGCTATTTTGATTTTGACACTCTGTGCATGAACAGGCATCAAAACAATCAAGTCCAGCAAGCTGAGAAGGACACTTCCTTCCATTGGAACAGTCCTTATCTTTGCAGTACAATTGAGTGAGGTCTCGCACCTCGACTGGAGCCTGTGGTTTTGAGAACATGGTCGGTGTGATGCCTCCATCATCACAAGCACTCCAGCTATGACCAACTGGTTGAGTTTCTTCCTGGTTTGCAATGTGACAGTTACTCCAAATCCAAGTCTGGTACTTAGCATGTAGGACATACTGTTTGAACGCATCTTCTGTGGGCGGAAGCATTGCCGCTGTTTTGTCAGTCGTTGTTGCCATAAGGTTTGCCATCTAGAGTTTGAACATCTTTTCCCTTCTTTCCATACAGCAACAATGCAAACACCTGTGCAACGTTCCCATAATTTTCATGGCAAGCATTGGAAAATTGTATGGAGATGGTGGCCTTCAGAATATCCTAACCTTATCAGACGTGTATTCCTCAGCCACAGCCATCCAAATGCTCCAAGGAAAACAATATGCCCGCAGAATTTGTGGTGTCCGCCTTGCTCATGTGGCTCTAACAAACATGTTCCTCACATCATTTGAGGCATTTGCCAGCAAAAACTGTTTGCCATGGCTGACCGATGAAATCAAGCAGAAGATAGAAGTCTTTAAGAAGTCATTCAAGGCAAAGGATGCCAAGTCCTGTGCCATCCTCTGCCAGGATTTGGAAGATGCCATTCCGCAGGACGTACTTGAAACAGTAGCCTTATTTCGAAATGAGGGGAGGGAACATTCACCTACTGGGATAGCTTCCTAGAATCTGGAGACCTACTACTGCAATTGCTACGGGCAGATATAGAGGCAAATTTTCTTATGCACATCCAAGCGGTCATGGAAACTGTGCCTTATTTTGTACTCGCTGGGCGTCAAAACTATGCCAGGTACACGCCAGTGTACATTGCAGAAATGAAAGAACTGGAACAGAAACATCCCATCATGTATCAGCACACGATGGAGGGTGGATTTGTTGTTCTCAGGTCACAAAATCGACCCTTCAACTCAGTCCCAACATATCAAGCTCTTGAGTAAAGCATAAATCGTGAGGCCAAGAGCCAGGGGGGTGTCATTGGATTCACCCTTCGTAAATGTGCCCTGCTGAGATGGATGATGACCAGGCACATCACAGGGGAATACGCAGAGGCATTCAAGGAACTCTGCAATTCAGCTGGGAAAAAAGGAAGGCTTCATGAAGAGCTTGGAGAGAGCCGTTTACAGAGGGACAGAAAAGATGTCCAGAAAATTAAAGAGTACCTTTCCACTCAGTGGCAAGATCCCCTCAACCTTGATGAGGTTTCACAACAACTAATCAACATCACCACTGGCCAAGTGGCAAGTCTGGAAGTTGAGAACTCATTAAAGGGGATCCCACATAGGGGGAAAGATATTACCAAGGAATTAATTAGCAAAAGACTCGGAGACGACCCCATGTAAAAGTTCTGGGATCCAATGAAGAAAACAACAGTGATGACCTTTCTGGACATGAAGAAGGCACTACCTAATGACAAAAATAGGAAATTGATCATTGACACATAGGTACTGTTTTGGCGGCTTTTGGGAGTGGCACGGAGTCGTGATGTTGACTTGAAGTATGTCCTTAGCCATGAACTCGCAGCCATGCCACCAGCCCTCTTTCACGATGATGGAAAGGTGAGGAAGACCAACAAAGCTGACCTCTCTCAGAAACTGGAGTCCACTTGTTCAGAGATTCTAACATCACTCCCGCAGATTCCAGATTCAACATCATCTGCCTATATCATCGATGGAATGGCCATGATCAAATTCCGTGCTGACTCCCTGCCTAGGCAAACTCTTTCGTCTCTGTCTATCCTCTAATGTCTTCCCTTCATGCTGGAAGTTTGCTCTCATTCAACCTGTCCCAAAGAAGGGTGACTGCTCTCAACCCTCCAACTATCGTCCAATTGCTCTCATCTCTTGTATTTCTAAAGTTTTTGAAACTATTCTTGCTTCCAAATTTCTTAAGCATTTTTCTTCTCATAATCTGCTCTCAGATCGCCAGTATGGCTTCCTTAAGGGTCGCTCTACTGGTGATCTTCTTTCATATCTTACTAACTCTTGGTCATCCTCCTTTCGGGACTTCGATGAGACTTTTTCTATTGCACTAGACATATCGAAAGCCTTCGATTGAGTCTGGCACAAATCTTTAATTTCTAAACTACCCTCCTTCGGTTTCTATTCCTCCATCTGTGCCTTTGTCTCTAATTTCCTCTCCGGCCGTTCCATAGCTGCGGTTGTGGACGGCCATCGCTCACTTCCTCACCCTATAAACTCCGGTGTTCCTCAGGGCTCTGTCCTATCTCCTATTCTCTTTCTAATTTTTATAAATGATCTTCTCAACTGTACCTCAATTCCCATCCATTCATATGCAGACGACATAACCTTACACTACTCCATTAGAGTAATTTTGGGCGGGTGCCCAACCCCGAAAAGGGTTGAAATAGGGGAGCTATCCCCCCGCCAAAGGCGGCTTTCTAGGGCCTTACCTAGCTGATGCTGAGAGGATTGGGTTCTAGTTGTTTGGTGATGGGCTGGTCTATCAGAGTGAGAACTGAGCAATCTCTGCCATACCCATAGCTTACTCTGACTGTTCCTTTTACTTACATATTGTCTAGATCTCAAGTGACGGCGTCTCTAACGTGGATTGATCTCCCAATCTACCAAGATTGGAAGCCAAAGCGTCACATTTTTCCCTTGCCCCTCAACTTTCTCTTCATAATTGCTGAGGGGCACAGGGCCCTGGGTGGGGCTTTGGTTTCCCGGGCGTTTCCGCACCCTCCTCAAGCTCCCCGCCATGGAGTGGCTTCGGTCACCCAGGCTTTATTGTGGTCGGCGGGGAGGGTTCTGTGGGGGCGCTCGGTTATGGCCTTGGCCTTGCTCGGGGCCTTGGGGCTGTTCGGCCAGGCAGCTTGGGGAACAACAACAACAACAACAACAACAACAACTCCATTAGATTTTTAGAACGCCCAAGCCAGCAATTCCTCAACGACAAATGGAATGAAGCCATAGAACACTTAAATTCTGATCTACCTACTATCTCCAATTGGGGCAGAGAAAACCTTGTTACCTTTAATGCTTCCAAAACCCAATTTCTCCATCTATCTACCCGTCAGGAACTCCCTGCGGACTATCCCTTATTCTTCAACAATGCAAAAATCAATCCTTCATCTTCTCTCAATATTCTTGTTGTGTCTTTTTCTTCTGCTCTCAGTTGGAAGGACCATATTACCAGTCTTGCTAAGGCAGCCTCCCAGAAGCTGGGTGTGCTTAACCGCCTTAGGGGGTTCTTTACCCCTGTACAGCTTCTTGCTCTGTACAGGAGCATAGTGCATCCTTTTATTGAGTATTGTTCACATGTGTGGGGAGGTTCCTCTCACACCGCTCTCCTAGACAAAATTGAAAGTAAGGCCTTTCGTATCATTAACTCCCATCCACTCACCAACTCTCTGCAATCTCTCTCTCTTTGCCGCAATGTTGCATCTCTCTCGCTATTCTATCGCTACTATAATAAAGTAGACGTGCCATTTTGCCCAAAATCAAAACGGCATACCCAACTCTGCGAAGGGTTACCATCATCACTAATATTACCACCATTATTACTACTACTATCATCATCACTACAATTGTCACTATCATCACTAATATTACCACCATCATCACTACTAATATCATCTTCACTACAATTGTCACCTTCTAATGTCAACTAAACTAACTTAACCTAACAAATGCAGGTGAGTTTTTTTTCGCCCCCCTGAACGATGGCATTCTGAGTGAGTGTGCCCCTTGGACCTAAAATCATGACTATTGCACAAATTCAAAAAATACTTTTTTAAGTACTGTCGCATTCACGTACCGAATGTTTGTGTGAAGTTTGGTGAAAATCCGTTGAACGGTCTAGGAGGAGTTATCGGACAGACAGACAGACAGACAGACATTTCGGCCGGCATGTACCACTATACGGGGGGCGATACCACTCTGCTTACGCAGAGTTGATAAATTAAACATATATAATAAAGTAGACGTGCTATTTCGCCCAAAATCAAAACAGCATATCCAACTCTGTGATGGATCACCATCATCACTACTAGTCACTATCACCATTACTATCATAAGCACTACTACTACTATAGGCATTAATACTACCCTTACCATCATCACTCCTACTCTCATCATCACTACTACTGGCATTATCACTACAATTTTCACCATCATCACTAATACTGTCTCCATCATTACTACCATCATCACTACTGTCATCATTATCACTACAAATATCATCATTACTTGTCACCATCTTCACTACTATTATGACCATCATCACTACTACTAGTACTATCACTACTGTCATCATCATCACTATAACTACAACCATCATCACTATTATTATCACCATCATCACTACTATTACCATCATCCCCACTATTACTACCATCACTTCTATTGTCAACTTAACCAAACTTAACCTAACAGAGGCGAGGCGAGATGTTTTCGGCCCCAGAATGAATGCGTTCTGTGTGTGAGCCCTGGGGGGGGGGGGGGGGGGGGCAGAAGCACATTTTTTACCTAAAATCACAACTATTGCACAAATTCAAAAAATCTGGTTTTAATTACCGTCGCATTCACGTACCGAATGTTCATGTAAAGTTTGGTGAAAATCCGTTGAACGGTCTAGGAGAAGTTTTCGGACAGACAGACAGACAGACAGACATTTCGGCCGGCATGTACCACTATATGGGGGGCGATACCACTCTGCTTACGCAGAGTTGATAAACTAGATGTGCCGTTTTGCCCAAAATCAAAACGGCATACCCAACTCTGCGATGGGTCACCTACTATTACTACCATCGCTTCTAATGTCAACTAAGATAACTTAACCTATCAAATGCGGGGGGGAGTTGTTCTCCCCCAGAATGCAATCATCATTGCCAGGGTTGGAGGGGGGGGGGGGGGGGGGGGAGGGCTGGTGGTGGGGCGAGGGATGGAGGGGGTGAGGGAGCGAGGGGGCAAACATTTTTGTTTAACCTAAAATGATAATTATTGGACAAATTAAAAAAAATATAATTTATTACCGTCGCATTCATGCACCAAATGTTCGCATGAAGTTTGGTGAAAATCCGTCGAACGGTCTAGGAGGAGTTTTCGGACAGACAGACAGACAGACATTTCGGCCGGCATGTACCACTATATGGGGGGCGATACCACTCTGCTTACGCAGAGTTGATAAACTAGACGTGCCGTTTTGCCCAAAATCAAAACGGCATACTCAACTTTGCGATGGGTCACCTACTATTACTACCATCGCTTCTAGTGTCAACTAAGCTAACTTAACCAATCAAATGCGGGGGGGGAGTTGTTTTCTCCCCCAGAACGCAATCATCATTGCCGGGGGGGGGGGGGGGGCAAAAACAATGTTTTAACCTAAAATCATAATTATTGGACAAATTTAAAAAAATAAAATTAATTACCGTCGCATTCATGCACCGAATGTTCGCGTGAAGTTTGGTGAAAATCCGTCGAACGGTCTAGTAGGAGTTTTCGGACAGACAGACAGACGTGCCGTTTTGCCCAAAATCAAAACGGCATACCCAACTCTGCGAAGGGTTACCATCATTACTAATATATCATCACTACTAGTATCATCATCACTACAATTATCACTATCATCACTACTATTACCATCATCACTAATATTACCACCATACTACTATCATTACTACTACTACTCTCACCATCACCATCATCCCCACTGTTACTACCATCACTTTTAATGTCATTTAAACTAACTTAGCCTAACTTAACTTAGCAAATGTGGGGCGACTTGTTTTTGGGTCGTCATCTCCAGTAACCACCACCAACATCACCAATACTTTCAATATCATCACTACTACTATCCTCATCATCTACTACCATCAATCACTGCCATCAATCACCACCAACTATCACAACTAGTTTCACAATCACGACTGTTGGCTTGGGGGGGGGGGGGGGGGACAGTAGTGGCCCTGGTGGTTTTGGGAGGGGGGGGGGGGGGGGTGAAACCATATTTTGGACCTAAAATCATAACTATTGCACATTCAAAAAAAAAAAAAAAATTCCGTCGCATTCACTCACCGAATGTTCGTTGGAAGTTTGTGTGAAAATTCGTCGAACGGTCTAGGATGAGTTTTTGGAAAGACAGACATACGTCTCACTATTATCATCACATCTGAGACATGTGTATGATGTGTGTATGATGTGTGCCCCTATGGGGCACACACATACACATGGAATAGCTACAGGGTGGGCAGTGGGGGTCCTGAAAGGGGGGGGGGGGGGCTAGTTGAGGGGGGGAAGGGCAAAACCATATTTTGGACCTAAGATCATAACTATTGCACATTCAACAAATATTTTTTTAATTACCGTTGCATTCACGCACCGAAGGTTCGTGTGAAGTTTGGTGAAAATCTGTCAAACGGTCTAGGAGGAGTTCTCGGACAGACAGACAGACGGACAGACGGACAGACAGACATTTCGGTTTGCATGTACCACTATACGGGGGGCGATACCACTCTGCTCACGCAGAGTTGATAACTTTACCTATCAAATGCGGGGCGAGTTATTTTCTCCCCCAGAATGCCATCATCATTGCTGGGGGGGGCAGGCTGGTGGAGGGCCGAGGTAGGGGGGAGGGGGGGGCAAAACCATTGTTTGGACCTAAAATCATAACTATTGCACAAATTCAAAAAATCTGTTTTTAATTACGTCGCATTCACACACCAAAGGTTCGTGTGAAGTGTGGTGAAAATTCATTGAACGGTCTAGGAGGAGTTATCGGACAGACAGACAGACAGACAGACATTTCGGCCGGCATGTACCACAATACGGGGGGGCGATACCACTCTGCTTCCGCAGAGTTGATAATAAAGTAGACGATCATCACTAATTTTACCACCATTATTACTACTACTATCATCATCACTACAATTGTCACCATCATCACTACTACTACCATCATCACTAATATTGCCACCATCATCACTACTACTATCATCATCACTACAATTGTCACCTTCTAATGTCAACTAAACTAACTTAACCTAACAAATGCGGGCAAGTTTTTTTTTCCCCCCTGAATGATGGTGTTCTGTGTGAGTGTGCCCCTACGGGGCACACACACACAGAACGCCATCATCATTGCTTGGGAATAGGTACAGGGTGGGGGGTTTGGGGGGGGAGGGGCTGGTGGGGTGGGGGGTCAAAACCATACTTTGGAATTAAAATCATGACTATTGCACAAATTCAAACAATATTTTTTAATTACCGTCGCATTCACGCACCGAATGTTCGTGTGAAGTTTGGTGAAAATCCGTTGAACGGTCTAGGAGGAGTTATCGGGCAGACAGACAGACAGACAGTTCGGCCGGCATGTACCACTATACGGGGGGCGATACCACTCTAGTTACGCAGAGTTGATAATCAGTGTTCCTCAGAGCTTTCCCAGTGTATACCACCTCCTTTACGTAGGGCACGTGGTACCCGTCTTGCAACACAATCCCACCCCTACTCTGTGCAACTCTCCAACCCAAGAGTGAAACGTTACTCTCAGACTTTCTTCTATTCAACAGCTGAGCTCTGGAACGCTCTCCCAGAATCAGTCTTTCTATCTTCCTATGACTTAAATTGCTTCAAACTGTGTGTCCAGGCATTTTGGCTCGAACGACCCTTCATTTTGGCCCTGTCACTCTTTCAACTATGGGGGAGGCACTCGCTATAGGCAGTCCTGCCTTTTGGCTCCCTCACTCACATAGAAAAAAAAAAACAGTAAATGAAAACCACTTCTGTACATTTTAAAGATTTGGCGGATGTTGTGCAAAAAGGAACAGTACGGCTGCTGACAGATCCTTCTCTGGATTTGAGCTCTGTCACCATTGTCTTCGACTGCTATGAACATCCATCATCCATCAAAACAGCAGAGAGGTAACGAAGGGGTACCTCTGTTTAAGAATTACCAACACACCAAATTTAGGAAAACAGACAGGTTCCAAACTATTGCAGGTTTCGGAGAGTAGCTAGTACCAAAGCATGTTTTGCCAATTACATCAGTGAATACATTATAGATCATGCAGGGGAGTACATCCCACATGATAAATGTATCATTCTGGCAGGGGGATTTACTCATGGAAAACTTGTGAAAGCTGTGACCTCAACAGGCGTGACATCCTTGGAGAGCCTCTACTCCAGCCAAGAGGAAAGAGACACTAGGATGATTCTCCATGCATGCAGTCTCTCCCAGGGAAATGGTTGCCTAATTATCCGCTATGATAATACTGATGTCCTGGTCCTTCTCGTGTACTACCAAAGCAGAAGACAGCTAACTGACCAAGTATTCATGTATGCTGGACATTCTGGTAAGGAGTGGTACATCCCAGTTCATGAAATTGTGGACCAACTTGGTCCGACAGTTTGTGGTAGCCGCCCTGCTGGTCGCGCCTTGACAGGATGTGATATGACGTGTTCAATGAACAGGATTGGTAAGAAGACTGCCTACTCCACACATGTCAAAAACATTGACAGTCTCGCAGATTTGACAACCTTTTATGAGAATGATGGGAACGTTGCACAGGTGTTTGCATTGTTGCTGTATGGAAAGAAGGAAAAAGATGTTCAAACTCTAGATGAGATGCGCTACCTTATGGCAACAATGACTGACAAAACCGCATCAATGCTTCCGCCCAAAGATGCGTTCAAACAGTATGTCCTACATGCTAAGTACCAGACTACGATTCGGAGTAACTGTCACATTGCAAACCAAGAAGAAACTCAACCAGTTGGTCATGGCTGGAGTGCTTGTGATGATGTTGGCATCACACCGACCATGTTCTCAAAGCCACAGGCTCCAGTCGAGGTGCGAGATCTCACTCAATTGTACTGCAAAGATAAGGACTGTTCCAATGGAAGGAAGTGTCCTTCTCAGCTTGCTGGACTTGATTGTTTTGATGCCTGTTCATGCTCAGAGTGTCAAAATAAAAATAGCACACCAACAGGACAGGATGAAATTTAGATTGACACATAAACAAACATACCAATTTTTGGCACTATCACAGACCAGAGGTAACATGCCACACTGCATTAATTTTGCCTCTCATAATGTCAGCTTTACATCACTGGGGTATGCAGGAAAAGGATTAGAAGTTGGCCTGACACTGATGCAATATATTTTAGGGGTAGGATTTGGGACAATTCGTCCAAAGCTACCAAAGGTCACTAATTTTTCTGTTTGATTTTATATTTTGTTTACCCTCCAACCCTTCGATTAGCTCAACACCCCATTGAATGCGTTGTATAGTGTCTATTACACCTATTAAATAAAAATAAAGACTTTCGTTGAATTTAACTTGCCTCATTTCAATTAATGTGGCGATAATTGCAAATGGCAATTTTTCATGGATCCCCATAATGAAGAGGTTAATTTGGCATTTTGTACACAGTTGCTGCAACTACAACATCATTTTCTGAAAAGTAGACATCCAAAGGAATAAAATTATACCAGTTTTAGCTGATTCTACCTCCGGTTGGGGTTGACCTAATTTTCCTGGGCTGGTCCGCTACTCTAAAAGTTAATATTGTCTCCTTTGAGTAAGGGAATAGGGGGTTGTGTCAGCCTATAGATTGTCCTGCTTAGCAGTCATAGGCTGCCTGGCTGCCACAAGGCCTCGACTTAGGTATATATACTTATTAAATATTTAAATTAATGAGTGAAACTCATTGCCTAGCAATATTCAAGGAAATAATTAAATATCAAGGTTCAAAAAGGTTGTAAATAGGCATCTTGTAATGAATGGGAAATGTAGAATAATCGATTCTGTATTATACTAAATTATAAGTAGTTAATTATTGCACAGTATTTGTAGTGGTATGTTTAAGATACTTCTAGCTATTTCATTGAGATGGTACAATAAGTCTACAATGTGGTGGAATTTTACTTTGTACTATAGTTTGCCTGACTCCCTTGTAGACTGCTTTATCCTGCTGCACTACAGGAACCCTACTGGAAAAAAAAGTTAGCTACATTTTAGTAGATTATCCTTGTGGGAGAGGTTTTGCTGTATTGGGGTGCATTTCGCAATTTTATTGATGTTCTTTAGCCTACCTATCATGATATATGTAACTTTTACAAAATAAAGTAAATCAATCAATCACAATCTTCAGTTATATATTTATAATGCACCATTTTGAGTGTTCCTTTTGTATGAAGTTTCTAATTTACTGTGCAACATCTCGGTGATGAATAATAGAGATGTTGCTGTCCATGCCAACCCCAGGAGCCAGAAGAGTCCCTGCAGGTGGTCGATGGTGAGAGGCTGCCACAACCTCTTCTGTCGACCGGTACCCCGCACTCCCAGGGACACGAGCTCTCTCTGTGGTCGGGTTACAATACACTCAAACTGATCAATACGCTAATTATATATGTTGGTACAGTTGATAATGGCCGAGGGGATTTAGTGACTGGTATTATTAATTAGTATTAAGGCAATGATCGTGAGAGTATTTGTGGTTGGGTCTGCAATTTTCATTCCCTCACCCCCCCCCCCCCCCCAAAAAAAAAGGAAAACAAGTATCCTTTATTTATGTGTTTACATAACATTCTGATCAACATAGATCGGGTGACAACACACGCCATCTGCTGTAATTGACACCTCTCGACCAACTCCTGCCCCTCCCTACTCACGTCGGCCGCCCTCTCGGCAACGACTAAGGGTGGAACCTCAGAAGTAGGCACCGCAAAGTCGTTGCCGAGAAGAAGGTCGACGCCCTCTACTGGCAGTTTCTCCACGATTCCAACATCCAACTCTAGTGTCACACCTTCAACCTCCAGCTCTACTCGAACCAATGGGTATGACCGTGTAGCATTAATATCCTGCACCACAACTACCCGTGCCGCGTTTATAGGTTTGCCTGTAAAGTTTTGCATCAGAGTCTGGGATGCACCTGTATCACGCAACAACTCCAACCCATGCTTGCAACCAGCCCAACTCACGCAGCCACGCCCTCTATGGTCACAAAAAGTATCGCGGACAGGTTTCGAGCCTTCCGGACACTCCTTCACTGGCTGTGCCTCCGCATCTGACATATCACCCCGGGTAAATGCAGAAGACCTCAGAGACACCCCAACGTTGCTAGCCAAAGACACGACTGCTGTAGATTGGTTACTAGGGCAGGAACGTGCAAAATGCCCCTTTTTATGACACTTAAAACACTCTACTTCACCCTTGGACTTCCCCTGAGGTGGGGAAGGGCCCTGACCTTTCTTAAACGGGACGGTTTTAGGTTTGTGATCAAAATTTGTATCATTGCTCTTGCTTTTGTTATTAAATGTGGTATCAATGACTCAGGGGGGGTGGATTGTTGCGCCCCTTGTTAACTGCATCGGTCCGTTGTGCAGACCCGCACCCACGGATCAGTGATAATCTCAGGTCAGCCATCTCAGCTGCCTCTTGTAGAGTTTTAGGACGTTTCTCTTTGAGGTTCAAAGTCAGGTCGCCGCCTGTGCATTTGAAAAATTGCTCTAGAAGGACTAACTGCTCAAGCTCTCCGAACGTCGTCACCTTCTCTGACCTCAGCCAATTTCTCAAAGCATCAGACAGTTCCCGGGCATGTTCTAGAAAAGTGCACTCACGACCCTTCGTAACACCCCGAAACTTCAACCTATATGTCTCTGGTTGTAACTCGTACGCCTGCAGAACAGCTTCCTTCAGTACTAGTGGAGCAGATAACTGCAAATTTCAGGAGAATCGTTCAAATGGTGATGCAAGCATGACATTTGGTACATGTACCCTTCAAGGTCCATTCTTCTCAGAAATACTGCTGGCCACGCGAAAATCCAAGATGGCGGTCATTTTTCAAGATGGCTGCCGTGCCTGACCATATATTGCTTAATTTGTTTTTAATTATTACCTGGTGAACATTTTAAGAGAAACTGTTTCTTGCTAACCAGATTAATGAGAAGCACTGTTTTAATCATTGTCATAGTCTATACTTGGAATTTTAGAATGGAATCCAAGATGGCGTCCATTAATTTCATATGTTCATATCTAAGCAACTACTGAACATATATACATGATTTTTGGTGTGCACATACATTCTTTGGGTCAGATAATCCAATGGAGCCATGTTCACATTTGTTAGTAAGGACTGAGGCAGTGATGAGATCTTGCAAATATAATAGAGTGATGTCAACACACAACCAGGGCACACTGGTAACATCGCTGCTGTGCAACTCAGCATGGGGTTCAGTGTCAGCTTATTTTACTGTACTATACTATAAGTTGTAGTGTAGTTTAATTTAGTGTCCCAAATGCTTTCTAACAGCCCCATATCAATTAGCTACTAGACAGTAGTTGGTAGTTAGTAGATAGAGTTAGATAGCCGCACCTGAATTGACAGGGTGTGCCAGCGCGGGAGAGCCAAGGCAAGGGTAAGGGGGCTATACATGACTTGCTCATGTACTTACCTGGATGGTGTACAGATCACACGGGACTTAAATGGCACTGGATGAATGATCGGGCTAGGTGTAGGTCACCCGAACCTAGTTGTATCCCATAAAGTAATGTGTGTGTAATTTCGTTAAGGTGGTAAAAGGATAAACCCTCGGCCTTAATCAGAAAGCAAAATGGCAGATTCAAAATCAATTTTTCCCATAAGACAAACTGACTGGTCAAAATGTTGTCTTTGCCAGAAAGACAAAATAGGTGAAGATTTAAAATCACCTAGAACCCATTATTCCCTTGAACATGACGGTTATGCCATGCTGGCTACCAACATACCGATGTTTCATGAAATCCAGGAAATGCTATTGAGCGTGGATCCAACAAGGCTTGATGAAGGTGACGGCATAGATGCCACTTTGAGAAGAAATCAGGCAAAATACCATGTCAATCTTTGTGCATGCCAAATATGCTGCAGAACATGGGAGCAAAGCCGTCATGGTCAAGGCAAATGATACAGATGTTGTGGTCATTGCAGTGAGTGCCTTTCCAGCCCTTCAGAGTTTGGGGCTAGAGCAGTTATGGGTGGCATTTGGTCACGGTCAAAGCCGGCGCTGGATCAGTGTGCATGGCCTGTATCGCTGTATGGGGCAGGAGAAGGCTAAAGGCATGTTATTCTTTCATGCCTTCACAGGGTGTGACACTGTTTCAGCCTTCCGTAGCAAGGGAAAGAAAACTGCCTGGCAGACATGGGATGTTTGTCCAGAGGCCTCCCCTGTCTTCTCCAAGCTGAGCCAGTACCCTCTTACAGTGGAAGATGGTGACCTGAAGATACTGGAGAGGTTTGTCATACTGATGTATGACAGGTCCAGCACTGCTACCACTGTGGATGAGGCCAGGCTTGACATGTTTGCCAGAAAACAGAGGCCTTATGAGGCCATTCCACCAACAAGAGCAGCTCTGCTTCAGCACACTAGACGAGCTGCCTTCCAGGCTGGTTGTGTTTGGGCCCAAGCAACCCAGTGTCAACCAGAAGCAGAGAGTCCTGCTGACTGGGAATGGCAGAAGGTTGGTGAAGAATGGCACGTCTTCTGGACAGCCAACTCCCCCATAGCCAAGAGTTGCGAACAGCTGACCAAATGTGGCTGTAAATCAGACTGTCGTGGCAGGTGCAAGTGCTACAGGCTGGGTCTCTCCTGTAGAGCTCTGTGCACTTGCAAATGGGAGGTGTGAGTCTTTGATTCTATGGTATTTTTACTAATGTTATTTGTACTCAATGGATATGTATAAATGGTGTGAATTAGGCCGTTTCCTACGATATAATCTTCCTTCACTTTGTCTAGTTACTTATGACCCTGATGAGTTAATAATGTGACTAGTCTTTCTAATTCTCTGACCTCAAAAATGTAGGATTAGATGAAAAAATCATTTGTCTAGCTCTACTAATAGCCAAGATATAAAACAAAAAATCTTTAACCCCAGAAGGCCGATACACTACTCAAATAGCACGGCTTTAAATATCCTTTAAATAGCCTGCTGATGGCTGCTATTTACTTGTATGACGTCACGGTACTTTTGCGGTAATTTTCACCGAGTTCCAATATCACCGAAACTACCATGATGTCAACACAATGGGTTTAAGGAAATTTCACTATGGCAAAGGTGCGTAAACACGGAAAATCACGGAAAAGTTACCTCACGAAAACAAGCAATATCTCAGTAACTACTGGGCCTATGGAGCTGAATTTTTTTACGATACAAAAGCTGAAAGTGACCTCTCTCACGTGGTTTATGACTCATTTCTCTATCTTTATTCTTTGATTAGCTATTAAGCCATAAACACTACCGAAAATCGCCAAAAAAATACGGCCTCCTCGGGTTAATGGCGGCCATCTTGGACGCCATCTTAGTTAAAGTCTAATATGCAACTGCTTTGGA
This sequence comes from Paralithodes platypus, assembly GCA_032716605.1. NCBI lineage: Eukaryota > Metazoa > Arthropoda > Malacostraca > Decapoda > Lithodidae > Paralithodes > Paralithodes platypus. The sequence continues at coordinate 18,629,473 of CM064546.1, read as the reverse complement.
CAAAATTACCTTCACTTACCACGTTAGAGCCAAAAAAAAATGGATTGGACAGTATTCATGTCTTTTTTCTTTCAATTAACTGACCCATAACAGTAGGGCTCAGTCAGATGTGTCGGCCATCTTGAAAAATGGTCGCCATATTGAATTTTTGCGTGGCCAGCGGTATGTGCTTTGAAAGTGAGCTTTGAAGAATACCTGTACCAAATTTCATGCTTGCATCACCATTTGAACGATTGTTTCACTTATCTGCTTCACTATACCTCATAATCGATGCAAGACTCCAAGGGAAACACATCATATGCCTTAAGTCCTTTGCCAACCAATCTAGAGGAAACAAGGGCTGCCCACTTAATCTAGGGCCATTGGTGCTCCCGGCACTTCTTCTCAAAACGCAGGAAAAACTCGGTGACACCCAACTCGTCAAATGCAGGGACTAACTTAAGAAGGTGCGATAAAGACTGATCAAGACCTCGATTCCCAGAACCGAGACGCTGCCCTGTCGACTCCACCCGAGGCTTCTCAAGCTCTATGTCTGCACAGTACATGGCCTTTCTCTCCTCAGCCTGAATCTTAGCCATCTCAATCTTATATTCCTGCTGCTTAGCCATCTTAGCCATCTCAAGCTGGAAAATCATATCTGGAGTTAAACCTTGAGGAGGAGGAGATGCAACAATTGGAGACCCACCCAGTGACAAACCACGCTGCCAGTGACTATCGGCCTGCGGGAACGTACCCGGCTCCGGAGCCCGAGGGGGCGCCATGGTAGGAGTCGAGTGGAATGGGGGCTTGGCCGAAGGTGCCCCAGCTCCCGCTCCACCCGAAGCCCCACGCACCCCGCTGAGCACACAAGCCACCAGGTCACTTCTCGTCATGCTGCTAGTGCCAACATGCCCCATGACCGTGGCCAAACACTGGAGACCATACCGATCAATCCCCGACACCCGGTCAACAGTAATAGGCATCTCCAGAAACTCCCTTGCATCCTCCTCACTAGTTACTACTCTAATGCCTTCTAACAAATCCCGCTGCTGTACCTCAGAGTCTGCTTCCCGTACTGTGTCCTCACTGTGCATTGATCCGTCGTTCGACATAGTGTCCACCAAAAATTCTCAACGTTTATAAAAAAAAAGGAGTACCTAAACTCTCATGTAGCACTATTCACTCAAAACATCCTCGAAGACAACTCAAGTGCTATACTACGTTGCCAAAAAAAAAAAATCCACGTGTCCAAAATATTCCTCAAAAAACAAATGTCCAAAAATCCTGCAATTATTTCTTAGTTCATTCGGTATGACGACTAAGATAAGATACTAGGCAAGGTCGCCATTTGTTACGACCGGGGCTACGAATAAAACAAGGGCACTTAATGATTGGACTAGTAATAGGGCACTATGCAACAAAGGTACGCTAGATCCAAACCCTCAAACTTATATGCCGGCGAACAAAAACACCTATACCCTCCAGAGTTAATCTGCGATAACGGGGTATCCTTAACTGGGCATAAATGTACTCTACTTCAGGCTAACCCACACTGGTATAGCCTGATAATAAACAAGATGCAAGTTATGTTAAAATGCATAAAAAGGAAGCTATGGAAAGATCAATTAAATCACTGCAAGATTTAATACAATAGAAAGATGCTTCAATACAGTTACTCTAAACAACAATAAACTCTTCACTCCTATCTGAAAGAAAGTGAAGTATAGTCCTACAGCATAGACCTGCAAACTTCTGAAGAAAGTTGATGCTCATAAGATGCTCGTATCTTAAATTATATAAAGGCAGGAGGCAGGACACCACACATGTAGACTGAATACACTAAAAGATAGGACATATAATGTTAACTGACACGAGAATACTATAAATGCGCAACGGTAGTAATGCTCGACACTAAAAGAAGTACTTCCTCATCAACGAAACAGTCTGCTATGGTTGTGCAACTCAACAACAACCTAGACTAATAAATGCTGTGAATAATAATGCGTACATATCAAAGAGCTTATATTAAATACTAACAAGTGTCTACTCGATTAATAATGTCTAGCTGGAATACTCTAGGTAAGGAACTGTGGTTGAGCAAGACAGGCTCGTAGCCTAGCGATGTCTTTAAGACTGCATCCTTTAAGTTACGTTAATTGACTGGGGTGCTCTCTTGACAGATCCAGATCACAAGTATCTGGTTCTATCCTGGCGACCCTCAAAAGACAAGCAAAGAGGCAGCAAAGTGTGGAACTGGAACAGGCCAAAGCCCTCAGTCAACACAATGCTGCACTCACAAAAGACGCAGCCGAAAAGACAACCCAGGCTACCACAGGACCGGTCGAAGTCGTGTAGGTATAAACAAACCGTACACACATCGGGGACAACGACTACAGTAACCTTATCCCAGTCTAGCATTAAATAAAAGAGCAGAAACACTAAATGAATAATGGAGACACACAGAGTTCTTTAACCTCTACTAACAAAGAACCCTCAAACCTATTCTAAGTACATGTAAATATCTCAGAGGACGGCGCATACAATACAATGGGCCGGCTATGGAAACCGTATGCAGAACCCAAAGGGACAAGTAATTGAATAAAGGTGAGGAGCAATGGAAAAGAAGAAGGTCAGAGAGAGAGACAGTGGTAAAGGGGGTGATCGGGAGAGAGTATGCAAAGGGATGTTAGAAGCATGTGTGCCAAGCCTGTCCTGAGGAGGGCAGCTCCTCGTGACCCTCATGCAGGAGGTTAGTTACACAGGAGCCCGCAAGGGCGCGATGGTCGGCCAATCACGGGCCGAGACGTCACAAGGCAGCAGGCCCCTAGGACGCGCCAGGATCCACCAGCCAATCAAAGGCGAGGGAAAGCCCGCGCGCGGGGGAAAACTCCTCCGAGCGAGGCAGCACATATATGCACACGCACATATTATCACCACGCTCTCGCCTCTCTCTCTCTCTCTCCTTAACTCTACACAATGCATCTTATATTCTATTAATGATATAAAATACTTCCCGTTGTCACAGACGAAAATAAAGACCACCACTGGACTATCTGTGACAATTCGAGTACTAGGAAAGAAAGAACAACATTCTCTGATAACTGTAGCCCATTTCGATGTCCCAGGCGAGCGCTAGTGGCTAACGAGAGGCGATTCTGCCAAAGCTGGTAGACGTCACAACGTATAGTAAGTAAAGAGATGAAATAGAGTCAATATATGAGATAAAACAATATAAGATGATGAGATGAAATAATTATAGAAAATTATGAGATGAAAATATAGAAAATAATTATATAAAGTATAATCAATGAGATGATATATAGAAGTTATGAAATGAAAGTGTCAATAATGAGATATAATATAGTAAATGATGAATTTGTTTGAAGAATACTCATATACTCCAACCCTTGTAATAAATATGTAGAATTTGTATGATGGACTATTGTAATTACTGAGATGAACTACAGTACATGATGAGTGGTTTTTAAGAATGTTATTGTATTCCAATTATTGTAAAAAATATGTATAATTTGTAACATAAATTGACAATTTGTGTTGTGTATATAATCTGGTATTTCTGAAACTAAGGGACCAAGTTAGTGAACAATTTCTATTATCACCAACCCACTAATTAACTTACAAATAAACCTAATTAATAAAATCAATGAAACTAATGAATACATGTGGCACTCCAAGGATTCGTACCTAGGATACTCACACCGAAATTCAGTGCACTAACCATTGTGCTATAAATATAATATATACAATTATACATTGACGGAGAATGATGTTCAAGTGTATGTTGCAACTAATGCAAGAAAAATGAGGTTAAGTGGTTAAAGGAAGGTTTTTGTTATTGTTTTTCTGAACCCCCTTCTCCCTCATGTTTTTCGTGTCAATTAGGTGTCAATTTTCTCCCGGCGAGTAATGACGAGCTTGTGATTTAGGAGGAAACCGGTCTTAGGCCGGGACATCTTTCTACCGAAAAATATGTACCAATTTACCTAGAAAGCGGGTCTTGGCTCAGAGTGTGAGCCAAATAAAAACAAAAAAAACAAAATTGAGATGAGATTGGCCAAACAGATTATGTAACAGCCAACATCTTTCGTGGCCCCTCACGACGGTTGTTGTGCATGTGTGAAGTACCTTTACATGCCAAAGTTGCACTGGCTGCATCGTCACACATCTCCCAACAGTGGTGGGTACAGTCCTGGTCAGGAAAACTTTAACACCACATATTAATAATAGTAAAGCAGGTAGGTAGAATAATTGTGCATTTCTTGATAGAAGTGACAAAATTGGCACACACAATATTAAACTCAGTATAATCAAATTCAGGTATAGGGCCATCATAGGTTTAGCATATGTTGGCTTTGGCAGCCCCTTTTCAATTATTCTTCATTAGAGTATTAAAACAGATACAGTATATACCCCAAACTGTATACTGTGGTAGATATATCAAACTAGTCTCAAATGACTCGTCTGGGCATGGGAGACAACCTATATTCAGAGAATGTTTGGCTCATGTTGACCGTTTGACTTGTACTGGTCCCTGTAGTTTATCATCATGCTATCAATTGGTAAGAAATTGTTGTCAATTGCCACTAATTTGTTGAATTACATGGAACAGTACAAGTCAAATGGTCAACTTTCTATAAAATGTTCTGAACATTTTTAGTTTTCCTTGTCCAGACGAGTCATTTGAAACTAGTTTGATATTTCTACCACAGTATACAGTTTGGGGTAAATATCTGTGTTTCAGTACCCTTATGATTAATTGAAAGGGGGCTGCCAAAGCCAACATAGGCTAAACCTGTGATGGCCGTATATTTATTTGTGATTATACTGCATTTATTATTGTGTGTGCCAATTTTGACACTTCTATCAAGAAACGCACAATTCCCACAAATGTTCTCACTTATCTGCCACACTATATAATACAACACGGCGAGCATTAACTAGTGTATCCAAGTATTTAAATATGTGTGGATCAAGCTATTTATCAAAATACCTTTTATCAATTGCATTTGATTAATTTAGTATTCGAAGTAGACTATCAATACAACTAGAAGACAATGGTCAAATTTTTCAACATTTATCCATTATAAACAACCAATCGATCATATATACTCGACAATTAGGGTGATGCAAATCAATCTATTCCGTTGTCAAACAATTCAGGAGATTGTGTAGACAATTACGAACAAACAAACTATCATCAAAACTAATAGACATGCTTCATAATTCCAAACAATTGCGTTTACATACAAAGTCAATTATACATTATGTAAACATTTACATAAAACACATAAACAATGATATACAACTAAACAATCACAAAAAATCATACATGCGGCAGTGTCTCAGTCACGTAGTTTACGAAGGGGCTGCCGAAATATCTTCTGCTAGTACGAGACCATGAATAAAGGTGTTCACACTAGCCGAGAGGATGTCTCACCGCAGAAACAAACGAGTATCGCCTGAGGATCGTCAGCGTATATACGACAAATATCATGCAAATGAGGACATCCTGGCAACAGCACATGAACTACTGTAGGTATACAACGGACCACGACTTTACATCACTAGATGAAGTTATCGGAGAAGAAGACGGTGTCATCCTAATGGACAACGCTCCCTGCCATACTGGAATATCCGACCTCTTCCCAGATAGGGTGAGACGATATTTGCCCCCTCATTACCCATTTCTCAATCCGGTTGAACTACTTTTCGGCAATTAAGGCAGGATTAAAGCACTCCCTGAATGACATCGTGGAGAGATGTGACGTAGCAGAGGCACAGCGAGCAGGAATTCATCACTACGAGCGTACAGGGAACATCTGCTCATCCAGTGTATGGAAACCGCACTAGAGAGTGTGACACCTCAGCTGACATCATCAGACTCACAGTAACTCATTCCTAAGGAAGTGTTTGAGTAAGGATGATATTTGGGACTAGAGTTACTATACCGTAACTGGTTAATAATGACCGAAAGTTGCCAATATGCAGTATGTTATTTGGCTATCTCATAGATTTACATGTTTACTTTATTATTATACATATATATTCTTACAATACACCTTTTATCAAATGTATTTGACTAATTTAGTATTCGAAGTAGACTATGAATACAACTGGAAGACAATGTTCAAATCTGTCAACACTTATCCATTATATACAACCAATCGATCACATAATCTCGACAATTAGGGTAATGCATAACAATCTATTCCGTTGCCAGACAATTCACGATATTGTGTAGACAATTACGAACATGCAAACTATCATCAAAACTAATAGACATACTTCATAATTCCAAACAATTGCGTTTAAAGACCGAGTCAATTACAGTATATATCATGTAAACATTTACATAAAACACATAAACAATTATATACAACTAAACAATCACAAATCATCATACATGCAGCAGTGTCTCAGTCATCTAATATACAAAGGGGCTGCCGAAAGAAGTTTAATTTGACTCTCTGTGAAATATTTCCACACAAGCAACATATGTGTCTGATGACATTGTGTCACAAGCGCTGCAAGGTCAACTCATGACTTTGAAACTTTGTCACAACATCCCACAAAACAGAAACTCACAAGAAGTGAAAGAAGCAAGGTCGGTATTTGCACATTGCATGTACGAATGTGGGCTACAAAAACACCGGATATATCTGGATGAGACTGGGTATAATCTCTACACCAAACGTACCTATGGACGGGCACCACAGGGTGAGAGAGTGAATAGGACTGTAGGAGGACAACGTGGAGGTAACGTCACCTTATTGCTGCCATCTCAGATCAAGTTGGATTGGTTAATCAGGAGATCCATACAAGCAGTGTAAACAATGAGACCTTCAAAGACCACTTTACATCACTAGATGAAGTTATCGGAGAAGAACACTGTGTCATCCTCATGGATAACGCTCCCTGACATACTGGAATATCCGGCCTCTTCCCAGATAGGGTGAGACGATATTTGCCCCCTCATTACCCATTTCTCAATCCAATTGAACTGCTTTTCGGCAATTAAGGCAAGATTAAAGCACTCCCTGAATGACATCGTGGAGAGATGTGATATAGCGAGTAGGAATATCTCTACAAGCGTACAGTGAACGTCTGCTCATACAGTATATGGAAACCGCACTAGAGAGTGTGACACCTCAGCTGACATCATCAGACTCGCAATAACTCATTCCTAAGGAAGTGTCTGAGTAAAGATGATATTTGGGACTAGAGTTGGTATACTGTAACTGGTAAATTATGACCGAAAGTTGCCAATATGCAGTATGTTATTTGGCTATCTCTTACACTTACATTTTTACTTCATTAAAATACATATATATTCTTACATAAGTATATACTTATTGAAAGCAACATTTTGATCCTATATGCTGTATTACTTCTGTATGACATAATTTTGTAATCAGTACAATTTACATATCATTTACTGTTGTAATAAGTATCGCACATAAATATGCATAAGAAAAAAAAACGAATTATTTGGATGATTTACATTTGTTCTCATATTGTTTTATTGTTCTAATTAACTAAGGGATTGACCAAACATACTGTTTAATTGTCCTTTATTTGTTAGTTGGTTGTAATATAGTGACGATATTCGTATTGTTTTCATCCCAGGCATAATATTTTTCAGTTGTGTAGATTGTTCAAGTCCACGCGGTGATAAGTTTGGTGAAGTGTATGATGTCGTAATGGGATGAGATTGTCCCTAAACTATAGCAATTTACTTAAAATCAATTGATAAAAGGTGTAGTTCGCTAGTATTTATTTATCATTATTAGGCCACAGAAATATGTCCAGAAATTCCTGACCACGACTGTACAACTAATGGACAGACTTGTGATTTTGCAGATACTTGTGGGACAAGGTCCTTTGTGTAGGTGTATGAATAATTGGGACATCCCTATTGTAATATACATAAATATATATACTGCCAATATAGGCGTCGTTTGTGAAATTGTTAGTGTTATTCTGCCTCTTTGAAACAAGAAAGTTTCTTCATATTTTGCAAAACAAAAATGCGATATTAGTTTCACTATATTTGGGACGTTTTAAAATTATATACTCACACCCTATTCATGCTGGGGATCAGGATACTGTTTTTCTGAGCCAGAATTCCTAATGGAGTGGTTAGATAGGTGTTGCGAGACACATAATAGTTACAACTACCTGTCAAAGAAAACATTGCTATATTATTTTGTCTGGACATTTATTGTGGGCTATATTTAAAGTGCTAAGTTTTCTTCCTCGGCAGGTACCACGAATGACCATTTCGTTCTGATATAAGTAATAAGGTAACACACATAAATACACACACTTACACATAAGATGTGTAAGCTGCAACTTTTCGATGTCACATACACGTAAACAATATCATGCCAGCGGTATATTACTTGTATATATTTGTGAATACATTATAAATATTACAGTAGCTGTTCTTAACTATATTGCAGTTGTTTATTTAGGAGTATTACATATTACCTTGCGTGTGTACTCTTAAGTGGTTATTACCTAAACATTTTAGTGTACAGGCTTTCTTATAATTATATATATATATATATATTGTCACAATGACCAGGGTCTTTTAGGGTCTTTTAGGAGTAGCTAGACTCGAGTGGCGCCAGACTTAAGAAAGCAGCTGTGCCAAGTCTATTAGAAAGACCTGGTATTGTGAGTTTCACTCCGATACCCTTCCAATTGCACATGACTAGTTTTGCCGTACCTCTAAGCGTTTTTGTCTCAATAAACATTTGTGTAGAATGAGCCAATAGAGTGATATTAGTTTCGTATATGAAGTTGTTTTTTAGTGGCAACGTTGTAATTTGCAAGCTAGAGGTAAGTGGGTGAGGGAGGAATGTTGCTCTAATCTCGGGAGGGGGGGCGATCGTGCCAGCACCACGAGTTTCATTTAATTATGTGACCATTGCAAGTTTAGTTGTGTTGCAATATCAAGATATACTTTATTTTATCTGCCACGCTGTTTTAGCCAATATGTTAACACAGGAATACGTTAGTATAAGTTATTCTTGTAAAGTGTCTTAGTGTTATCATATCGTGTGGTGATATATTGCAACCCCTTAGTTTGAGGCTGGCTCCCGCTAGCCACGCCAGGCCAGGCCTCATCATTCTCTGGTAGGCGGTCAGACAGTAGAGGTGGTGCTAGCTCTCTCTCTTGTTGCACACCAGTCTGCCCCTTTTGTTTGTCCTTGCTTGCACAATTATTAACGTAACGTAATTAACAGAGAATCCTAGACATTCATTTATTCTTTTAATTCTTCTTTTCCTCTGATCAGCATTTATTATATTTCCATTTTTATCATATGTTCTGTACCTCCGGTGGCTTACTTCGGGATCCGTCATAGGGGAGAGCTGGGAGGCTTGCCGGGGTCCTTAATAATAAGCACCGTTAATCCCATAGACAGTCCACACACACACACATCCATAACCCCTACATATTTTCCCCGTGTTTGTGCTTTGGACCCGGTAGCAACCTTGACGGTTCTGCCCCAGCAATTGTTTGTTCCCTATCTCGGGCTTCGAACTGAGGCAACGGAGTGTTTAACCCTTAACTAGCGGGGGGTTTTGGGCTTATTTGGGCATATTGAGGTCCTCCTGAATAATAAATCAAGTATCTGCATGAAAAGAAATGTATTCAGCAAAAAACTAGGCACTAAAAGCTTCAAAATGAGACCAGTACGAGCTACGTAGCACTCGTGGTTCTCATACAGTGGTACCAGTAACATGGGAGTTTAGTGTATAGCGGTATATTTTCCCCAGCTACACTCACTACTGGCTACACTGCCGGCCTCTCGAGAACACAGGGAGGGTGAGTCAGTGGGCGGCGGTAGGCCCTGGGAGTCGAACGTGTGGCCCGCTGCGCTCCCGGCCATTTGCACTCAATTTTAACCCTTTAAAAGCCATAATAATGCTCCTAACTTGCTGCAAATTGGCGCCCGGCTATAGCCGGGCGCCGCTCTTTAACCCGTGGAGCCCCGGCTAGTTTTGTAATGTTTGCGCACCAGAACCCGGCCGGTTTTCAAAATTTGTTTTTATTCCAGAAACAATAGCGAATGGCTTAGGAATGTAGGAAAAACCACGAAAAACCGCTCAAAAAGCTTAAAAAATGGTCCTACAGAGCCCCCGAAAACGGATTTTATAAGAGTAAAAAATTGAAGGCAATTATCCCAAAAAAACAGGTTATTGCGCGCTCGTGCGCACGCACGTGGACTTTGAGAGTTTTCAACCATCGGCACGGTTGCGTGGGATACGTACACAGTTCGCATACAAATCTGAGCCCTCTTGGGTGGCTACACCTGAGGTTACGGTCGGCGCAATTAGGGTGACGCGTCAGGCGCGTCTCTGGGGCTGTGCGTTACATACATCGCCGACGCGCCAGACGCGTCGCTGGGGCTGTACGGGTTAAGGGTTAATAGTAATTAGGAATCCAGCTTCAGTCTGAACCCCCCCCCCATAGTTAAGTGAGTGTGGGAGGTGGACTCTCTAAGTGTTCATTGTTTTCGGGCGGTATCTCACTGGGGGGACCAGGTTGAAGCAGGATATATTGGTGTGATATTAGAGGTGGTCAGGGCAGCCTGCCTCCACTAATATCACCCCGAGGTTAGTAGTCATATTAGGACACTGCCTTGTATTGTTAGATCATTATAATATGTATAAAATATTATGTGCAACTCTCTTGGGTTGAGAGTGGATTACCGTTGGCTGGTTTGCGCACGGTTTAGTACTGTCGAGGGCGCGCATAGCCTGTTATGCTCGAAGTAAACCTGCACTCTTTTTTCTTTGATGTCTGCTGGTAGCCTATGTATTTAACTGTTTTGATTATCCAACCCAGCATTGCTAATCCCGGTGTTGGTTTCGAGTTCTCGTAGCTAGTAAGTTACATGAGTATTTCTGTTCTACTTATTATTCAGAATAGGAGCAGGGCAGTGTGCACCTTAAGCCCTGAGCAGAGCCTGGAAGCGTTCATAGTGCTCTTACCTGTTGCGTCGTGGTGTTGTTTGGTAGAGAGACAAGGTGCATTTGCATTAGTAATTATTTTCGTTTACCGTCTCTAAGCAACTGAGGTCCAGATTCGTAACAGTGGCGACCTTGCCCAGGATAATCAGAATAGTACCAGCAGTATTAATAAGATTTATTTTGATCAGAGGATTTTTTTTTAGAATAGGTGTCTAGCATTATATATTTTACTATGTCTGAACAACAAGCAAGAGAGGAGTGGGAGAGTGTCGTGCCGTTGCATATCACCAGTGAGGAGGATGCGAGAGTGTTCCTTCGGAGTTCTCCAGAATGGGAACAGATGCAGTTGAGAAGGGTGGAGGCATTGAGGTTGAAAGCATCAGTGTTGGGAGTAAAGGGTTCTCTTCTTACCACGAGGGAAGCATGTCAGCAGTATACAGTATATGGCAGTATTATTTTGATGTTTCAGAGGGGGCTGAGCAAACAACTGTGCCGGCAGGAGGCTATATCTCACCTGCATGCTCTCCGCCACGCACATCCAGTCCTCTTAATGATAGCATTGCGTCTTCCCCAGTTGACATGTCCTACTGTAATTCCCCCGTTGTTGCCTGACGTGCCCCCTGGTGTGCCCCAACATACTCAACCCCATTTTTATCCTTTACACTCTACTCCTGCCGCTGGCTGGGCGGCACAGAACCAGGTTACACCTCCACCCCCCCATTTATCGCAGCCGGACTTTCTACGATTCAGCCACGTTACCGTCCTGCTTATGTTCCTACACCACCCCCTACTTTTGCCCCGGTAGGGCTATCGAGTGATGCTCTAGTACACCTAGAGTTGAAGAGATTGGAAATGCAGGAGAGAAGAGAAGAGAAAGAGAGCGAGATGCAGGAGAGGTTAGAAACACAGAGAATGACAATGGAGTTACAAAGAACCAAAGTTGAGGTAGACGGGGGTAGGTACACAAGGGGACAAGTGGGCACGGTACACAGGGAGGAATCTAGCGAGTTAAAGTTGTCTCGTAGCCTGAAGCTCGTTCCCGCTTTTGACGAGGAAAAAGTCACTGAATGGTTCCCGCGATTCGAAAAGAAGGCACGGGAGTTCGAGTGGCCACGGGAACGCTGGGCGGCATTGGTGGCAAATGTTCTCAAGGGAAAAGCGCTCGAGGCATATTATAGGATGTCAGTAGAGGACTTAGCAGAGTATGATAATTTAAAGCAGGCTATCCTTAAGGCTTATGAACTCAGACCAGAAGCTTATCGCCTTAAATTTCGTAATGCAAGGAAGAAGCCTAATCATACTCATGTTGAGTTTGTTAAGTACATTCGTGATTGTTTGTCTCGTTGGCTTTTGAGTGAAAATGTAACCAATTTAAATGAGGCAGTTGAGCTTTTCCTGCTAGAACACTTTACCAACAATGTCGACAAAGAGATTTGCCAAAAGATCCGTGAGAAGCGCCCCGGCAAGCTGTCTGATGCTGCCGTGTGGGCTGACAATCGAGTGTTGGCAACCAAGGGTTTTACTGATCGTGCCAGATATGCTCCCCCGACGACTGCATGTGACGAGAAGTACCGAGCAGGTGGAAGCGGAGGGTAGAGTAATAGTGGCCCTGGTCCCCCACGTAATAATAACGGTGGAGACAAACAAAAATCACAAAATTCAGCCCGACCTGATTCCAGTGTTGTTAGGTGTTATGGGTGTAAACAGATCGGACATATTAAACCAAACTGTCCCCAGGCAAAGTCTTCTGCAGCGCTTGCTAAGCCTGTGTCGTTAGTGGTTGGTATCCAGGGAGGAGGGGATGAATCTTTGTTACCGAGGTTGGAGGCAGACCGAAGGGTGAAGCATGGGGTGCCAACGGCCGTGGCACAGCCTGCCCCCGACAAAGTGTCTCAACTAGGTACCAATGCAGGTCCAGAAGCCTCGCTCGCTTGGTGCCAGGCTTTCGTTCATGAGGGTGAAGTAGAGCTGTGTGGGAAGGTGTATCCAGTCAAAGTTCTTGGGGATTTGGGAGCTAAGCAGTCCATGTGTTTGAACTTGACGGGGAAGCCGATAAAATCTGACGAGTTTGTGTTATGTCGAGGTGTAAATACTGAGGCTTGTTGTAGCCTAGTTCCTGTTCATCTTAGGTGTCCTGTAGTCACGGCGACGGCGAAGGTAGCGGTCATGGACACATTACCTGTGGAGGGGATTGATTTTCTGCTTGGAGCAGATATGGCAGGGAGTAGAGTCTTTCCACCTCCGGTAGTGGTGTCGGAGCAGGTACAGCCGGAGGAGAGGAACAAGGAGGCTAAGAAGCTGCTTCCCGATTTGTTTCCGGTGTGTGCGGGCATGAGATCTATGGCCCAGGTTGCACAGCCGGAGGAATTGTTTGGGGAGGAGATAGATCTGATCAAGGGGATGTACAGTAATGAATCTGCATCACCCATAGATTCGACTGATCTGCAGGGTGCCGAGGGTGTGCAGGACGAGGAGGAAGGCTCAGCAGAAAGCTTCTCACTCGTTTCGCCCGGTGCCAGAGGTGATACTGAAGGAGTACAAAGGAGTACTGAAGGGAGCGATCGGGTCCCTACGGGAGGACCGGTTGATCCTGTATCATCGAATCAGACCGACTTGGAGACTATACCTAATCTTACCACCGTGGCACCGGGGGAGATTGGTGAGGCGCCGCAGAGTGATGCTTCATTAACACACTTGTTTTCTAAGGTCGGGGAGAGTACTCCAGACAGACGCAAGACCCATCAGCTCTGCCATATTAATATGTTGAAGAGGTACTATCGTGTGGCGGGCACACAGGCTGTGTCACCTAAAGGGGCTAGCCGAGAGAGTTGCCTGGGCGCCAATCAGTCACCTGCTGGTGTTAACGGGGAGTTGCCTGAGGCAGTTTGTGCTACTGTATCCGCTCAGAACGGGTCAGTGGGGAAAGTTGAGTCTGATACGGTCAATTTCTTGCCTATGTTATTGACTGGAGAGTTGGAGTCGGAGGTGCAGGGTGAGCCCGGGCCTGGTGGATGGTGGTTGGATAACGCGGGTCCCAGGGCTAGCGGTTCATGCACTGTGGGAACGCCAGGCAAGGCTCCTGCAGTGCCTCTCAACCCACCTCTGCACTCTCCCCAATTCTACGGTCCCAAGGACCAGGATGGCGTGTCTTGTTGCCCTGTCTTTTTTTTTTTTTTTTTTTTTGTCTATGTGATTGAGGGAGGCAAAAGGCATAACTGCCTATAGCGAGTGCCTCCCCCATAGTTGAAAGAGTGACAGGGCCAAAATCAAGGGACGTTCGAGCCAAAATGCCTGGACACACGGAGTTTGAAGCAATTTAAGTCATAGGAAGAGGGAAAGACTGATTCTGGGAGAGAGTTCCAGAGCTCAGATGTTGAGTAGAAGAAAGTTTGAGAGTAATGTTTCACTCTTGGGTTGGAGAGTTGCACAGAGTAGGGGTGGGATTGAGTTGCAAGACGGGTACCACGTGCCCTACGTAAAGGAGGTGGTATGCACTGGGATAGCTCTGAGGAACACTGATTATAGTAGCGATAGAATAGCGAGAGAGATGCAACATTGCGGCGGAGAGAGAGAGATTGCAGAGAGTTGGTGAGTGGACGGGAGTTAATGATACGAAAGGCCTTCCTTTCAACTTTGTCTAGGAGAGCGGTGTGAGAGGAACCTCCCCACACATGTGAACAATACTCAATACAAGGGCGCACTATGCCCCTGTACAGAGCAAGAAGCTGTGCAGGGGAAAAGAACCCCCTAAGGCGGTTGAGCACACCCAGCTTCTGGGAGGCTGCCTTAGCAAGACTGGTAATATTGTCCTTCCAAATGAGAGCAGAAGAAAAAGAGACACCAAGAATATTGAGAGAAGATGAAGGGTTGATTTTTGTATTGTTGAAGAATAAGGGATAGTCCGCTGGGAGATCCTGACGGGTATATAGATGGAGAATTGGTTTTGGAAGCATTAAAGTTAACAAGGTTTTCTCTGCCCCAATTGGAAATAGTTTTAGATCAGAATTTAAGAGTTCTATGGCTTCATTACGTTTGTCGTTGAGGGATTGCTGGCTGGGGCGTTCTGAAAAACTAATGGAGTAGTGTAAGGTTGAGTCGTCTGCGTATGAATGGATGGGAATTAAGGTACAGTTAAGGAGATCATTTATAAAAATTAGAAAGAGAATAGGAGATAGGACAGAGCCCTGAGGAACACCGGAGTTTATAGGGTGAGGAAGTGAACAATGGCCGTCCACAACCGCAGCTATGGAACGGCCGGAAAGGAAATTAGAGACAAAGGCACAGATGGAGGGATAGAAACCGAAGGAGGGTAGTTTAGAAATTAAAGATTTATGCCAGACTCTATCGAAGGCTTTCGATATGTCTAGTGCAATAGAAAAAGTCTCACCGAAGTCCCGAAAGGAGGATGACCAAGAGTTAGTAAGATATGAAAGAAGATCACCAGTAGAGCGACCCTTAAGGAAGCCATACTGGCGATCTGAGAGCAGATTATGAGAAGAGAAATGCTTAAGAAATTTGGAAGCAAGAAGGTTGCCTTGGTTGTAGAAGGCATGAAGGAGGAGCAGGAGGAGGAGAGGGAGCTTTTCCCAGGTGAGGCTGTGCCGGCTGGGACATGGGCCGAGAACCGGTACCTGGCTCTGCGGGAGAAATTTACCCATTTACCTCCGGAAAGGGTTGAGGAGATGTTTACTACCTTGTGGGCTTATCCACACATGTTCCGGGATGCACCAGGTTTGACATCTTGAGCGGTGCATGACATCGATGTGGGAGAGAATAAGCCTATAAAATTACCACCTTATAGAGTTAATCCACAGAAGCAGCTCGCTCTTGACGCTGAGCTGAGGTATATGGTTGACAAGGGCCTCATCAAGAAAGGCTGGAGTGAGTGGTCAAGCCCAGTAACTTTGCAGCCTAAGCCTGAAGGTAAGATCCGCTTCTGTGTCGATTTTCGCAAAGTAAATTTACTCTCCAAGACAAATACCTACCCTTTACCGAGAGTTGATGACTCAGTAGACAAGCTTGGGGCAGCCACGTTCATCACAAAAGTGGACTTCGTTAAAGGCTATTGGCAAGTCCCACTAACCGAACGTGCCAAGAAAATCGCTAGTTTTGTGGTGGGTGGAGGAGTGTATCAGTGCCAGGTAATGCCGTACGGCTTGAAGAATGCTCCCGCCACATTTCAGCGGTTAATGGACAGGGTTGTGCATGATGTCCCCAATTGTTTGGTCTACATAGATGATGTTGTTGTTTATGACACAAATTGGACCGACCATTTGGCCAATGTGGGTGAGCTTTTCCGGAAGTTGTCCGAGGCTGGTTTAGTGGTCAACCTGGCAAAGTGCGAGTTCGTGCAGGCTTGGGTGCAATACCTGGGTTATGTTGCTGGCCACGGCCAGGTCTGTCCCCCTCGGGCGAAAGTGGAGGCTATCCAGAGTTTCCGAGCACCTCATAATAAGAAAGCCGTGCAACGTTTCCTTGACATGATAGGCTATTATCGCCGATTAATCAAAGGATATTCCACCGTGCTTGCCCCATTGACAAATTTGATACAAAAGAAGAAACCATTTAAATGGACAACAGAGTGTGAGCAGGCTTTCAAAGATGTCAAAAGCCTCCTCTGTTGCCATCCTATATTACGTGCCCCAGATTTCAACAGGCCTTTCGTCTTGGAAGTAGACGCTAGCGATGTGGGTGCCGGCTCTGTGTTGATGCAAGAGTTCGGAGATGATGTTGAGCACCCCATTTCCTACTTTTCGAAAAAGTTTAACCGAGCACAAACAAATTATTCTGTGATCGAAAGGGAGTTGCTAGCTATTATTTTGAGTTTACACCATTTCGCTGTTTATTTGCCACCATATGGGCCCGTGCTCAGAATCTACTCTGACCATCATCCCCTGCAGTTTCTTAATAGGCTCAAGGACAAAAAACCAGAGACTTACTCGCTGGAGTTTGATGTTGCAAGAATATCATCTCGATGTTAGGCACATCCGAGGTGTTGATAATGTCCTGGCAGACTGTTTGTCCCGTGAGTCCTCTGAGGGGTGATAGGAGAGCACGAGGCTACTTAGTAAGTAAGTCATATTCACTCATGTTAAAAAAATCTATAAAATGTAAAAATACAAAATACTGTCAATGTAAATATTTTGCAGTTGTAAACTAATGATGAAAGTTTTGTTTCAAAGCTCCAACCCCCCCCCGTGTGAGGGTGTCACAATGAGCAGGGTCTTTTAGGGTCTTTTAGGAGTAGCTAGACTCGAGTGGCGCCAGACTTAAGAAAGCAGCTGTGCCAAGTCTATTAGAAAGACCTGGTATTGAGTTTCACTCCGATACCCTTCCAATTGCACATGACTGCCGTACCTCTAAGCGTTTTTGTCTCAATAAATATTTGTGTAGAATGAGCCAATAGAGTGTTATTAGTTTCGTATATGAAGGTGTTTTTTAGTAGCAACGTTGTAATTTGCAAGCTAGAGGTAAGTGGGTGAGGGAGGAATGTTGCTCTAATCTCGGGAGGGGGGGGCGATCGTGCCAGCACCACGAGTTTCATTTAATTATGTGACCATTGCAAGTTTAGTTGTGTTGCAATATCAAGATATACTTTATTTTATCTGCCACACTGTTTTAGCCAATATGTTAACACAGGAATACGTTAATATAAGTTATTCTTGTAAAGTGTCTTAGTGTTATCATATTGTGTGGTGATATATTGCAACCCCTTAGTTTGAGGCTGGCTCCCGCTAGCCACGCCAGGCCAGGCCTCATCATTCTCTGGTAGGACTAGGCGGTCAGACAGTAGAGGTGGTGCTAGCTCTTTCTCTTGTTGCACACCAGTCTGCCCCTTTTGTTTGTCCTTGCTTGCACAATTATTAACGTAACGTAATTAACAGAGAATCCTAGACATTCATTTATTCTTTTAATTCTTCTTTTCCTCTGATCAGCATTTATTATATTTCCATTTTTATCATATGTTCTGTACCTCCGGTGGCTTACTTCGGGATCCGTGATAGGAGAGAGCTGGGAGTTAAAATAGAATCCCTAAATTTAGCAGTTATTGTTACATACAGGCCTCCAGACTCATCCCGAGAAGAATTCAAAACCCAGCTCAACAAAATAAAATCAGAAGTGGAAACCCTGGGGAACCCAACCCCAAATATTATATGGCTAGGAGACTTTAACCTACCAAACATTAAATGGAGACAACTAGAAAACCAGTTAGTGGCAAATAACACCGGAGAAGCAAATACTAATACGAGAGAGCTTTTTGAACTTTGTGATTTTTTTAGTCTTACCCAACATATTGCTGAACCCACACGGGAAAACAATATCTGAGACCTGGTCTTCACTAACAACGACTCTCTAGTACACAGCATTAACATATCGGACACAACATACTCAGATCATAAATTAATTGAGATCAAAACAACCTTAGAAAGTGTACAGACAACCTCAGAATCGAGAACAAAAGCCGGCCCCTTCAGTAAATTTAACTTCAATAACAAAAACATTAGATGGGAAGAGGTAAATCAAGAAATGGAGGAAATAGACTGGAAAGATTTAATGGATAACCTGACACCAGCAGAATGTCTAGTCTTAATAACAGAAACCATGACCCTAATCTGTAGCCACCATATACCTGCAAGACAAACAAAACAAAGAAGCAAACAAGATCGAGAAAGGAGGAGGCTGTACAGAAGAAGAAAATTACTCACACAAAGATGCACACATCAAAATCTACAGGATAGGCAAAAGGTCGAAATAGATAGAGAAATTGTGGAAATTGAACAAAGGCTAAGAATATCATATGAACTACAACATATGGAAGAGGAGAGGAAAGCTATTGCAGGTATAAAGGAAAATTCCAAATACTTCTTTTCATACGCCAAACAAAAGGCTAAAACAACATCAAACATCGGCCCACTGAGCAAAGGGGACGGCTCTTTCACAGGGGACAAAAAGGAAATGAGCGAACTCTTAACACCTTACGAGCGGCCTATGCGGTTTATTTATGTGTACCGCCCAGCGGGGTGTTTTTAGCCAAAATAGGGCTGTTTACGTGATCATTTTCATGCCTAAATAAGACCCAGAATGTAAAACAAGTATCTATCCCTGAAAGGGCATAAACAGAGCTTTCGAATGACACCATAACGATCCTTGTATGATGGATAGTTTTCTTGCAATAACCGTGCAACGCGAGTGCAAAAAGCAGGTAATTCGGTACTTTCGGTACATAATTGAGTATGTAGCGAGTGAGAGAGGGAGGAGGGAGCTGAGATTTGTGTCAGTAGGTTCGCCGCGGTGGTCTGGAGCAGTCATACGCTCGCTAGTCTCCTGCCACCACTTGTCTCTCTCTCTCAGCCACATTACGTGCTGAAATTGCCACTCGGTTTATGTCGAGCGCCGCCACATAGTCCAGCTTTATTTAACTCGACTTAAGTGGTGGGCCGCTTTTTAAGGGTTAAGCAGGCAGTATGAAATGGCATTCAGTGAGCCTGATGAAACAAAATTCATCAGAGACCAAAATATATTTTTCATGGAAAGCTCCCCCACGGAAACCCCTCAGATGCTGGATATTGATTTCGGTCCAAAAGACATAGAAGAGGCCATTTCCAACATGCCATCCCACTCGGCACCAAGCCCGGACTCATGGAATTCGATCCTAATGAAAAAATGTAAGGAAAACCTCTCAAAACCCCTGGCTATAATGTGGAGAAGGAGTCTAGACACTGGTGACATACCAGATAGCTTGAAAAACGCAATAATTGCCCCACTGCATAAAGGAGGGAGTAAAGCACTACCAAAAAACTACCGCCCGGTAGCTCTAACCTCTCACATCATTTAAGTTTTCGAGCGAGTCCTGCGGAGCGAAATTTCAACATTCATGGAGACAAATGAACTACACAACACCGGTCAACATGGGTTCAGAGCGGGAAGATCATGTCTCTCACAACTTTTGGAACACTATGACAAAATTCTTAAAGCGCTAGAAGAAAAGAAAAACGTGGATGTCATTTACACCGATTTTGCTAAGGCATTTGATAAATGTGACCATGGTATAATAGCCCACAAACTGAAAGCAAAAGGTATAACTGGGAAAATCGGACGGTGGATATACAATTTCCTCGTAAACCGAAAACAATCGGTAGCAGTAAACCAAGTCACTTCTGAGCCTTCGGATGTCAAAAGCTCAGTGCCCCAAGGAACAGTGCTAGCGCCCCTTCTGTTCCTCATACTAATTTGCGACATAGATACCAACACCAGACACAGTACGGTGTCGTCTTTTGCTGATAACACAAAATTAAGCAAGATAGTAAACACACAAGAGGACACGGGCCGACTGCAGGAAGACATGAATGTAGTGTTCCAGTGGACCAGGGAAAACATCATGCAATTCAATGAGGAAAAATTCCAATTAATACTGTACGGAGATAATAATGGTGTTAAAGAAATTACAAATTACTTAACAGAATCTAACCACATAATAGAACGGAAAGACAGTGTGAAAGACCTTGGGGTATTAATGTCTGAAAATATGGGTTTCAAAGTACGTAACCAAGTCAAAGTGGCGGCTGCGAAACGTCTAACGGGATGGATTCTGCGTACTTTTAAAACATGCGGTGAATTGCCTATGATAACGCTCTTCAAATCTCTAGTGCTACCGCGGCTTGAATACTGTAGCGTATTAATATCCCCATACAAAGCAGGTAAAATAAATGACGTAGAGAGTGTACAAAGAAATTTCACTTCGCATATAAGTTCGATAAAACATCTACACTATTGGGAGCGTTTAATAGCACTGAATCTGTACTCACTGGAACATAGAAGAGAACGTTACCTAATAATATACACGTGGAAAATCTCAGAGGGTTTAGTACCAAACCTACATACTCCTATAGTCATGAAATTCAGTGATAGGAGAGGCTGGGAATGCGAAATCCCCCGGATGAATAACAGGGGTGCTATGGGCTCTCTGCGAGAGGGCTGGTTATCACACAGAGGCCCACGTCTCTTCAACAAACTCCCACGGCGAGTAAGAGACATGAGGGACATCTCGTTAGACAACTTCAAGAGAGCCCTAGATGTCGAACTGCAAAAAGTGCCAGACGAGCCCATCCTCGCAAGGGAGCGAGCTGTCGCTTCAAACAGTCTACTCCACCAAATCACCACCCATAACGAGGGGCGTCGCGCTCCTTGGTGCCGCTAGAAGAGCGGCGAACACATCTAAAGGTATCTAAAGGTATCTAAAGGTAAGGAGGCTTGCCGGGGTCCTTAACCTCTGAAGTGCGTATGGGGGTAATTGGAAACGTCCCCCTGTGCTGACGTATTTGAGGTGTTTCCGTCACTAAAATATTCATTGTGCCATTAATAGCATTAATATTTATCCATATGCGCCTATTATGGGTTGATTATAAAGGTATTAACCTGAAACAACAATAAAACGAGTGAAAACAGCGTTTGGATGGTCAAAATCGGAGATATAGCCCGCGAGTTGTATAATGTATGGGTGAGGCAATCTGCTTTCCCGCCAATTTCCCCCAAGGCCACTGAGACACAGTCGATCGATACTCTCTCTCTCTCTTGCACTCGCTTGCTATCAGTGATGACCACACCCTCCAATCGGATTTCTAATGTTAGCACGAAAATATACCTCAGAATAGAGCAATAACAGGGAAAATAGGTGATAACTGAAGGAGAGGAGGAAAGTGGGGAAGGAGGGGAGGTAGAGGACTGAGATTTTGCATGGCCCAGGGGCCAAAAAAAAAAAAAAATAAAAAAAAAAAAATATAAAAAAATATTTTTTTTTCGATGTCAAAAGTTGATTTTTATTTTCTCTGACTCTTAAGAGTCTTCCCGCAGTGCGCCGGGGGAACTCTTAAGAGTCTCCCCGCAGCTCCCGGGTTAATAATAAGCACCGTTAATCCCATAGACAGTCCACACACACACACATCCATGACCCCTACATATTTTCCCCGTGTTTGTGCTTAGGACCCGGTAGCAACCTTGACGGTTCTGCCCCAGCAATTGTTTGTTCCCTATCTCGGGTTTCGAATTGAGGCAACGGAGTGTTTAATAGTAATTAGGAATCCAGCTTCAGTCTGGACCCCATAGTTAAGTGAGTGTGGGAGGTGGACTCTCTAAGAGTTCATTTTTTCGGGCGGTATCTCACTGGTGTGACGTTAACCACTCCGTTAGAACCGCATGGCTTGTCCTACAGTGACTCGCTAGGATCGCCAGGGCAGTGGATGTGGCTACAGTTGATGTATTGTTGTGTGCTTTATTTCATATGAAAGCTCGTGTCATGGGCAGTCCAGAAAGGCTCTTTGTTTTCACCCATGTCAAGGCTTTATATATTTAATTGCAAAGTATATGTTTTATCATTAAGTAGTAATGATAGGATTTGAGAGAGAGAGAGAGTAGAACAGAGTGTGGGGAGGCGCGAAGTGTTTTGCTATACTCAATGACGTCATAGCTGGCTGGCCTCGTGGGGATTCGTTGAAGGAGTTTTTTACCATGCTTGGTGACGTCATGTTTGGCTAGCTTCTTTAGCATTGGCTAGAAGACTTGTTACCGCTTTTCTACGCGGTTCGAGCTAGTGCTAGTATATATACAGCTTCCTCGCCACTCTCTCCCTCAGATCTGTTTTCTAGAACGCATCCCTCTTATCCCTTTGATACCTGTCCCCCACCTGAGAATCTTTTCCTCTGCCTATCTCTCTCATTTTCCATATCTTTCACCACCTTTTATTAATATTATACCCCCTCTGGTTAACTCTGCATAATCAGCTTCATGCTGGCCAGTTGTATTGTGCGTTAAGGTCTTATATAACCCATGTATTTTTAGTTGTAAAGATAAGTTGATCACGAAGCATTGGTTGGCATTCATATTGTTCTGTACTGCTTCCTATAATTATTAGTGTTCTGCTGGATTAGATAATGCTAGACTAGGAGTCTGATACTATAAGGTATTGTTTCCGATGGGTGCTGGCTTTTGTTAAAAGCTGCACGACATACCTGAGAACTGGAGTTGATTGGGTAAATTCTAGTCTGTGTGTCATTGAGAGTAGAGCATGCACGAATGAGGGCGTTTTGCCTATACCATTCGGCACTGTTCTAGGCTCGGTTGTTTGTCTTTGAGGTACGCCAGGAGAACGCTTAATACTTCGGTATTAAGGTTTCTCAAGAGAGCTACCCTTCCCTATAACGTAATATTTGACGCACAGACTTGAGATTTGCACTAGGCTATGCGGCATGCCATGCGCACCAGTATCTCGTATCATTGACTATAGCTAGACTTTATCAGTCATAGTAGACATTAAGTATATTAAACCAATTACTCTTATTATGCATACCCGTTTATGATTACACAAGCATTTCGCAGCCTAGTTTGATGTATTGAGACACAAACGACTTAGGCTCTTTTTGTTGATAGGAATACTGCATTGTCGTGGCGATTATTATTATTGTTGTAGCGTTTAGGATATTCTTGGCTCCGACTGCATTATATATCCTGCCTTTCTGTGTGCATAGCCTGCACGAGCATTGTTCCGCTGCCTGCCTTTTTGGGTTCCATTTCCGATTCGAGCATACTGTTTTGGTGGCCTGGTTTGAGAGCACAAGTGGTGTCATGGGTGGCAATGTGCAGTGTGTGCCAAAAGGTCGGGAAACCTAGCCAGTGCATCCCAAAGGCTCCGTTACACCCAATTCCCGTCAGCGGGCTTCCCTTTAGTAAAGTAGTAGTCGACATGGTTGGCCCCCTCCCCCCCACAAGTGCCAGAAATAAATATCTCTTGACAGTCATGGACGTAGCAACTCGGTACCCTGACGCATACCCAATGAGAAATGGTTTGGCGAAGACGGTGGACCGTAACTTGCTATTATACTTCTCCCGGTACGGATACCCGCAGGAGAAACAGTCAGACCAAGGATCGAATTTCACCTCCATCTTGTTCGTTCAGACAATGAAGCAGCACGGGATAGTCACTGTAGTGTCATCTGCTTATCACCCAGAGAGTCAGGGGGTGTTAGAGAGGTGGCATTCCACTCTATAAAGCATGCTTCGCTGCTATTGTCTTGAGAACGGCAAGGACTGGGATCTTGGCCTACCGTATGTGTTATTCGCTGCACGAGAGGTACCTGGGGAGAGTTTGTGGTTTAGCCCTAATGAGCTTGTGTTTGGACACCGCATCAGAGGGCATCTCCACATGGTAAAGGAGATATGGGAAGGCACCGCTAAACCATGTTCTATGCTTAACCCTTTATTAGCGGCTCACCACTTAAGTCGTATTTAATAAAGCTGGACTATGTGGCGGCGCTCGACATAACTCGAGTGGCAATTTCAGCACGTAATGTGGCTGAGAGAGAGAGACAAGTGGTGGCAGGAGACTAGCGAGCGTATGACTGCTCCAGACCACCGCGGCGAACCTACTGACACAAATCTCAGCTCCCTCCTCCCTCTCTCACTCGCTACATACTCAATTATGTACCGAAAGTACCGAATTACCTGCTTTTTGCACTCGCGTTGCACGGTTATTGCAAGAAAACTATCCATCATACAAGGATCGTTATGGTGTCATTCGAAAGCTCTGTTTATGCCCTTTCAGGGATAGATACTTGTTTTACGTTCTGGGTCTTATTTAGGCATGAAAATGATCACGTAAACAGCCCTATTTTGGCTAAAAACACCCCGCTGGGCGGTACACATAAATAAACCGCATAGGCCGCTCGTAAGGTGTTAAGTATGTCCTTGAGAGTAGAGAACGAATGTTGTGTAGTCTGGAGTTGGCTGGCCGCAATCTGGTAGGCTCTCAGGCCCTCATGAAGGACAGGTACGACCACAAGGTGAAACTCAGGGAGTTTCACGTGGGTCAGGAGGTGTTGATACTACTCCCTCTTGTAGGTCACCCCTTATCCGCAAAGTACGCTGGTCCTTATAGGGTAGCAGAGAAGCTCTCAGACTTAGATTACCTGGTGGCCACTCCAGACAGGCGTAAGAGGAATCAGTTATGTCATGTCAACCTGATGAAGGAGTATGTGAGGCGGCCACCTGAGCCTCTCACTGTCCCCGTGATGACTTTCAGCAGTCAAGGTGGAGAAGGAGAACGGGACAGTCATGCGCAGGTGGATGACAACTGGGATTATCATGTTTCTGCAGATCAGTGGGCGGGAAACACGAGACAGGCGGCTCATGAGGCTTTGCAACACCTACCTGAGCAACAGCGTGTGGCTGTCGAGCGCCTATTCTGTTTATACCCTACTGTATTTGCGGAACACCCAGGCCTCACTACTCATGAGGTGCACGACGTTGACGTCGGAGACCACCCACCCTTCAAATCAGTGCCCGATAGGGTGCCCCCTATTAAACTTCCGGCCCTCTGGGCGGAGTTGGAGTATATGTTGCAACAGGGACTGATCGAGAAGGGGGCGGTAAAGTGGATATCTCCCTTAACGCTGCAACCTAAGCCGGATGGCAAGGTGCGCTTCTGTGTTGATTACCGCAGGCTGAACGGCTTGACTCCCACCAACCCATATCCTCTTCCCCGGGTCGATGACTGTGTAGACAAGATTGGCAGGGCCAAGTTCTTGACCAAGGTGGACCTGGTAAAAGGTTACTGGCAGGTGCCTTTGTCTGAATGGGCGAAAGAGGTGTGTGGTTTTGTGGTGGATGGTGCTACATATCGTTGTAATGTCATGCCGTACGGTCTAAAGAACGCACCAGTGACCTTCCAAAGCTTGATAATCGAATTGGTGGCCGACATTCCGAACTGTACCGTGTACCTGGACGACGTCATTATCTACGATGACGATTTTCAAGAGCCACTGTGAACATGTAGAATCCCTATTTAAGAAATTAAGCGAGGAAACTTGGTGGTCAACCTGGGAAAGTGTGATTTTGTGCGGGCTACCGTGCAGTATCTGGGGTTCATGGTGGGTTTGGGCCAGGTGTGCCCCCACAGAACAAGATATTGGCTATTAAGGTAATTTCGGGCAATTATGCCTACTCGTACGGGGTTAATAGCTTTAACCAAAATGGCCACACTCCTTAATGGCCTAAGTGGCCACAGCCAAAATGGCTACACTATATTCCTTCTTTACTTTCTCGATGCCCGATAAGATACATAATTTGATATATGTGACACAGCCCTTGTATCCAACACAATTCCTGCGTGCTACCCTGCTCGAACCCCGAATAACGTTGCTTGCAACTTTAATTATTAGGGGTTCGAGCCCTAGCGGGGAATCCCTATTGTAATCATTTAATCTTCTTATTCTTCCAAATTATTTGTCCACGTTGGTTTTTACGTAATAACTCCGGAACCGCTTTTCGGATCGGGACCAAACTTTCACACAAGGTGCGTTTATTTATTGGGCAACTTTTAATATGGGAAACATCCAAAATGGCGGCCAAACAGGTCAGTGGCAGCCGTTTTCCAGATTGTTTTTTTACTTGAATACCGTCTCTCCCACTCAAAGAAAATGATTGGCCTTTGGCGTATGGACTCCACTACTAATGCTCTGCAAATGTTATGGAAAAGGTTTTGCTTTGCACGTGGGTCTTTTTCGTCAATCTTGAAAAAAACTTGAAATACACTTAAAAATTCATATCTTGAAAACTACACGGATGATCAAATCCATATTTGTGTAATTAGGTGAGGCTCACAATTCCGAACGTTTTGGGACCAAATGAATAGAAATTTGTGGAATGGTTTGGCCGCAGCATTGAAAAATGTCTATTCTTAAATTACTTTAATACTGTACTCGGTACCCACACAACGTTTTCAGTCTTCAGTCTAGGCTTCCCTGCATCCCCTAGTTTTGCTTAACCCCTCCACTCCCAGCGACGACTATAGCCGTCAATACATAAGTCACTCCACAGTCCCAGCGACTGTTATAGCCATCAGTAATGTACTTTTCTTGTAACTGCCTGTACAAGGCTTATTTTTGTTTGTTTTAAATCCTTGTAAAAAAAAAAAAAAAAAAAATGAGAGATCCAGTCTTGCCTCATCTCTTGAGGTGAAAAGGTGGTCTCTCCTGCCATTTTGGCCACCGTGCTTGGGACTGCTGGGGACTTTTATTACTGTATTCTACGGTACTTAACCCTCTCACATCCTTATGACGTAGAGGTTGCCAGATTAGCAATAATAAATAGATTTATCTCACTCTTATATTTACCTCTCCAAAATTAGTTTTCTGCCCACAGCTAACTCAAAGACAACTGCAGAGGTTGAAGTAAATAAACTAAAGGTTTATAAATACCCCTGATGGTAACAAAGGCTTTAAAGTATCCCTAATAGGCTCAAAATTGCGTCAAGGACGTGAGAGAGTTATCGGGTTAATAATATTCCGATTCATCATTCAGATCCATTTATTATTTTAAATTTAACTCTCTCAAAATAGTTCGAGTCCCTACGAATTCCACCATTTATTTAACCAACCTACCTATACATACCTACCCTACCAAATAATAATGATAATTCAAATTGATTTTAGGTGAATAGCAGAGTATTGGCTAAGGTTTTTAACAATTCCTTACTTTACCAAATACTTACTTTAATAACAATGATCTGGCCCTTCAAATTTTTGACAATTGCCTGTGTGACTCGTATTTTAACCCTCCTCCCTCAACCCTAACTTAAGCTGAAGTTGGTTCCCGTTTCCCTATTCCTTATTCGAAAAAAAAACTTTAAAGTTATTATAATGGATCTAATGATACCATTGGATATTTTAGTGAATACTCTTTATAATGAGATGTATACAGTATAATTCGTACAAGTCAATGCATATACTGTAGATAATATTGCCTAGGGAGTGTTATTACAGTATTACGAATAAGGAATAAGAATAGGGAAACGAGAATCAACTTCAGCCGGTACCTGGCTAAGTGTTACCACAAAATACCGCTAGATCCTTTCTCAAAAGTCATTAGCATGTTGCTACATAGTCAAACAATGCTAGAATAATGCCACAATCTCTTAAAGAGTTTTGGTTTGTTTGGTTTGCAAATTTTACAATGTAATATGACTAGAATGTCTGTAAATGTCTCTAGATATATAAAAAAATGGCTGCTAGATTGAAGTTAATACCTCTATCTCTAGCTGTAATGTAGTGGTACCGGTAATACTGGCAGCACTGCAAAGTCACCTACCTCCACCCCCTCCCAAGACAGTGGGAGGGAAGAGACCCTGATATCCGAGATACATAGCTTCATATGCGCGTATTGATAACTTTCATGCTATTATGTATGCATGGAGAAGTAGCAGGAGACCAATGTGAAGAGTGAACACCAATAACTAAGCCATACACAATAAAAAAGACGGAAATAATATCGTAGATAAGAAGTGATGAAATACGAGAGAGGGGGAGTGTGTCATGTGTAAACAGGACAGTCTACTGGCGGGTGATTTCGGCCTTATGAAGTCGTGGCATACGGAAAGTGATATGGTGGTCTCTCTCTCTCTCCTCTCTTTGTTTAGTGTGTTGTCGTTTCGATAGCTCTCTCTCTCTCTCTCATGTTTGTTCGCACACCGGTACAAATGAGGCAGATCCCTTACACATGCAACCAAGATGAAAATGGGAGCCTGCAGAGAGACAAGTGGCCCACACAAGGCAGAACCCTTTCACACCCAACCCATCTCATCCATATCCCTATCTGATTTTATCTTGAAGCTTTCTATTGTTCTTGATACCACTATAGCGAAAGAATATTTCTGATTGGGGATATGAATGGGAAGGTGGGTGATAGGAAAGTTGATGGAGTGGTGGGAGGGTGGGCTGTATATGGCAAAAGTGTCATCAAGCAAGCATTAGCAATTTTTCAGAATCTATTTGTTTAGTATTTTCCCTATTAAAATAGACATCTGTAACTATTTAAATTTAATACAACCATAGACAGTGCTATTACATATTATTTGAACATGATATAGGACGGTCGTTCCTTTAACCCCTTTAAGGACGGGCATGTTTGTTGACATGACCATGCTGCTGGGCGGGTATATTTACCGAAAACGAGCTTCATTCCATGCTCTTTTTCATGCTTAAAGAAGAGCCAGAGTGTAAAACAATTATATATCTGTGAAGGGACGATGATTAACCTAAGAAGTGCGCATGGGGGTAATTAGACACCTCTCCCTGTGCCGACGTATTTGAGCTGTTTCCATCACTAAAATATTCATTTTACCATAAATAGCATTAATACGTATCCTAACGCGCCTATTATGAGTTGATTATAAAGGTAATAACCTGAAACAACAATAAAACGAGTGAAAACAGCGTTTGGATGGTCAAAATCGGAGATACAGGCCGCGAGTTATATAATGTATGGGTGAGGCAACCTGCTTTCCCGCCAATTTCCCCCAAGGCCACTGAGACACAGTCGATCGATACTCTCTCTCTCTCTCTTGCACTCGCTTTCTAACAGTGATGACAAGGCCCTGCTTGCAACTCGCTAATGTTAGCACGAAAATATACCTCAGAATAAGGGAATAACAGGGAAAATAGGTGATAACTGAAGGAGGGGAGGAAAGTGGGGAAGGAGGGGAGGTAGAGGAGTGATATTTTGCATGGCCCAGGGGCCAAACAAAAATAAAAAAATAAAAAAATAAAAATATATATATTTTTTTTCGATGTTTAAAGTTGATATATTTTTTTCTCTGACTCTTAAGAGTCTTCCCGCAGTCCGCCGGGGGAACTCTTAAGAGTCTTCCCGCAGTTCCCGGGTTAAAGCTTTCCAATGACACCTCAATCATCCTTGTACGACCACGGGTTATCCTGTAGCGATTGCGTAACCGGAGGTGAAAATACCCTAAAATAAGGTAATTTCAGTAGTTTTTTCATTGTCTTGCAAGGACGGGCGATGGTAGGGAGACCTAATACACGCCAGTGACGGCCCACCCGTGGCGCCGACCGGTCCAAGCCCTGCTGTCATCCTCCCAACGCGCGGACTCTCTCTCAGAGCTCATAATTTGCTCAAAATAGCGCACGTCATATGATGGGCACCGCAGGGGTGGCCAATATACTCTCGCCCGTCATATGACGGGCACCGTCAGTTAGGTGTTAAACCATCGTACATTTCTATTCACGACAAATATAAGCTAGGTAAGAATTTAGCAATTTGATTTTTGATAGTTGATTGATTGATTGCCCTTATTAAGTAAGAGTTACATACATTATGATATGTACAGAACATTGGCAACTTTGCAAAATGCACCCCAATAGAACATTATCACTCCCACAACGATAACGATATTCATAATTTAGTTAAGTACAAAACCAGTTAGGCCTATATTTGGTAATTCTTCAGAGCTACGCCTTCTCTCAACCCCCTCCCCCCTACAACCCACGGTTTAATATTTGTATTAGACTAACTTGATTTAACTAAGCTAACCTAACCTAGAAGGCTAAATTATGACACCCTACTAACCTTTACCTAACAGTTGCTAACCTTGACATAAAACAGTTGCTAACCTTTACCTAACTGTTCCTAACCATTATCTAACAGCTACTAACCTTTACCAAAATGCTACTAACCTTTACCTAACAGCTACTAACCTTAACCTAACAGCTACTAACCTATATGATAATAACAAACACAAAATATAGGCTATATATAAAACAGCTAGGCAAAGATATCACGCTCGATAATCAAAACGTTCTATCTGGTAATAAATACATTTCCGCTATAACAACTCTTACCGAACTTTACAAAGTAAAACCGAGAGGAACAAAGCTCTCACACCCGAGATGAAAGTGTGTATTACCTTACGTATTTGGTAACAGGCAAAATGTATCTGTGCAATGCTGACGATGTTGGTGTACCGCAGCCATACATACATACATATACAAAATTAAAGACCGAGTGCTCCACACAAAATGCGGTTCTGGTCTCACATCCTAATGCCGGCGTTCCAGGCAGCTCTGTTAAGAGCTGCCTCACTTGTCAGATTCTTTGATTGAAGATCAGTCGCAAGGTCCGATCCCACGTCTTTCTTGGTCCGCCCCTAGGTGCAGCCCCCTCCACATTCAAGGACCTGCATCTTTTCACCCAGCTTTGTTCATCCATCCTCTCCACGTGTCCAAACCTCCAAGCCTGCTTGTATGCATCACATCACTGATACTCTTGATATCCTCACTTGATATCCTATCTTGCAGTTTGGCACCATACATCCATCTCACCATTCTCATCTCATTGCATTCCATTCTGTTGATTTCATCCAGTTTGACAGCCCACGTTTCTGAAGCATATGTCGTTGCGCTTCTAACCCATGAAGCGTATACCTTTCGCTTCAAGGGGAGAGGGAGTCTTCTCATGGTGAGTAGTGGCAAAAGTTCTATAAACTTTCCCCAGCCGCATCTTATTCTGGCGATAGTGGCGGCCTCAGCCCCACAACCGGCAGAGATAGTATCACCCAAGTAGCAAAACTTGTCCACCATCTCCAGTGCCTCGTTGCCAAAGTTGACACTCTCGAGCCGGTCATTGAATACAAGCTCGCCTTTGCATACTATATAGGCACAGAAATTTCTCAATTTTGGACTTCTTCCTTGGTAGAGGTCCCTTTATTTTAGTGCAGCGCTTCTTCCCGTGATGTACCCAGCTGCGGCAGACGCTACACTGTATTGAGTTCGTGCCCACCCCTTTTCTGCATACTGTGAATGGGTAGGCTACTTTGTTCTACCTTTCCTAGCCCTAATACACTGTGTAAAACCTTTGTTTTGTTTATATCAACTCTTAACTTTTTACTTGCCTGATGACATACTCTTCACTGCTTTGAGCAACTTGCCATCTACTCCGTATATTCTCAGTATTTCCCAAATACCTTCTCTATCAACTCTGTCATAGGCCTTCTCCAAGTCCATAAAGGCCGCATACAACTTTTGTCGCTTCTCCAGATATTTCTCCACAACACATTTTCGGGCAAAAATCTGATCTACACATTCAATTCCCTTCCGAAGATGAATACAGTATGGTAACTGTTTCCCCAGCAATACTGACTGAAAATGCCCAAATAAATTGCATGTCCTCATCAGAATTGTCTAAAATATGTAAAATTACACCAAATATCAACTACATTACCACAAAAATCAATCGAGCACACTAACAGGATGAAACAATGCAAGAAATAGCCCAAAAGATGAATACGTTAACCCTTTCCCCCGCAATACTGGCAAAAAAAATTATAGATTACGTTTCGCACTTCCTTCAGGTGAATACACTGTAAACTTGCAGAAATTTGGCACTATATGAGTCAAATTATCATACACTAATACATAAAATATTCAATTCATGCAAGAAACATTCACAATGATAGGAATATTCCACAGTCTCACAAAAAATGGCAAAAAATTGCCAAAAAGGGTAGCACATCCACGTGTTCTCGCTACTAAAGCATAATTTTTTCTTCTACACACACACAATAAGTTAGTCACAGACTTTGTAAATAATCAGACTGATTATTCCGACAGTTATTTCGTCTTCTAGTTCGTATTGGTAGATATATTGTGTAGATTGAGTGGAAGTATACTGGATTACCTACAAATTGGGAAAAAATAGCCAAAAATGGTAGCATGTCCACGTTTTCTCGCTACTGAAACATAATATTTTATACACAGTACATATACACACGATTAATATGAAGGGTGTGCCTGGAAGTGTGGTGGGAGGGCTTGTGGCTTTGGCTCCGCTGCATGTCTGCCTGCCGAGATCGGAACCTCTCCGGGTGGTCAGGGGCCGGGGGAGTGCTGGAGCGACCTTGGTAACCCTGGTCTCTGGGTCTTCTCCTGGGTGACCTGGATGTGTGAGAGTTTGTGTTTTTTATCTGTTTATTTTTTGTTTTATGTTGTTTTTGTGTTTTCCCTGTTCTTGCTCTGTCTTGAGTCGGCTACCCCCAAAATGGGGATTGGGCCTGAGCATATAGATAGAGATAGACACATACACAATAAGTTAGTCACAGACTTCGTATTTCCTTTTCTAGATCGTAATAGTATATAATTATAATGTGTAGATTGAGTAGAAATTACTGGATTAGCTCCCTCATGGTGCATGCCCAGTGATCCCTCTATGACACACACACCCCACGCCGCTCAATCAAAGGACTCTATTGTATATCGAGAAATAGGTAAAAATGCATAATTACCATCATGCGAGCATACACAATCACCGGGTAGCAATATATCTTCACAACAGGGCTCGAGTAGTGAAAATGTTTGGGAGACGATTTAAGGGGAACTCACCCGTGTTCACACCCTGGTGTAAAAAGGGAGACTGAGGACTATTTACAGAACCCTCTTGTCGGTCAGCCCGCCGCACCTCCCTACATTGTTGCCACATACACCCACTCACGCACGAATGGTTATCCTATCACCAGGCGAAATCTTAGGACGATCTGGCAACAACAGAGTTTACCCGTGATTATTTTGCCCTGCGTATTTCAAGCGCACCCGAGCTATCAAGCGATCGCATTTTAGAGCTTTTTGGCCCTGTGCAATTACCACACCATCGTGTCATAAGGAGTTCGAGGGGGTTAAATTGCTAGATACATAAAGGAAGAGGAATGCCAAGGAAAGCTAAACAAAATAAAAAAATATTTTGAACATGAAGTTGCTTATAATCATTTGTATCTTCTGTAGTTTCTCCATGGCTAACCAACAAGGTCACATTCCTAAAACGACCCAACCAAAATGGCCAAGCTTATGAAAAAAAAAATGCCACACTTCATAACCCTTATGGTAACACTCCTAAAAGGCCATAATCAAAACAACCACACTCCTTAACCCAATTCCCGCGGGGCCCCTCATATGACGGACACGATTTTCCGGCTATGTGAGCCAGGCCAGCTGCTGCAAGCAGCGTGGGCAGGTGTCAACTGGAGCCTACAGGCCCCGCCACGACACTGAGGTGTGGGAGAGAGCTCGCTGACATATGTGCAGCGTCACACAGCAAAAACAGAAAATAATTGGTAATTTTTAGCGATTTTGCCCATAGTTTTTGGTTATTTTTAGCAATTTTGCCCTTCGTTTGTAATATTGTTGCAAGAAAACCAGATGTCATACAGGGATGATTTAGGTGTCATTTGAAAGCTATTACTGTACTTTCACAAATATATAACTGTATTACGCTCTGGCTTTTGCTTATGCATGAAAATGAGCATGGAATTAAGGTAATTTCGGGCAATTATGACTACTCGTACGGGGTTAATAGCTTTAACCAAAATGGCCACACTCCTTAATGGCCTAAGTGGCCACAGCCAAAATGGCTACACTATATTCCTTCTGTACTTTCTCGATGCCCGATAAGATACATAATTTGATATATGTGACACAGCCCTTGTATCCAACACAATTCCTGCGTGCTACCCTGCTCTAACCCCGAATAACGTTGCTTGCAACTTTAATTATTAGGGGTTCGAGCCCTAGCGGTGAATCCCTATTGTAATTATTAAATCTTCTTATTCTTCCAAATTATTTTTCCACGTTGGTTTTTACGTAATAACTCCGGAACCGCTTTTCAGATCGGGACCAAACTTTCACACAAGGTGCGTTTATTTATTGGGCAACTTTTAATATGGGAAACATCCAAAATGGCGGCCAAACAGGTCAGTGGCTGCCGTTTTTCCCGATTTTCTTTTTTACTTAAATACCGTCTCTCCCACTCAAAGAAAATGATTGGCCTTTGGCGTATGGACTCCACTACTAATGCTCTGCAAATGTTATGGAAAAGGTTTTGCTTTGCACGTGGGTCTTTTTCGTTAATCTTGAAAAAAACTTGAAATAAACTTAAAAATCCATATCTTGAAAACTACACGGATGATCAAATCCATATTTGTGTAATTGGGTGAGGCTCACAATTCCGAACGTTTTGGGACCAAATGAATAGAAATTTGTGGAATGGTTTGGCCGCAGCATTGAAAAATGTCTATTCTTAAATTACTTTAATACTGTACTCGGTACCCACACAACGTTTTCAGTCTTCAGTCTAGGCTTCCCTGCATCCCCTAGTTTTGCTTAACCCCTCCACTCCCAGCGACGACTATAGCCGTCAATAGATAAGTCACTCCACAGTCCCAGCGACTGTTATAGCCATCAGTAATGTACTTTTCTTGTAACTGCCTGTACAAGGCTTATTTTTTTTTTAAATCCTTGTAAAAAAAAAAAAAAAAAAAATTAGAGATCCCGTCTTGCCTCATCTCTTGAGGTGAAAAGGTGGTCTCTCCTGCCATTTTGGCCACAGTGCTTGGGACTGCTGGGGACTTTTATTACAGTATCCTACGGTACTTAACGGGTTAATAATATTCCGATTCATCATTCAGATCCATACATTATTTTAAATTTAACTCTCTCAAAATAGTTTGAGTCCCTACGAATTCCACCATTTATTTAACCAACCTACCTATACATACCTACCCTACCAAATAATTATTATAATTCAAATTGATTTTAGGTGAATAGCAGAGAATTGGCTAAGGTTTTTAACAATTCCTTACTTTACCAAATATTTACTTTAATAACAATGATCTGGCCCTTCAAATTTTTGACAATTGCCTGTGTGACTCGTATTTTAACCCTCCTCCCTCAACCCTAACTTAAGCTGAAGTTGGTTCCCGTTTCCCTATTCCTTATTCGTAAACAAAATAACACTTTAAAGTTATTATAATGGATCTAATGATACCATTGGATATTTTAGTGAATACTCTTTATAATGAGATGTATACAGTATAATTCGTACAAGTCAATGCATATAGATAATATTGCCTACGGAGTGTTATTACAGTATTACGAATAAGGAATAGAGAATAGGGAAACGAGAATCAACTTCAGCCGGGACCTGGCTAAGTGTTACCACAAAATACCGCTAGATCCTTTCTCAAAAGTCATTAGCATGTTGCTACATAGTCAAACAATGCTAGAATAATGCCACAATCTCTTAAAGAGTTTTGGTTTGTTTGTTTTGCTTTTTACAATGTAATATGACTAGAATGTCTGTAAATGTCTCTAGATATAAAAAAAATGGCTGCTAGATTGAAGTTAATACCTCTATATCTAGCTGTAATGTAGTGGTACCGGTAATACTGGCAGCACTGCAAAGTCACCTACCTCCACCCCCTCCCAAGACAGTGGGAGGGAAGAGACCCTGATATCTGAGATACATAGCTTCATATGCGCGTATTGATCACTTTCATGCTATTTTGTATGCATGCAGAAGTAGCAGGAGACCAATGTGAAGAGTGAACACCAATAACTAAGCCATACACAATAAAAAAGACGGAAATAATATCGTAGATAAGAAGTGATGAAATACGAGAGAGGGGGAGTGTGTCATGTGTAAACAGGACAGTCTACTGGTGCGGTGATTTCGGCCTTATGAAGTCATGGCGTACGGAAAGTGATAAGGTGGTCTCTCTCTCTCTCCTCTCTTTGTTTAGTGTGTTGTCGTTTCGATAGCTCTCTCTCTCTCTCTCTCTCATGTTTGTTCGCACACCGGTACAAATGAGGCAGATCCCTTACACATGCAACCAAGATGAAAATGGGAGCATGCAGAGAGACAAGTGGCCCACACAAGGCAGAACCCTTTC
Source organism: Paralithodes platypus (assembly GCA_032716605.1). Classification (NCBI taxonomy): domain Eukaryota; kingdom Metazoa; phylum Arthropoda; class Malacostraca; order Decapoda; family Lithodidae; genus Paralithodes; species Paralithodes platypus. The sequence continues at coordinate 18,592,935 of CM064546.1, read as the reverse complement.
ACACCCAACCCATCTCATCCATATCTCTATCTGATTTTATCTTGAAACTTTCTATTGTTCTTGATACCACTATAGCACTTGGTAGCCTATTTCACATATCTCCAACTCGGTTACAAGAGGCAGATCCCATACACAGCCAATCTCACTCTCTCTCTCTCATTTGTACACCGGTATACAAATGAGGCAGATCCCTTACACATGCAACCAAGATGAAAATGGGAGCCTGTAGAGAGCCAGTGGGCCACACAAGGCAGATTCCTTTCACGCCCAACCCATCTCATACACATATGTGACTTGAGAGCTGATTGGCCCAAAAATGGCAGATCCGTTTCACACCCAACCCCTCTCATCCTACCTAATTTTTTGTTGAAGCTTTATTGTTCTTGATCCCACTCGGTACCCTATTACACATAATCTACAACTCTGTTACCAAACAAATAGAGGCAAATCCCTTACACAGCCAATCTCTCTCTCTCTCCCTCATGTTTGTTTGCACACCGGTACAAATGAGGCAGATCCCTTACACATGCAACCAAGATGAAAACTGGAGCCTGCATAGAAACAAGTGGCCCACACAAGGCAGAACCCTTTCACACCCAACCCCTCTCATCCATATCCCTATCTGATTTTATTTTGAAGCTTTCTATTATTCTTGATACCACTACAGCACTCGGTAGCCTATTTCACACATCTATAACTCTGTTACGAGAGGCAGATCCCATACACATTACACAGCCAATCTCTATCTCTTATTTGCACACCGGTATACAAATGAGGCAGATCCCTTACACATGCAACCAAGATGAAAATGAGAGCCTGTAGAGAGCTAGTGGGCCACACAAGGCAGATCCCTTTTACTCCCAACCCATCTCATACACATATGATACTTACACTACTTACTATACACCAATATTATCATATACCCGCAACCAAGATATAATTGTAAGAAATAGGAATGTAAGAAAATGGGAGTCAGCAGAGAGCCAATTGGGCCATACAAAACAGATCCCTTTCACACCTAACCCATCTTATAAACTCTTCCTCTCTCTCTCTCACACACACAAATGAAAACATAAGTAAACAGGGGTCGGCAGAGAGCCGATTGGCCCACACACGGCAGATCCCTTTCACACGCAGCCCATTCCGCTCTCTCTCTCTGTCTTCCTTATATTTACGACATCCTATTCTCTATTGCCATGCTCTCTCTCTCCCTCTCTCACACACAAATGAAAAAATAATAACATAGGAAAACTGTAGTCTGTGGAGAGCCAATTGGCCCACACATGGCAGATCCCTTTCACACCCAACCCATCTCGTCCTATCATATTTAATGGTGAAGCTCTATTGTTATTCATCCAACTATAGCACTAGGTAGCCTATTCTACATATCTATAACTATTACCAAACGAATAGAGGCAGATCTCTTTCTCGCTCTTGTTTGTTTGCACACCTGTACAAATTAGGCAAATCCCTTACATATGCAACCAAGATGAAAATGGGAGTCAACAGAGCCAAGTGGCCCACACAAGGCAGATCCCATTCACACCTAACTCATCTCATAAGCTTTATATGTTACTTACACTACTTACTATACTCCAATGTTATCATATACATGCAACCAAGATATAATTGTAAAAAATAGGAACATAAGAAAATGGGAGTCAGCAGAGAGCCAATTGTCCCACACAAGACAGTCGGTAGCCTATTCCACATATCTACAACTCTGTTACCAAACGATTAGAGGCAAATCCCATACACAGCCAATCACTCTCTCCTTTGCTCTTGTTTGTTTGCACCCCTGTACAAATTAGGCAACTCTCTCTCTCTCTCATTTTTCGCTGTCTTCCTTACGATTACGACATCCTAGGCTCTCTCTCTCTCTCTGTCTCTATCACTCTAACAAATGAGAACATAGGAAAACGGGGGTCTGCAGAGAGCCGATTAGCCCACACTCGGAAGATCCCTTTCACACACAACCCATGCTGCGCGCTCTCTGTCTCTCTGTCTTCCTTACGTTTACAACATTCTATTCTCTCTCGCCATGCTGCTTTTTCTCCCTCTCTCTCTCTAACAAATTAGAACATAAGACAAATAAGGAAACGGGAGCCTGCAGAGAGCCGATTGGCCCACACACTGCAGATCCCTTTCACACGCAACCCATCTGGTCCTATCTAAGTTTATGTTGAAACCCTATTGTTCTTGATCCCACTATAGCACTCGGTAGCCTATTCCACATATCTATAACTCTGTTACTAAACAAATAGAGGCAGATCCCAAGCACAGCCAGTCTCTCCCTCTCTCGCTCTTGTTTGTTTGCACACAGGTACAAATGAGGCAGACCCCTTACACATGCAATTTGGTAATCTGCAGAGAAACAAGTGGCCCACAAAAGCCAGATCTCTTTCACACCCAACCCATCTCGTCCATATTTTATCTTGAAGCTCTTTATTGTTCTTGATCCCATTGTAGCACTCGGTAGCCTATTTCACATATCTACAACTCTGTTATGAGAGGCAAATCCGTTACACAGCCAATATCTCTTTCTCTCTGTCTGTCTGTCTGGAGGCTGTTGTTGATTCCTGAGAATAGACGTGGAGGCTTCAGCCAGGGCCTGCCAGCCCATACGGTCCGGAGGTCTATGGTCTCTCTCTCTCTCTATTTCTTGTTTGCACACCAGTACAAATGAGGCAGAACCCTTCCACATGCAAACAATATGAAATGGGAGTCTGCAAGAGCCAAGTGGCCCACACAAGGCAGATCCCTTTTACACCCAACCCATCTCATAAACGTTATCTGTTACTTACACTACTTACTATACACCCATGTTATTATATAACTGCAACCAAGATACAATTGTAAGAAATATGAACATAATAAAATGGGGTTCTGCAGAGAGCCAACTGGCCCACACAAGACAGATCCCTTTCACACCCAAACCATCTCATAAACGGTATTTGTTACTTACTCACAATACTTACCATACACCAATGTTTTCATATATACCCACCACCTCATCTAAAAATGTACAGCTATCCATTGATAGCTGAAATCCCTATGGCCTGGAAAGATTAATTTTAACTGGTAATTATGTTATGTGGAGTGTAAACTTATCTCAGCATTGTGGGTAATACAGGATCAGAAGAATCATCGATATCGGGGTTTTGTTGGCAGTGATGGATAGTTTCCCTAGTCTCCCCTTCTAACCCCAACCCAATGTTCCAAGGTGTTAAAGAGCATAGCTCGTCACATATTTTGACTCGGGTATCCCCAGAATCGTCATTGTCAATGTACAACATACTCCTATGTAAAATATTAGGTGGCTGGGTTCTATATATATATATATAGATATATGCAATTTTGTGTTTTGGGGGCGTGAATTTTGTGACGTCACAGGAGTTATAGTGACGTCAGCGTGGTACCGTGAGTTACTATATTTTCACAATTCCACCCTCAGTCAAACTAATTTTCTTTGTCTAATTGTGGAGGTGCCAGTTTCTCTAATATGTTTCCCAATAATAGCCCCATGGAAAACGAAGGGATGTCATACCTACCACATAAAGATTCATATATTAGTAAATGAAAGTAGAGAACATTGGAAATAACCTAAATAATCCATATAGCCGGAAAAAATACAATTGTATTTGGGAATCTACTCCTGTCTTCTTCTTCTTCTTTTTTTTTATGGGGGTCAGCCCAGCCACGGCCCAGCCACGCCTTTGTATCGGCTTCCTTTCTTTTAGGGAAAGCCACAAAAAAGCAGGAAAAAATATATCCTGACATTTGTTTAGAAGATTACATTTGGAAACCCATTACGCCATCAGACAGTATACTAGGACCAATAGAAAAGAAAGAAAGATGGCTGTGATGAAGATGTGGGGTGAAGACGATCGAGTTTCGTTAATGAAGGGGAGGGGAGGGGAGGGGAGGGGAGGCTGGGGAGGCCCAGTTGGGAAACAGCTGATCGATCGATAATAGCCGAGTACAATTTTAATGTAATAAATGAATGAACTGTGCATACAACTATTTTTACATACCTGAATATTCTTACTATATATTGTAAGTACATACACGATAAATTAGGTAAAACAGAGAGATCAGGAGTTTATTTAAAAGTTATCTTACAGTACGAAAATATAAGAGACGAAGCGAAAAATGGTCAAACAAACTGACGGTCTTAGGTATGGTAATGCACACAGATCGAGTTGCCAACTAACACCAGACTTTTGCCTTGCTCGAATATATATATACGTTAATTCTCGGTCATTTCGTGACATATTCCATTAACACTTCGTTCACAGATCCATTCTGATATTGTGTAAGCGCCAATTACTATTATGTGTAAATAAAGTGGTAAATTAGGAAGAATACTTCGTATTGAAGGTATTGAGGGATACGCCTTTACTCAATATTTGTTTACACGAGTTTCCGATAACTAATAAAGAAAACGTTTGTTGGCGCTATTATGGAATACGTTTTCTTCTTTTAAATGTCCTAGTAAAAATAATAGATGCAATTAGACAGATAGAAGGTGATATAAAAAGGTAATCTAATTGTATTAGTGGTATAACCTTATTAAGGAACTGTACAAGCAAAAACGTATTATGATATAAATACGAATGTCGTTCTACTGTGGAGTCAAAATGGCGTCTTTGTGGTAACCTGTGTCTAGGACTCTACAATATACACTTACCATTTTTATAGCTCACAAAGGGCTATTCGTGTGACCATAAAGTAGTGCCAATTTAGCATACTTATTGCTAGATCTTAGGAATATTAGTGATAATAATCAACATTAGAGAGATCGTGGTATTATACTAGCGATTGTTGCCATTGTATTATCTAGCGACTTTCTAGCAGCTTTTGAGAACGAATCTAGCTCTATTTTGTTTTTCGTTTTGGTAACGAACCGGTTATTTTCTTCTCTTGGATATTTATTATCAACTGTCAAAGGTTGTAGGTGGGTACAATTGACAAGGGTGGAGGTAAATCTGAAGCCATACATAGAATATAAGCTAATTTAGCAAGGATTGGAGCTGGAATGAGTGTAGCATTAGTAACTCTGTTAAACAAATCCAGGCTAACTTGTGGACTACTGTGAACTGGTCTTAATTTTGTCTGTGTTTTCAAAGGTGGCCCTTCACCCCCCCTCAAAATAGAAATATCTAATGTGAATTTGTTTTCTATGTTAGGGTAAAAATTATAAAAAAGCAAAGCGCATGTGCATTATATGTCAAATTAACATGCTTTGAAGAGTGACAAAAACAGGATGAGATTTTTGGCGAGCTATGCCCTTTAAGGCAGGAAAATGCCCTGCCTTACACCACACATGTCAAACTACCACTGCCATGCTCAGTAGTTGACAAGTGTGTGGAATTCCATCAAACATCCATAGCAGAGTTATGAAGCTTGGGAGGGATATATCGTAGCTAAAAGGATAAATTCAGATAGTCTGTCGCCTTATAATTGGTAGCCGTCCTTCCTAAATTTTATATAATCATATGAATAATTGCTGGAATATAATGAAAAGGACGTCACCGGTACTGAATGGCTTTAGTTACTGTGAATGGGAAAGTCATAACACACCCATGAATGAACAGCTTTTTCATTCCCTTTCATATCCTAACTGCCCATTTCTTTAAAACTAGGCTAGCTTAAGGACTACCAAAATGGCCACACTCTTAAAACCTTACACTCCTTAATGGTCACAACCAAAAAGGCCACACTCCTAAATGGCCACTCTCCTTAACACCTTACGAGCGGCCTATGCGGTTTATTTATGTGTACCGCACAGCGGGGTGTTTTTAGCCAAAATAGGGCTGTTTACGTGATCATTTTCATGCCTAAATAAGACCCAGAACGTAAAACAAGTACCTATCCCTGAAAGGGCATAAACAGAGCTTTCGAATGACACCATAACGATCCTTGTATGATGGATAGTTTTCTTGCAATAACCGTGCAACGCGAGTGCAAAAAGCAGGTAATTCGGTACTTTCAGTACATAATTGAGTATGTAGCGAGTGAGAGAGGGAGGAGGGAGCTGAGATTTGTGTCAGTAGGTTCGCCGCGGTGGTCTGGAGCAGTCATACGCTCGCTAGTCTCCTGCCACCACTTGTCTCTCTCTCTCAGCCACATTACGTGCTGAAATTGCCACTCGACCTATGTCGAGCGCCGCCACATAGTCCAGCTTTATTTAACTCGACTTATGTTGCTCGCCGCTAAATAAGGGTTAAAATTCACAAACAAAATGGCTACACTCCTTAATGGTCTCTTTAACATCCATGGCCAAATCCAAACCGGCCACACTCTAAAATGCCTACACTCCTTAACGGTCACAACCAGAATTGCCACTCTTAAAAGGCCATAATATTATACCTTATCGGTCACAACCAAAACGGCTACACTCCTTACCGTCCACACTCTAAAACAGTCACACTCTTTAACAACGACAACCAAAGTGGTCACTTTTCTTAATGACCAAAACAGCCACACTCATAAACAGCCACAATTAAAATGGCCACATATTTCATATTCACTCTTAATCGTTAACTTGCCCTAACTATCTACACCTACGCCATAAAATATATACACGAATGTGTCACCTCCATATAATTATACATTATTTACATTATAATATGTGCTTTACTTAAATTTAAGTGCTTTTCATGTTGTAATGATCAAATTATACTACTTTTCTATATACATGATTATATTTTTACATCTAGGCTATAATATAGCTATTCCTAGCCCAATAATATATCTACATGAGTGAATCACCTCCAAGTCAGCTTATTTCTAAGACTTCTCCTGGATAATCAAACAATATCTAGGTTACTTTAGGTAAACAGTGCTCAAAACATATAATAAAGTACAGTACATTGTTGTATTTAGTAATGCTGAAGTAATAACCTAATTATATAGGGACAATGCCACAAAGGCTAAAACAAAAGTCAGAATTATAAAATAATCACAACATTCATGGCCACACTTATACATGGCCACAACCAGAAAACAGCCACACTCATCAACGGGCACAACCAAAAGAGCTACACTCATAAATGTCCACAGCCAAAATGGCTACAATCTGTTCCTTCTGTAGTTTCTTCATGCCCGATAGGTTAAATGTTCTTTTGATATCTGTGACACAGCTCTTGTATCCAACACAATACCCTGCGTGCAAAACCGCTCGAAGCCCGGACAACGTTGCTTGCAACTTTAATTATTATTATTATTATTATTATTATTATTATTATTAGTAGTAGTAGTAGCAGTAGTAGTAGTAGTAGTAGTAGTAGTAGTATTACTCGCCCTTCAAGTATGATGACACCTTCTTTACTTTAATTATGGCTATCGTTAGACAGTTGAGTTAAGGGGAGATTATTATTATATTTTCCACTTGAGGGATTTTTTTCTTGACTCCTTTCTCCCTCATGTTTAGCCCCATTGTTTTTCTAATTTTAAGATGTTCGCCCCATTATTTTGACGATTTTAAGAACTTTCAACCCATTTCTATAAATGTTAAGACCTTTCGTGCCATGTAGGTGTCGATTTTATCCTGGCGAGCGATAGCGAGCCTGTAATTTAAGAGGAACCGGCTTTCAGCCGGGAAATTTTTCTACCGAAAAATTTACAAATTTATCTTGAAAGGGGCTCAACGGGGTGTAATCTTAAGCTTGAAGGATATCTAGGGACCAAACTAAAAACCTCTCCTTAAGTGTAACTGGAAGGATCTGGAGTAAGAGGGACCAGTTTTATTGTCTTAATTAACCTCGATCTGAATCCTTCTCTTTAGTGTTTTTTTTTTTATCCGGAGCTTTACTTGTAATAACGTGATTTTTATATCAGCTTGGCTATTGGTTGAAGTGAGTTCTTTCACGACTGGAGATTTCAGAATTTATACAATACATGCATATAAACAATAGAGGATATATATATATAACACTGAGATAATATTTTAAGAACAGTTTATTAATCTTAAGCTCTAAACACATTTATATTGGAGATTATATAGTTATAGATAGATAGGTAATATAAAACATAAAGTTTACTATTCGAGTACGATCGAGGATCTAGGCAGAGCTCAGACATATACTGCTTATTGAATGAGCCGCATTATTTAAACCACACTCATATAGTCATGAAAAGACTTAAGTATTAAATACTAGTATACTGTATATGGAGTTAATATTTAGGTATGATACTAAATTCACATTAAAAGTGACAAGATTATTTCTGAGTCAATACACTGGACTCTAACTATTTTACTCTCACCTTGCGCACTGGTGAAAATGGAAACAGAGTCAATTCCCTAGACTCTAATTTTGTATACACGGTTGGAATTTTAACAGAGTCAATATGGGATTTTAAGTTATTACTGTCACTCGGCGCACTAGTGAGGATTTAGCAGTCAAATTTTGAAACTCTAACTTCACACATACATATAGAATTTCGTCAGAGTTATTTATGGAACTCTAACTTTGGTACACGTATATGGGATTTTAACAGAGGGACTCTAACTTGGTGCACGTATATGGAATTTTAACAGAGTCAATATGGGACTAACTTTACACTCGTATATGGAATTTTGGCAGAGTCAAATAGAGGACTCTAACTTTGGTGCACGTATATGGAATCTTAACAGAGTCAATATGGGACTAACTTTGCTATCACCTTGCGCACAGGTGAATATTTCACAGAGTCGATTTGTGAGACTCTAACTTATTTTCTCTTGTCACTAGTATCAATATCTTCTTCAGTTTACCTTAGATATAATTCCAGTCTTGGGTATTTGGAATTAATGAGTTTCCAAGTGTGTGGGGGGGGGGGGGCATCTTATCATATTGTGAGTCTCCGTTAGGTTGTCCAGGTTGGTCTGTCGTATGAAATAGTAGTTACAGATGGATTAATAAGGTGGGGATCTTAACACCTTACGAGCGGCCTATGCGGTTTATTTATATGTACCGCCCAGCGGGGTGTTTTTAGCCAAAATAGGGCTGTTTACGTGATCATTTTCATGCCTAAATAAGACCCAGAACGTAAAACAAGTACCTATCCCTGAAAGGGCATAAACAGAGCTTTCGAATGACACCATAACGATCCTTTTATGATTTCTAGTTTTCTTGCAATAACCGTGCAACGCGAGTGCAAAAAGCATGTAATTCGGTACTTTCCCCATATAATTCAGTATGTAGCGAGTGAGAGAGGGAGGAGGGAGCTGAGATTCGTGTCAGTAGGTTCGCCGCGGTGGTCTGGAGCAGTCATACGCTCGCTAGTCTCCTGCCACCACTTGTCTCTCTCTCTCAGCAACATTACGTGCTGAAATTGCCACTCGACCTATGTCGAGCGCCGCCACATAGTCCAGCTTTATTTAACTCGACTTATGTGGTGAGCCGCTAATTAAGGGTTAAATGCAGCTCCATAAATATATTTGGGCACCTCATCAGACTAACGTGAGTATATATTGCTAGAAGCTTAGGGATACTCGACTATCCTGGCCTTTATATTAATCGTTGATGAAGTTCTGTTCAGGTACTCTTGAGTTAGGATCTTAAATATAGTGCCCCAGTTATGACGAGTTGGCACTATATCGGGCTAACGCGAGAAAACAATATGGCTATGGCCTCTCTTGTCTTCTAGACTGCCTCTGATCTTTGTAAGAGGTTCAAAGAACTCGGGACGGTGTTTAAACCTTTTAGTTGTAGAAGTCCAATAGTATGCTACAGACTAATACACCAAGGACGCCTTTTTGCAGAGTGCCAGTTACGGTATCTCGCAGGGCCCTGAACTAACAAGTGATTTTGGTATGCCAACTTCCACTTGTTAATAATACAAATTTGAAGTGGGGGTATGCCCTTGTACTTCAGCCTTTTATTATTAAAGGTGCAGCCTATTAAAGACTCAATATTAGTGATGGAAATGCCAACTACTAATAAGGATTCCGCAATAGGGAAAAGAACTCCTCAGACTAGTGGGACTAGGTATGCCTTTGGTCACCAACTGAATGGGAGGGTAATTTTAGGACTTAGTAAGTTGGTATGCCATTTCTTACTAAGCCCTGAAATTGCTTGCCCTGATCAGTTTTCTCCAGCATAGTGATGACGATTACTGCGAGGGAGGTTTCCGTTCACTCCTTAAGTGGAGCAAGGGTGCGAGCGTGCATTCCCTTGTTGATGTGGGGAGCCCTTCTTACCCTGGCGAGAAGCTTATCCGTTTCTGTTTTTATCCTAGTGCGTAATTATAAGGGAGCAATATATATTTGCTACTGTTACAATAGAAGAACAGTAATAAGGGGCTTATAATAGTAGCATATCAAAAGGACAAGATAATGTGGTTCTCAGTATAATAGAACAATACTATAAGAATAAAGTATTCTGGTGGACTTGGGAATCACGGGCAAGCGTATTCCGTTTACAATTACAAGGTAAGCAGAAACAATTGAAGGCTGGGGTACATAATGGTAAAAATAGAATTAGGTATTTGGATTATAGTGAATAGATTATATAGGGAAATGTACTCTAATTCACATGATATTACCATAGGTTAAGGGCATTGTATTCTAGGATGTAGTATTATACGTGGCTAGATACTCATGCGCATCACTTGACCCACGCTGTATTATTCAGTGGGTGCCTTCTTCTATAGGTGTTCTTTGGCCTTCTATAGGTGGCTTCCTTTCTTTATGTGTCTTCTTATCTGCCTTTGTCTCCTTGTTGTTTTTCTTATGGAAACATTCATTGGTCATGGAGGCAACTCTGCTTCTTCTCTGGGGCTGGAATTGGGGATGAAGTATTTATAGTTGTTTAGATGTCTCTGCGCACTACTTAACTCGCGTGGTATTGGTATCAATCTGCGGGCGTATCCTTCTATAAGAGTCATCTTGCCTTCTATGGGGGCCTTTGTTTTCTAAAGATACGCGCTTGTTTTCTTTCGTATTCTTGTAGTTCTTCTTATTTCGCTTCTCCGCCTCCTTATTGTTGTTGGGTTATTTTAGAATGCGGGTAGAGTTAATATTCCTTGTTGTGTGGTTCTCACCTTGGTTGTTGTTTTCTTTTCTATCTCAGTTCTCCTTTTCCTCTGTCTTCCCGTTTGTTCCGTTTCGTTATCCTCTGGTGCCTTTCGTTTCTTATGGGTAATTTCCTGATTCTCGCTATTTTATTACTATTCAGGAGTTCCAAATCCTTATTGATAATCTTCGTAATCACTATGTAAGTGTAAATCTATATAGATGTTATTTTCTATACTGCAAAAAATTGGTTAGAAAACCAAGTACATTCAATTTTCTAACCGACAGAATCTCACTGACTCCCATATATTTTTTTAATGATGTAAATATTCCCACTTCCCCTAGTATTGACATTCTCGGTGTAACATTAACTACTAACTTGAGCTGGACACATTATGTTAGAAGCATTGCTAAGAATGCCTCTAAAAAACTGGGACTCCTGTACAGAGTTCGAGAATTCTTCACTGACGAGCAGTTGGCCGTAATATATAAAAGTCATGTGCGTTCTCAGATGGATTACTGTTCACCTCTGTGGAGTGGAAGTGGAGTGGTTGCATTGAGGCAGTTGGACAAAATTCAAAATAAAGCTATTAGATTAATCAATAACCCTGCAATGACACAGGACCTTCCTACATTATCCATACGAAGAAACGTTGCATCCCTTGCATTATTCTACAGATATTTTCACAGCAATTGTTCCGAGGAACTTGCTTCAATTGTGCCGCCTCTCCACATCTTTCCCCGTAGAACTAGGGCAGCTGAGAGCGCCCATGAATTTACACTTTCTCCTCCACAATGCAGAACTTCTGCTTATCAAAATTCATTTATCCCTAGAACTACTACTCTTTGGAATTCACTTCCCTCGAATTGCTTTCCACAAACTTACAATCTACAAATGTTTAAATCCAGTTGTTACAAACATTTTATGAATGGAGGATGCCTTTAGGCACATCGACCTTTTTGTTTTATCTGTGTTTTTCCTTCCTCCGTTCATTGTCTCTTAAAAAAAAAAAAAAAAAAATGGTTGATTGATTCCTGGAGGTCGTTCCTTAATAAAATCGTCAAGTCTTAGCCCGGATACATTCAAAATTGGATGTATGTATGTATATACTCAGGCACGTACACCATAGCTGGGGGTGGCCGACTCGAGACAGACCCTTAACAGAAACATTTAAAGTTCCAATTCTCCCTACCAACAATTCCTTTGAGACCTCTGGTGGACGCTTCTGAACTAGCGCCAGGGCTACGACTGTAGACATCACAATACACAACACCTAGGATATGCACAGTTTATCTCAATTTTTGTGTGATTCTACACGTTTTTATTATACAGTATACGACTACACTAAGTGCTTATATAGTATAGTAATAAAGGGAAAGTCCATATGCAGCTGATAATGACTACAAACATAATTATAAGCTGATTAATTATCATAACAAAATTGGCGGGAAAATACCTGCCGACTTTGTATTGTAAATATACGTTATTTATGAATATGGGTGATTTTAATATATACAAAACAAAAGTATGCATAGACCAAAGTATGTGTCAGTTACAGAAATTTCGACTAACTGCATATATTATAGAATAGTTGAAGGAGAGGGAGGGTGGATAGCTCCGCGATGTCGCCCATTTCCCACAATGCACTGCTGTAAACCTTGTGTTCAGCGCCTCTATTGGCCACTGTAGGCATTTATTGGTAGGGAAAATTCTTAAGGTTCGGATCCAATTTTGCTTTCTCTTGCCCCTTACTCTGTCTCGTCTAGTAGGTGAATTTTACAAGGAGAGGAAGATTCTTAACCTCCCGCCCCCCTAAAAAATTACGACATAATATTGAATAGGTTGTGCAAGATTGTGTGATTTACACATTGTATTAAATATCATTATCATAGGTTAAAAGTGAGATATAATACAGTCGGGGACATGAATTGCTGAACAGCTATTTATGGTAATATAAAAATGGTGAGCATTAACCCTATGAAGATTATGATGCATTTGGCAGTGTATTGTGGCTATCATTAGACGATTTTAGACAAGTTAGGAAGCAACTTTGGGAATTATAAAGGTAAAGACTATCTTGATTAACCTTCTGACTGCCATGTACCCTTCCTAATCTGAATAAAATACTTAAATAATGGCCAGAAAACAGAAAATAAAAGAATAATCGTATCTTGAAAGGGTTAACGTAAGGATTTCAGTAATTCAATATAAGTGGTTAGAAGAGTACCGGGTATTAAAATAGTTCGTCAATTATTTCAGCCAGCATTAAAAAAAAAATATATATATATATACTGTACAGTATATACTGTTTATATATATATATATATATATATATATATATATATACACAGTATATATATGTATACAGTATATATATATATATATATTAATATATATATATATATATATATATATACAGTATAATTATATATATATATACAGTATATATATATATATATATATATATATATATATATATATATATATATATATATATATATATATATATAAAACTCCTAGGGCTCAGAATCGAACCATATAGGCCAGCCACCTAGACCACTAAGTAGGTTAAAAGGAGAAATATGATACTTCTACCAGTATTCCTACCCAACCTCAACTATGGTGGAGGGCAGACAGTCTTTTCATCGAATTCCGGCATCCATATATATATATATACTGTATATATATATATATATATATATATATATATATATATTTATATATATATATATATATATAATTATACTGTATATATATATATATATATATATATATATATATATATAATATACGCTTTGGAAGCGGTTTGAATGCAAGTGATTACTTTGTATTTATATTTATATAATTAATATATATAACATTATATATATTATATATAATGTCGTACTGATTGTTTTAACCATTATCAACCTATTCAAGTTAAAGTTTGTCAATGCTTCAGTAGAGACATGCCCCGGCGCTAGGCCACTTTTCCTAAATTGCAGGCTTTTTATAGTCTGCCAATAACAAAATCGACACCTGAATGGGGTGATATGTCTTATGATGGCCAAGCTAATAGGTTGAAACGTATTACAATATAATGGAGTGAAACAGAGAAGAGTCCAAAATATCCAACTCATTATTGGTATACACAGTATATACTGTATACTGTATATATATATATACTCTCTCTCTCTCTCTCTCTCTCTCTCTCTCTATATATATATATATATATATATATATATATATATATATATATATATATATATATATATATATATATATATATATATATATATATATATATATATATATATATATATATATATATATATATACAGTATATATATATATATATATATATATATATATATATATATATATATATATATATATAATATACACTTTGGAAGCGGTTTGAATGCAAGTGATTACTTTGTATTTATATTTTTTCAGTCAGAACTTTTCGGGAACAGTCAAAACATTCCGTCTGTCTATAGATTACCTAACATAGGAAATTAATGCCTTGTGTGAAATAGGCGTTTGTTATTACTAACATGGAAATACTGTATGTTTGAAAATCTGGCAATTAGTCTGGCTGCATGGTTGCGTTACGGGAAAACAACTTCAATAGTTCCGTGATCATTATAATCATAACCGGTAGTTCATTTAATTTACTAGTATTTTTATTGACAGTCCTAATGTGTTTCTGAAAGTCCGTATTTTTATTTTATTTATCCAGCCTCAGTTACATATATGAGTTACTATACAGTACATACAAACATACTCAAATTTAGAGACCGAGTGCTCCACACGAAATTCGGTTTCGGTCTTATGTCCTAATGTCGGCGTTCCAGGCAGCCCTGTTCAGAGCTGCCACACTTGTTAGGTTCTTCAATTCAAGATCAGACCGCAAGGTCTTATTCCACGTATTTCTTGGTCTGCCTCTTGGTGCATCTACCTTCACTTTCATGGACTTGTATTTTTTCACCCAACTTTGTTCATCCATCCTTTTCACGTGTCCAAACCATCCAAACCTGCTAGTAGGCATCTCATCACTGATATTATTGATACCTAACTTTCTCCATAGCTCTTCACTAGATATCCTATCTTGAGTTTCTAATAGCCCATACCTAGTCCCATTTCTGTCACGGCATAGATATATAGAATTACTGTCCCTCTCCTTTGATTTCACTCTAATTATCACCTCGGTGTCCGTCAAACTGTTAATGTTGACTATATCAGCGATATTAATGGACAAATGATAAAAATACAAATTAATCCAAATTAATACAAGTGAAACACTGAATACAATGGGATGCAATTGGAATACAATGGGATACAAATATAATACAATGGGATACAATTGGAATACAATGGGATACACATATAATACAATGGGATACACATATAATACAATGGGATACAATTGGAATACAATGGGATACACATATAATACAATGGGATACACATATAATACAATGGGATACAATTGGAATACAATGGGATACAAATATAAGACAATGGGATACAATTGGAATAAAGTAGGATACAACTGGAATACAATGAGATACAATTGGAATACAATGGGATACAATTGGAAAAAAGTGGGATACAACTGGAATACAATGGGATACAATTGGAATACAATGGGATACAATTGGAATACAATGGGTTCCAAATGGAATGCAATGGGATACAATGGGATTCAATTGGAATACAATGGGAAACAAATAGAATACAATGGGATACAAATGGAATACAATGGGATACAAATGGAATACAATGGGATACAAATGGAATACAATGGTATACAATTGGAATACAATGGTATACAAATGGAATACAATTGGAATACAATGGTATACAAATGGAATACAATTGGAATACAATGGTATACAAATGGAATACAATTGGAATACAATGGGATACAAATGGAATACAATGGTATACAATTGGAATACAATGGTATACAAATGGAATACAATTGGAATACAATGGGATACAAATGGAATACAATGGTATACATTTGGAATACAATGGGTTCCAAATGGAATGCAAAGGGATACAAATGGAATACAATGGGATGCAAATGGAATACAATGGTATACAATTGGAATACAATGGTATACAAATGGAATACAATGGGATACAATGGGTTCCAAATTGAATGCAAAGGGATACAAATGGAATACAATGGAATACAAATGGAATACAATCACCACCCATAACGAGGGGCGTCGCGCTCCTTGGTGCCGCTAGAGGAGCGGCGAACACATCCAAAGGATCCAAAGGTAAGGTAAGGATATGAATGATAAAGAGAATTGTACTGGACGGTCATGGTCACAAATTGTGATACATGGTCAGCCTCTGAACTAACTACATTATGTGAACCTTGGAATTGCTTGTGTCAGGAAGATGATTAACAAGGAGATTGAATTAACCCTATTTGGTTTGGGGGGAGGTAGTTTGGACTTAATTCCCCTAATTCGCTCCATTAGTTTGGAGATTTAAAACGTTTCACTCGATTAGCTTGGTGATATTTGGACACTTTACCTTATTTAAGTGTCGATTATTTTCTGGGCGAGCGATAGCGAGCCTGTAACTTAGAAAAAATAGGCCTTCGGCTGGGATATTATTTTTGATCGAAAAATTTACAAATTTAGCTTGAAGGGGATTTTCGTTGACATTTTATTAGTTTGAAGGAAGTATGAGAAGACGTTTATGTTAGCTTAAGGGACAAACACACAATTTTTCCTCGAAAAAGGCAAAAACAAGTAATAACAATAACATACAATATCATAATATCCCACATGGCGTCGGACCAGATTGTGTTAAGATACTTGGAGGTTTATAGAGGTAATTAGCCCGTTCAGTACCAGTTCCGTCTTGTTTATTTTATGGTAGCTACTAATAGATTATTTTATTCAGTTTAGGATGGGCCTCCAGCATTTAACAGGCTTGTAACTATCTTAATCAACCCAATTTACTACATCAGATCCTTCTTGAGCTGCTCAAAGTCGTCTAAATATTGCTAGAATATAATATTTAAGACGTCGCCGGTACAGAAGGGATTAATGACCGTATCTGTACACACTGCCATTAATACACCGGGGTAAATGTGGTATATTATCGTACCGGTGAAGCTTGATAGCGTAATGATTAATTAAGTGCGCGGAATTTAGGTGTGAATATCCTAGGTTCAAATCCACGGAGTACCACATGCATTCATTGTTTCATCAAATTGAATTAATTCGGTTTATTTGTAAGGTAATTGGTAGGTTGGTGTTGATATGAATACTCTAGATACTATTAGACGATTATATTCAGTTTTAAAAGGGCCTCCAACAATTAACAGGCTTCGAAATATCTCACTTAACCCTTTTTACTACCACATATCCTTCTTAAACTGCACACCATCGTCTAAATAAACTAAAAATATAACCAATAAAACGCCGTTGGTATAGAATGGGTCACACTAGCAGCTTTATTGGCTACATGTATCGGAGCTTTGAATCAGGTGCTAGTTAACATATTATTTTGATATATATATATATAAAATGAAAAACCAGCGCTGGGATGAACATCTTTATTGTGGGACGTTTCGGCTTACACATAAGCCATCTTCAGCCTAAAGTAAGATAAAAAGGGCCTACATAAATATTTGCATATTACTAATGGTTAATATTTAAAACGTGTAGGAGAATTATGATTATAATTATAATTAAATTATATACTAAAATTAAGTAGGTTGGCAACACGAAATACAAGTAAATTGTAGGAAAGGGGGGAGACAATATTGAAAACAACAAGTGTAGAAACGGGTTCGCATTAAAGTAGAATGGGGTCGCGGAAATATAATTGTAAACACCGAAGATTTTTGAAAAATCGGAAAATGAAAGTTATGTACGAAATACATTAAATTAGCATGAAAGGCAGTGAAACTATATTATTCTATACTAATTCCTTAACCACACTCTACTTTAGTTCAATGTCTTCCTATATACAATGTCTTCCTATATACAATGTCTTCCTATATACAATGTCTTCCTATATACAGTAGATTTCCCCCTTTGTACTAATTCAATGTGTTTTGCATTATAACTTAATTTGTAACACTTTTATATATTTTAATGCTTAGTGATTTTGTCTGATTCTCTGAATTATTGAATTAGTTTCTTAATTTTCAATTTCCATCTGTAATAATGTTACTCTAGTGGCTTTCTTATATAGTTTCACTGCCTTTCATGCTAATTTAATGTATTTCGTACATAACATTCATTTTCCGATTTTTCAAAAATCTTCGGTGTTTACAATTATATTTCCGCGACCCCATTCTACTTTAATGCGAACCCGTTTCTACACTTGTTGTTTTCAATATTGTCTCCCCCCTTTCCTACAATTTACTTGTATTTCGTGTTGCCAACCTACTTAATTTTAGTATATAATTTAATTATAATTATAATCATAATTCTCCTACACGTTTTAAATATTAACCATTAGTAATATGCAAACATTTATGTAGGCCCTTTTTGTCTTCCTTTAGGCTGAAGATGGCTTGTGTATAAGCCGAAACGTCCCACAATAAAGATGTTCATCCCAGCGCTGGTTTTCTATTTATTATACGCCTCCGCTTCCCCCGTGAAGAGAGCATTGCTTCTATATATATATATATATATATATATATATATATATATATATACTAATAATATATAATTTATATATATTTTTATTTCTTCTATATTCCAACTATACTTCCTCTCAGGTATAGGCCGAGAGCCTGTACATTCTCCAACACGGTCTAAGGAGTGAGACATGTGAAGCACCCACTTACGGCTCGAAGCAGCCCTATCTCTGAAGCTGCTTTGCCCCTGTGCTTCACTGTCTAATCCCCTAGACTCGGACCCTCACTCTCAAAACGCCAACTATTGAGCAATTAACTCGCTAGGCATTACCCCCATGTAACATATTTTGAATATGGGAATATTCATACAGTGCTATTTAATCAGTGAACAATGAGGGTATTGTTTTGGCGTTTCGGTGGGCTTTGTGGTAATGCACTGATACTAGGTGCAGTACAAATTCCATACCAATAACATCTTCCCATTGACATATCGGGTCCATTGGATTACCAGTCCAGTGGCAAGACCACTCCACCACACCTCCCGTATATATATATATATATATATATATATATATATGTTTCTAATCTCTCAGTGGGGTTCGAACCGCCGACCGTCAGGACGATAGCCGACGCTTTAATCAACTACACCACGACTGCCGAGGTGTAGTTGATTAAAGCGTCGGCTATCGTCCTAACGGTCGGCGGTTCGAACCCCACTGAGAGATTAGAAACATTTAGTGGCTCACGTGTATTTGTGATATATACTCAATATATATATATATATATATATATATATATATACAGTATATATATAATAATAATAATACAAATATTTATACATAAATAAAAGCCCACCCGGACTCATTTCAAGCTAAATGTGTAAATTTTTTGATAGAAAAATGTTGCGGCCGAAAGTCGATTTATTCAAAATTGCAGTATCGTTGTCGCTTGCCTCAGAAATAAACGTGACACCTGAATGGAGTTAAACATTTTCTTATCACCAGACTAATGGGTAGCAACGTCTTAAAATCTCCAAACAAATCGAGCGAAACATGGGAAATCCAAAAAAGACCTCCCTAGGCTCAAATAGGGTTAACCTGGCGTGATCAACTATGCACCACAGCTCCACAAAACATTCGCACATTGTCATCAACATTAAAGGTCAAGTGTGGTAACCATTCTGGTGGCCGGTCCCGATAAATGATTGCCATGGTTCTCTTGCTAACTCTTTCAGTTACGGGGACGCGTTTCTTCATTATATTCTGGCTATCACTAGCCGATTGTATTCATCTTAGGATGAGATCAAGGGAGTTTGAGGGTTGATTGTAATATACTATCCTTGATACCTAGAGATTCTTCCTAAACTGCTTAATATCATCAACCTATAATAGACGGAAGAAAAGTGTCATTGTTTACTGATGGGGTTAATACGATTAATTATATTAGTTTTATTCATATTACTCTACATCCTAATGTTATGTGGGTAAAATGTTCAGAGTCAGTATAATCCATTCATTATAAATAAGCCAGAAATATTGACGACTAACCTCTATAACTCATAAACAACTTGAGTAATCAAACTAATATTTCTACCATTTGGGAAAACACAGCCAGGGAGTAGATGTGGACATTTAAAGACCATTAATTTGCTCAAGACCACTTTGAGTTATAGAAGTTAGAGGTCACAATGTCTGGCATATCTACAATGAACAGGGTATAGTTTTGTATACTTAATGGTACAGTTGCGGTCTTTAATTGAGATGCATTTGGAAACCTGGAACCCATAAAACGAACCTCCGAAATGTTATTAATATGGATATTCAATTCAGACCGAGACAGCTCCGAAAATGTATGAAATAACGTTAATGACGGCGACTGGTCATATACATAATTATACACGTAGTAGTGCATAAATGATACCGAGATAAACTACAATAGCATTTCAACCGTGTCTTTTTATCACATACTCTGTACAAATTTAACATCTAATTGTACCAAAAATGGTACACATAAACAACGTTCTTCGGTTTATCGATTCATATATGAACACATGAACCAGTAAAACACTCTTTATGTGTACCATTATTATTTCCAGTAGGTGTTCATTTACTTTAGACACTGTAGCAAGTATACTGGTGCTTATACTTACTTGATTATGCTGTACAGTCACAAGCATAAATGCTGCGACAACAACCACATAACGTTACCTCCTTCAACACTAGAGGTTTATACTTAGCTGAATAAAATCATCTGACGGTAGCTATAATTAAAAATATAAATCGTTGTGGGTTTCAAAATTAAGTTTAGCAATACCTTTCAAAGCAATGGGGCGAACGTTTTCTGGTTGGTGTCGCAGCATTTATGCTCGTGACTGTACATACAATAATACCGTACATAAATGTTACCTAGAGAAAATACAATATCAGTTCATGTGTGTCCTTTTCTCACATAGGGTACAGCGCTTACCAAATAAGATCAAATCGAAGAATTGAAATGTCGAGAAGGTGAACGAGTATGTTTGATTTCCCGAGAATATACGATGATATAATTTGCATGTTCCTCAGACGTGATCTTTCCTCTGTCCGAAGATGCATCAGACAATTGGGAACTTTCTTTCTGACTGCATCATCAAGCCACCATTTACGAGTCGACCAAACAAAGGTTGCACATAAAAAACGTGGTATTGTTCTTCCATTATCGTCCCTTCGGAGAATAAGATATGGGATAATTTGATGTGGAGCCGACTCACCGAGTGGGAACCAGTCGTGACTGACACCCCAGCGAATTATAAACTTTGCCACTTTATTCCAGTAGATAGGTGAGGGGAGGCGTAGGAGGGAGGAAGGACGAGGGGATTGACATTTAAAGACAGTTGGGGGAGGCGGTAGTGGGGTAGGGGGGGGGGGGGATTTCTGACTCACAACAAGGTAAAAGGTTTTCCACGTAGAGTGTGTTTAAACAACGGACCAAATAACAGACTTAAGGCAATAATTGGCATAATCTTCGGTCTAACATTTCACAATAGCCGATGGTATCGTGATGCATATACAGAATATATATACCGGTATATGTATACTGCATACATATATATATATATATATATATATACATACATATATATATATATATATATATATATATATATATATATGATATTATGCCACGAAAATACAGCAGCACCCCTCTCAACCACCATTTTCCCCTTCAGCCCTCCTCCTAGCTGTAGGCACCAGCCGAACAAGGCGGTACTCCCTGGGAGTGCTAGGTGATTGATAAACACAGCTGGAACTCCTGTTTCACCAACTGGCCTCCCTAGTTGATCCTTTCAGTGCCGCATAAACATTGAGGGCAACCCCAGCCTTCCCTTCAAAACACCTCCTCCTATCAATAAATTATACTACAAACACCTAACACACTACACTACCTTCGCAAAAAAGAAAAAACAATGATGACATCCTTACACCAAGCCTCGAAGTCCCCCCCCCCCCCTGGGGGGGGGGGGGGGGGGGGACCATAAATGCCCTCATCGACCAGTCCCCTGATACGAACTCCCCAAAGTGCCCTGGATCTCTACCTTCTACTCTATCTATCCATTTCTGTTACATTTGCGTCCTTTCTTTTAACTTCCACTCTGTGGAACACCATCTCTATGCTACCAAACCTGACTTACTTTTCCTCACCGAAACTCAGTTGTCTAAAGCAACATACAGCAAACACTTCTCTATATCCTCCTACTATCTCTATCCTCAATTCAAAGCCAAAGGTGGATGTTGTCTGTACGTACGCAACAATCTCACTTGCTCTCGTGTTTCCAACTTTGACTCTTCTATCTCAACTATCTGGCTTAAGCTATCTTGTCACTCTCTCACTCAATATATCTGTGCTGTTGATCTCTCCCCTAATTCTACTGACTATCCAAAATTCTTTGACTATCTTACTTCGAAAGTCCATCTTCCATTTCTACTATCCATTTCTCCCTTCTCTGAAATCTCCATCTTTGGAGATTTCAATGTTCACCACCACCAATGGCTCTCCTCTAATTTCACTGAACAACCTGGTGAACAAGCCTACATCTATTATATCCTAAATGACCTAGAGCAGTTAGTCCAGCAACCAACCCGTATCCCGGACCGCCCAGGAGATTGGCCCAACATCTTTGACATATTTCTAATCTCTAATCCTTCTGCTTATACTGTAAACCTTCTTTCTCCGTTGGGCTCTTCTGATCATAACCATATCTCTGTCATCTGTCCTGTCTCTCCAGTACGGCCTTCTGACCCCCCCAGCTGGCAGCACTTGTGGCACTTTGGCACTGCCGACTGGGAGGCTCTATGGCAGTACTTCTTTGATTTGCCATGGAATAATTTTTGCTTCCGTGGCCGGCGACCCTCAGAGAGTGCCGAGCGCAATACTGAGGTAATCCTTTCGGGCATGGAAGCTTAAATCCCATTTTTTTTCTCTCAGACTAACTCACAAAAATCTTGGTTTACTCACGCTTATTCTACTGCTGTTCGCAATAAGGAGGAAGCATTTAATCGGTACCGTCGCCTTCAAACACAAGAATCCCGTACTTTATAATATTATGTCTCTGAATCAAGCCAAATCGACTTGCCAAAAACTTGTTCATCAATAACAAATGCTCTGAACTTTTAAACTCTAGCTCTTCCCAAGCTTTTTGGCACTTAACCAAAAACTCACCAACAATTTCACTTCCTCGTCTTTTCCTCCCCTCTTCCACTCTGACAGTACCACCGTCACCTCTTCCTCTGACAAACTGAACTCTTCGCTCAAACTTTCGCTAAAAACTCCACCTTGGATGATTATGGTGCTATTCCTCCCTCTCCATCCCCCTCTCACTTACTTAAGCCTAATATCATATTCTCTTCTAAAGATGTACTCACGGCCCTCTTTGGACTTAATACTAAGAAGGCGTATGAACTGGTGGTGTTCCTCCTGTTGTACTAAAAAACTGTTCTTCCATGCTGACTCCCTGCCTAGGCAAACTCTTTCGGCTCTGTCTATCCTCTAATGTCTTTCCTTCATGCTGGAAGTTTGCTCTTATTCAACCTGTCCCAAAGGAGGGTAACTGCTCTCAACCCTCCAACTATCATTCAATTGCTCTCATTTCTTGCATCTCTTAAAGTTTTTTACTCTATTCTTAACTCAAAATTTCTTAAGCATTTATCTTCCCATAATCTACTTTCAGATCGCCAGTACGGTTTCCTTTAGGGCCGCTCTACTGGTGATCTTCTTGGCTATCTTACTAACTCTTGGTCATCCTCGTTTCGGGACTTCGGGGAGACTTTTTCTATTGCTTTAGACATATCGAAAGCCTTCGGTAGAGTCTGGCACAAATCTTTAATTTCCAAACTACCCTCCTTCGGTATCTATCCCTCTATCTATGCCTTTGTCTCAAATTTCCTTTCAGACCTCTCCATAGCTGCAGTTGTGGACGGCCATCGCTTACTTCCTAAACCTATCAACTCCGGCGTTCCTCAGGGTTCTGTCCTGTCTCCAATTCTCTTTCTACTATCTATCAATGATCTCCCCAACTGTACCTCTAGTCCTATCCACTCATATGCTGATGATTCTACCTTACACTATTCAACTAGTTTTTCCAATTAACCCAGAATGCAAGCACTCCAAATCAAACGTAGCAAGGCCATAGAATGCCTATCTTCTAATCTTTAAATTATTTCTGATTGGGGCAGAGAAAATCTTGTTACTTTCAGTGCCTCCAAGACCCAGTTTCTCCCTCTATTTCTCCATCACGATCTTTGACAAGACTATCAACTATTCTTCAACAACACACAATTCAACCTGTATGTATATGATTTACCTTGTACAGTATCACTTTGATATCTAGTACAGTCACTTATGCATATGTAATATCTCTCTATGAGTAAGATTCATGTTAGCATCCAGGCAGTCATATTAGTTATGTCATAGCCACTCTGGCAACTCAAGCCTGGGGCTCCTCTCACCAGAGGGCCAATACATGTTTGTGTACCACGAGACAGAGCTATCACCTTGTAGGCTCTGCTTCGTGCCTGTATCCCATATCCTTCTCAATAAGAACCTATATATCTACAGCGTGTCTACTTACTCCCCAACCCAAGATAGGCCTGTTGTGCATCTATGGAGTTAGCTGGGACACACATAACATGGCGCAGTGTGTATTAAGAGAAGTTTATGTGGATTTCGCCAGACGCCGCCAGCCGCCATTATCCACACACCCAGCCACCATCTCACCGCTTGGATTACAGTGTTATAGTGCTCAACAGTGCAGAGCCGACGTTCCCAGTGCAGTGCCAGTGATATTATACATGCCAGTGCTATATTGTGTGCTTTATTTTATATGTATTGTGTGTGGCATAAGCATAACGCCCGCACAAGTCCGAGCCACGAGAGAGCGGGGCGTGAGATACTCCCCCTCTGACTGCCAGCAAGACACTGAGGTGAGGGAGGACCGCCCACCACCGCTCGGTACATACGCACGCACACACACTGGGCACGCACACAACTGGCAAACTTTTATTTTATCACCCAAGCATTCCCTTCAGTGCTAATTGTAATTGGGTTTTATACATTGGTGAGGATACAGCTGGTGTGTATTATAAATATTCTGCTGTTTTTGCCAGTCATTTTGATACCCCACTTGTATATGTGAGAGGCTAATAACTGTGTGTTTGTTATCTCCCTGTCTGTCTGTCACCCACACAAGATGTCAGACTCTGGTGATGTACAGGACGAAGGGGCAGGAACAACCTTGCCTTATGATGGGGAGGAATACACACCTTATTATCAGCACCCACAGTCCCCAACCACACCTTCAGCTGATTTCCTGCAATTTTTCAAATACCTGGAGGAGTCTCGCAGGTATGATGAGCAGAGGAGCCAAGAGGAGGAGGCCCGACGAGATCGTGTCCTGGAGGAGTCTCGCAGGCATGATGAGCAAAGGAGACAAGAGGAGGAGACCCGATGAGAGGCTATAAGGAGACAGGAGTTCCAGAGCTTATTTCAGCTGTTGGCTCCCACCAGGACCCCTCCCGACTCCTCCACACCTGCTGGTCACCTTGGCGACCAGCAGCCACATTCTTCTCCACGTCCCTTACATAATCCTCCACCACAGAAGGCTACGGCCCAGACACCACCACCATTGAAGCCTGACGCTACGTTCCAGATGTTCCGGGAGTGGAGGAGACGCTGGGACGACTATGCTGTCATGGTGGACCTGTCCAACCTGCCTGTGGCCAAACAGATGATACAACTACGCATGTGCCTGACTCTCGAGACGCAGCGTGTCTTAGAACACACCCTCCAGATCGCTCCCTCCACAGACAAGACTGTTGAAGAGGTGTTGGAGGCCCTGCAGCTTCATATCAAGAGTCTAAGGAATTAGGCACTCTGGCGTCGTGAATTGTTGAGCTGCAGACAGCATGAAGGGGAAACTTTTGCAGAGTTCTACGTCCGCCTCAAACGTCTCACAGAAGAAGTGGATGTGTGCCCTGGTAACTCGCCCATCTGTGTGGAGACACAACTCAAGACTATCATCCTCATGGGCCTCAGGGACAAGGAGTTAGTCCAGAAACTCATCGCCCTGGACTCCAAGTCAATACTACAGGATGTCGTCACTACGTGCCGCTCATATGAGGCTGCCAAATCTGCGACCACGGCCATTAGTGCGCCCCATGAACAAGTAAGGGCCGTCTCTTCATACAAGAAAAACAAGAGCAGGGCAGTGACAGGACCCAACCCCCCAAGCCTCAATCGAATACAGCTGATGCCTGCCAGAGTTGCGCTCGCCGACACGGGCCTGACAAGTGTCCCGCTGCTGGCAGCACCTGTAACAACTGTGGGCGCCACGGTCACTGGGCTCGGACAGCTAAGTGCCCTGCTCACAAGGTTAGTGCCGCATCTGTTGTCTTCTGGCGCATTATGACAAGTGTTGTCCGTCGACTAAGAAGAAGGAAAGACGCCAAGGTGGCCCCCCAGGCAATACGGGTGCCCCCTCCAACTCTGGCAAGCCCCCCGACGCTAGGAGTAATAGCTGTCGTCAGGTGGGATCGACTCCTTCTACAGCTTCGACACCGCAACCCATCTGTGTTACCCTCTCCTTTGGCGACGCTACATCCCGCCTACGGATGTTACCGGACACGGGCGCTGACGTCACCATGATTGGCCGGCGTCACCTTGAGGATTTGGCTATCCCCATGAGCAGCCTGCGAGCCCCTTCGCCCACAACAACGTTCACGGCGGACGGCTCCCCGATGGCACCTGCTCTGGGGGTATTTCAGGCTACCCTCACCCTGGGACAGAGAGTATGTACTTACCTGATCCATGTGCACGAGGGTGTCCAGACTCCTCTGATTTCATACAGCCACCGCAGGGAGTTAGCCATCATACCTCTGGCATTCCCAACGCCCATACAAGAGGTCAAGCACGTCAACAGGTGTAAGGCTACACCACTTCCAGTCTCCACGTCGCCCGCTGAAGCCAAGAATTACTTCCTGCGGGAGTTTAGCGATGTGTTGATGTCCAAAGACGACCTAAAGACTGTGCTACTCAAGCCTATGGTGGGTCAACCCATGAGGATCCATCTTAAAGAGGGAGCTGAGCCCTTCGCCATCCATACTCCCCGACAGATTCCCTTTGCCTTTAGGGACCAAGTCAAGTGAGAGTTTGAGTCCATGGTGGCCCAGGGCATCATCAAGCCTGCTGGAGACAACCCCTCAGAATGGTGCCACCCCCTCGTGGTTGTTGGTAAGGACAGCGGAGGAGTGCGCATCACCATCGACCTCTCCAAACTCAACAAACATGTGTCCCGACCAGCTCACCCTTCGCCTACTCCCTCCACAGAAGTTCGTGGTGTCGACCGAGGAGCTCGCTACTTCACCACTGCGGACGCCCTTTGTGGTTACTGGCAGATGGAGTTGGCTGAAGAGGACCAGCACCTACAAAGTACAAAGGAGTACAAAGGAAATCAAGCAACAACAGATCTAGTGACCCTTCTAGGTTGCTTGTCCTCCAAAACACTGAGGATCAAGTGTCCAAACAGTGGTTTAGAATGGGTAAGGGAACATTGGAAAGGGAATTACTGCCCTGGAACTAATGTCCGTGGCAGGATTAGGAAGTTAGTAGGGGACAGATGGGTTAGTAATTGAGGGGGGGATAAAATAAAGTTATTCATTTACAAACGCAGTTAGTCGCGGGTTTGAAGCGACTGACCACCTGACCACCTTCATCACGCCGTATGGACGCTTCAAGCATTGCAGAGGACCCATGGGATTCACAGCTACGGGCGACGCCTTCTGCTACAGGGGTGATATGGCTCTACAAGGTGGGCAGAGGTGCGCTAAGGTCGTGGATGACATACTGCTGTACGATGAGGACTACAAGTCTCACCTCGACCGCATCCATGAAGTGCTGACTAGGTGCCGCAAGTTCGGGATTACCTTCAACAAGAGCAAGTTTGTGGTTGCCGCACCTTCAGTGGACTTCTGTGATACACCCTCTCAGGGGATGGTATTGCGGCTGACACGAGCAAAGTGGCTGCAATCGGGGACTTTCCGGCACTAACCAACTTGACCGACCTCAGGTCATTCCTGGGTCTGGTCAACCAGCTGGCAGAGTTTACCCCTGACATCGCCGCCGCCGCTCAGGCCCTCCGCCCTTTGATGAGCCCCAAGAGGACATTTGTGTGGACTCCTGACCACGATGAGGCCTTCAGGCGAGTCAAGTTAGCCCTTGTGAGTCCTCCTGTTCTCGCACACTTCGACCCAGACCTACCCACCATTCTTCAGACTGATGCATCGCAACTCAACGGCATTGGGTATGCCCTCCTGCAGGACCACGGCAGTGGCCACGTGCGGCTCGTCCAGTGTGGCTCTCGGTTCCTGGCAGACGCTGAGACCCGCTATGCTACTATCAAGTTGGAGATGTTGGCTACTGTTTGGGCCATGTCCAAGTGTCGACTGTATTTACAGGGTCTACAGGATTTCACACTGATGACTGACCACCGCCCCCTCATCCCTATCATCAATCACTACACGTTGGACGCTGTGGAGAATCCCCACCTCCAACGCCTGAAGGAGAAG
This sequence comes from Paralithodes platypus, assembly GCA_032716605.1. Taxonomy (NCBI): domain Eukaryota; kingdom Metazoa; phylum Arthropoda; class Malacostraca; order Decapoda; family Lithodidae; genus Paralithodes; species Paralithodes platypus. The sequence goes on along the minus strand of CM064546.1, from coordinate 18,564,235 downwards.
ACCTCACCCTATATCTTCAAGGCCGTGTGGCGTGCCGGCAAGTCACTCTGCATCCCTGATGCCCTGTCTCGAGCCCCGGTCAGCCGCCCCACGCCAGAGGATGAGATCGCTTGTGCCGACGCCACCACCTACCTCAGGACTATAGTGACAACCAAGGACGTTATCAACTCAGGACAATCTTCAGCACCAGACGCAGACAGGACCTCCGGGTCGCGGCAAGAGTGGACCCTGTGTATGTTCGTCTACTCGACTGTGTGACCTCAGGATTCCCTGCCAACCGATACGACCTTCACAATTCCTTGCTCCCATACTGGAAGATACGGGACGAACTCTACGCTGATGATGACCTCGTCCTGTATGGAGCTCGGATCGTGGTTCCTGCTGCCCTCCACCGACGCACCCTACAGCATCTTCATGACGGCCACCGTGGTGTGGAGGCCACTAAACGCAGGGCGAGGCAGGCTGTCTTCTGGCCGGGGATAGATTCCGACATCACCAACACTGTTCAAGCGTGTGAGTCGTGCCAGATCCTTCAGCCTAGCCTCCAGAAGGAACCACTCATGAATGATGACAACCCTACAAGGCCCTTTGAGTCTGTGTCGGCCGACTTTTTCATGGTCGCCGGGAAGTCTTTCCTGGTAGTCGTCGACCGTCTCTCGGGGTGGCCTGTTGTCGTCCCTTGCACAGGCGACACAACCGCCTCTGCGACCATCAGGATCTTCTGTCGCTACTTCCAGGAAGTTGGTGTGCCCCTTCGTCTGAGGACCTACGGGGGCCCACAATTCACCAGCCACGAGTTCCGGGACTTTATGAAGCGATGGGGAGTTCGTCATGTGGTAACATCACCGCATTACCCACAGGCGAACGGCCATGCCGAGGCTGCGGTGAAGTCTATCAAGCACCTCACCTTAAAGACTGCACCCTCTGGCAACATTGACTGTGAGGACTTCGACCGGGGTCTCTTGGAATTCCGGAATACTCCAAACTTCACAGGCCGCTCCCCAGCCCAGTTCCTGTATGGTCATCCTCTTTGGACATGCCTCCCGGCCCATCCCAAGTCCTTTGCTGCGGAATGGCAAGCCAAGGCCGAGGACTGTGATAGACATGCAGCCGACCGTGCCGAGCAGGTTAAGACCCGGTACGATGAGCAGGCACAACCCCTTCCCAGGTTACGTGTCGGTCAGCAAGTGCGGATTCAAGACCCGACCACGAAACGCTGGGACAAGGTGGGGGTTGTGATAAGCCTTGGCAGGTCACGGGCCTATGAGGTACGTCTCCCTAGTGGCCGTGTGTGGTGGCGGAACCGTCGATTCCTCCGCCCCGTGCCCCAAACTGGTGACTCCCTCAACCCTGTGGCCCCTTTCAATGACGCTGAACAGTCCTTAGCTTCTGATCCCCAAGTTACCCCACGTCGCTCAGAACGGCTCAGTAGGAAAGAGTCCGCTCGAGAATGAACTGCGAGCGTGAGGGGGGAGGGAGGTGTATGTATATGATTTACCTTGTACAGTATCACTTTCATATCTAGTACAGTCACTTATGCATATGTAATATCTCTCTATGAGTAAGATTCATGTTAGCATCCAGGCAGTCATATTAGTTATGTCATATATAAAAAAAAAAAAAAATAAAAAAAAATAGCCACTCTGGCAACTCAAGCCTGACGCTCCTCTCATCAGAGGGCCAATACATGTTTGTGTACCACGAGACAGAGCTATCACCTTGTAGGCTCTGCTTCGTGCCTGTATCCCATATCCTTCTCAATAAGAACCTATATATCTATAGCGTGTCTACTTACTCCCCAACCCAAGATAGGCCTGTTGTGCATCTATGGAGTTAGCTGGGACACACATAACACAACCCTTCTTCTTCTCTCAACATTCTAGGTGTATACTGTTCATCTGACCTTTCTTGGAAAGATCATATTACCACTCTTGCTAAAACAGCTTCCCAAAAGTTAGGTGTACTCAACCGTCTCTGTGGGTTTTTTCACCCCTGCACAGCTTCTTGCTCTGTATCGGGGCATAGTGCACCTCTGTATTGAGTATTGTTCGCATGTGTGAGGAGGCTCCACCCATACTGCACTTTTCGAACGAGTAGAATCAAAAGCATTTTGTCTCATCAACTCACCTCCTCCTACTAGTTCCCTACAATCTTTTTCTACAACCCAAAATGTTGCATCGCTTTCACTCGTCTATCACAATTACAACAACCAGTGTTCCTCAGAGCTATCTCAGTGTATACCTCCTCCCTTGCGAGTGCGAGGCAATCAATCTTTCCTTCATTCTATGATTTAGACTGCTTTAAACTTTGTGTGTCCAGGCATTTTGACTCCAACCTCCCTTAAATTTGGCTCTGCCACTCTATTAAATTTGGGGGAAACACTCGCTACAGGCAACCTGCCTTTTGTCTCCTCCATACACATAGAAAACAAATATATAAAGCTCTTTCTCCACCAGCCAGAGGAGGGTTGTCTAGCAACACCCACAGAGATACTGCCCCCCGGTAGTCACGCCCAGCCGTGACGTCATCCGCTACCTGATTGGCCACTGGGGGAGGGGCTGCAGCCAATAGCAAGGCTGCCACGCCCCACCACCCGCGCTACCATGACGTGATGTCACCAGCCCACCATGGTTCCTGATTGGCCCATAGAGAGAGTGCAGACACCAGTGGTGAGGCAGCCACACCCCTACCACCCGCGCCATAACGAGAGTGACACATTAACCCAAGTTCTTCCCCCACTTGTGTCCTTTTTGTCTACAAACCGACGGAGCCTGGCGCCTTCAGAAAAGTGTAATAGGAGGTTAGCAGGTCCTCAGGAAGTTATATCACCTCCTCTCCTGAGATCTGAGTGCTCACTGGCCTCATTAGGTGCTCCCTGGCCTTGTAGCAGTGTTAACCGACACTGCAATACCTGCAACAGCTAATCCCGGCCAGGTACCCTACTACTGTGCTCACTGCCTCTAGTAGACCTGTTTAGTTCAGCCTGAACAGGTATCGCCCTGGAGTGTTCACAGACCTCCTAGTATCTAAAACCAGCCCATTGCTGGATAGATATTACTGTAATACTGAGATGCTTTTTCTATCTTAGAGCTGTCTTTCCGATCCCCTTTAAGGGGAGATATCCACTTGAGGGATTTTTTTCTTGACCCCTTTCTCTCTCATGTTTAGCCCCATTGCTTTTGATATTATAACACTTTTTCCCCATTAGTTTAGCAATTTTAAGAACTTTCACCCCATATTAAGACCTTTCGTGCCATTCAGGTGTCGATTTTATCCTGGCGAGCGATAGCGAGCCTGTAATTTAAGAGGAACCGGCCTTTGGCCGGGACATTTTTCTACCGAAAAATGTACAAATTTATCTTGAAAGGGGGTCAAGGGGGTGACATTTTTAGATTGCTGGAGGAGTAGGAAACAAACTAAAAACCTCCCCTTAACGTAACTCTAATTAATATCAGTTGCCTTTTAAAAACCCTCACACACTACCAGTAACGTAATTATTCACCTATAGGTATATTGTAAAACCCTCACACACTACCAGTAACGTAATTATTCACCTATAGGTATATTGTTACACGTTTGTCCTGCCACTAAGTCGCCAAACCGCTGCCTTACCTATACGTGAATAGCTCTGTCATACCTACATATCATACTAAACTCAAGGTAGTTATTCCCACACATATTTGAGCCTTATTAGGATTAAATTTATAATCCAAGAGTGTTCACCTACCTCTTGATATTCTTAACTCTGACCTGGCTGTCAGGTTCCTTCTAAGCTTAATAGATATGCACGTGACTTTAGTAAAATACTAATACACCCTATCGTTCATTTTGCTACTTCGTCCTATATATATATTATAATATGTTTGAGTGACTATTCAGCCAACAAACCGCTACATATATATAGACGACATTAACTCTGTTTTGTACCCACACACTGCACCATAATGTAGAACTAAGTTGTTCTCCACACTGTTGATTGGGACACCCTTACTAGGATCAAGCTTCAGTACTCCCCCACACTTAACATATACATTCAGGAGTTTTATAGAGATCATACCTACTGTCTCTAATTAATATATACAATTATTGTGTCTTCCTATGTATCTTGTATTTATAAGGAAGAACTTAGTTGTCTCCACTCTATTGATTTAGAGACGCTCACTAGAATCAAGCTTCAGTAATCCCCCACGCTTAAGATATACATTCATGAGTTTTATAGTGATCATACCTACTGTCTCTAGTTCTTATATATATGTAATGTATGTTCCTATGTATCTGGCATTTGTAATGAAGAACTAAGTTGTTCCCAACACCATTGATTGAGAGACGTCCTTGACTAAATTCGACTTGGCTGTTAAGTCCCTTCCAAGCTTAACATAGCCTATAACCTTATTTAGATACACTTACACTGTCCTCTATTTTGCTCCTTCACTCATATGTATATATTAAAATATGTCTGTCTGGCCCTCATCCAACAGACCTCTACATATACTGTACAAAGACAAAACTAACTTTGCCTTATACCCGCATGCAACCCACGAAATTATATTAATAAAGTTGCACACTACTATGCACACATAATGTTCTTTGATATATACATACAATGTCTCTATATTTGTAATTAGCTTCTGTATGGATTGCCTACTGTATGTGTTTATGCTTTGTCTGTGCGTTGTAATACACTAATAACCCACGCTATTCACGCTGTAACTTGCATCAATAAAGCAACCTATGAGACTTGTACAATGTACACCCACCTTTGTATCTCTTGACATCTCCTCCTCGGTACGTAGGGATCCTGCAACAGACGGTGTAGTTTACTTCAGTCCTCTTCATTGATATTCTGGGCTGGTATCTTACTTGTTGACTTTCCGATCCCCTTTACCGTAACTCTAATTAATACCAGTTGCAAAGGAGTACAAAGGAAAACAAGCAACAACATATATATTGATCCTTTCGAGACTACTTGTAGCTAAACTACCTAACCTATGTGAGAAAAAGATAACGGTAGCTCAAAAAAAAGTGCTGCTATTTGTTTGTAAAAGCATTTAATCGTGGATTAAGAGGGAGATATTTATTTAGGCGTATTTTGAAAGTTTCAACAGCCCTTTTCAGCCTGCGCTTTGTTAAATTGAACAGATTTAACTCTTATAGACGCTCTTCACATGACTTTTTTCTCAGTCTAAGGATAATTTTAGTCACTCTCCACTGTATTCTCTCCAGTGTATCTATGTCCTTTTGATAATATGGACACCAAAATTGTACACAGTATTCTAGATGGTGGCAAGCCAAAGAATTGTATAAGTAGAGAATAACATTTTCAGATTTGTATTCAAACGATCTCCCAATGAAGCCAATCATTGTGTTTGCTTTTTTGACTACTTCGGTACATTGTTGACTGGGTTTTAAAATACTTGATATTGTTACTCCTAAGTCAGTTTCGTTATCAGTACTTTTAAGTTGACTAACATTCATTGAGTAGTTTGAATTGTCATTCTTGTATCCTATATGTAGTACTTTACATTTGTCAGTATTGAAACTTATTTGCCAAGTTTTGGCCCAATTTGCTAATTTATCGAAATCATTTAATTGTACCTGAAAGATCGTCATCGATGTCATTAATATATATTAAGAAAAGAACGGGTCCGAGCACTGACCCCTGCGGCATACCACTTGTGACATTTTTCCAGTCCGAGGCTTTGCCGTTTATTACTACTCATTGATTATGCCCAATAAACCAATTCTCAATCCATCGAAGTACATAATTATCCTTCTATGCCATGAGCTTTTAATTTTATCAAGAGACACTTGTGGGGGACTTTATCGAATGCTTATTTTAAATCAAGATAGACAACGTCGACGGCTTTACTTTCGTCATACATGTTGAAGATGTCGTGCAGAAAGTCAAGGAGATTTGTTCGGCATGAACGCTTGTTTAGGAAACCATGCTGTGATTATTTTATTATATTCTTTTATTCTAAATGGTTTATAAGTTTATATCTGTTGACTGTTTCGAGCAATTTACACATGATTGAAGTCAAATTTATTGGAAGGTAGTTGCAAGGTTGTGATATGTTTCATGTTTTGAAAATAGGTGTTAAATTAGCTAATTTCCATTCAGAATGTACAATGCTACTTATCATTCTATTGTTAAAAAGTAACGCTAATGGTTTTGATATCTCATCTCTTAACCCTTGTCTATCGGGGCCCGACTTAAGTCCGTATCGAAAAATTTGGACTATGTGGCGGGGCCCGACTTAAGTCTGTGTGCAATTTTGGCGCAATATTGGCTCTGAGAGAGAGACGAGTGACGGGAGGAGCATGGGTTACCTCATGACCGCTCGCCACGGCCGCCGTGGACCAACTGAGATGTACTCCATTTACATCCACCCTCACTCCCTCGCTACATACGTAATTATATAAAGAAATTACCGTATTTTAGCGATTTTGCCCTTCGGTTGCACGATCGTTGCAAGACAACCAGTGATCGTAGAAGGATGGTTCGGGTGTCATTGGAAAGCTCAATTTACACCCTTTCAGGGATACATACTTGTATTACGCTCTGGGACTTGTTTATGCATGAAAAAGAGCACGGAAACAACCCCATTTATGGTAAAAAAAAAAAACGCTGAGCGGCACAGTGAAATATACTCCCCCGCTCTTAAGGTGTTAATTCTGTTAAAACTGGGAAAAATAGTATCAGGTCCAGAGGATTTATTAGACTTTAGATTGTTTATGCTGTTTAGTACATCTACTTCTGTGATTACGATATAACTTAAACAATTATTATTGTTTATTATTATTATGTGGAATTGAATTAACCCTCATCTAGCGGAGGGTTTTGGGCTATTTTGGGCATATTCAGGCCCTCCTGAATGATCAATCAAGTATCTGCATGCAAAGAAATGTATTCAGCAAAAATCTAGGCACTACAAATCTTCAAAATGAGACCAGAACGAGCTACGTAGCACTCGTCGTTTTGATGCAGTGGTACCACCAACATGGGAGTTTAGCGTATAGCGGCATATTTTTTCCAGCTACACTCACTACTGGCTACACTGCCGGCCTTTCGAGAACAGAGGGAGCGTGAGTCAGTGGGCAGCGGTAAGCCCTGGGTGTCGGCCGTGTGGCCTGCTGCGCTCCCGGCCATTTGCACTCGATTTTAACCCTTTAAAAGCCATAATAATGCTCCTAACTTGCTGCTTTTTAGATACAGACTTAAGTCGGGCCCCGCTCTTTAAGTGTTAAGATCTTCGGTAAAGACTGATGCAAAAATTTTGTTGAGACTAATACTCATCTGGACTTCATCATCGACAAGATCTCCATTTTCATTAGTAAGTGGTTCGATATGAGAATGATTCTGATTCTGATGTTATCACCTTTTTACTTCTAATATATCAATAGAATTCTTTTGGATTTGACTTACTTAGCTTGCAATACGGAATTCCATGTTTTTCTTACTTCGTTCATTTTTTTTTTTTTTTTTTTGAATTCCGGCGGAGAGTAATATAGCTAAACCTATCCGATTCATTCCTCATTCTATTGAAAGTATTGTGGGCAGCTTTTTTGGCATGTAGGCAATTTTTAATTTCGGTGTTCCACCATTTAGGCTTATTGTTTCGAATTGGGGGTCGATTTTTCATAGGGATGCAAGAAGTAATGGCATTATTATATATTTCTGAGAAGGAGTTCCATATCTCATTAGCATCTGATGTGGTTTATGAAATTCCAATCTGTTTTGGCAAAAATAGTCCGTAGTTTATTGAAATTGGCTTTCTTGAAATAGGGTACCTTTTCAATAATCTCATTTGATTTATTGTTTAGGAATTTGATGTTGAACGTGATCGAACGATGATCACTTGTACTAGATTCGTCTCCTACTCTCACTTGGTTTACCAAGTCGTCTTTAGTCGCAAATATTAGATCAGGAATATTGTTGCCCCGTGTTGGATATTGAACAAATAGAAATATTGAACTTTCTAGTAGATTAGAGTACAGGTCCAATCCTGTATTATATGTAAGAGATTCACCCCACTGAGCTACTGGCAAGTTGAACTCTCGAAAAAGTATGACATCTTCGTTATCACTAATTTCAGCAATTTGGTCATAGACTTTTCTGTTTTGTTTAGTGATTGTCCAGGGGGGAGATATATTGGTCCAAGGGTTATCTTTTCTTGAAACATATTTTAAAATGATTATAAATTATGTCAATGTTATCTATAGATGGTTTTGTTACTAGCACGGGATGAAGATCTGTCCTTGCGCACAGCAGAACGCCTTCCCATATTTGCTTATCCGACTACATTCAAACATTGTATATCCAGGAATATTGTATTCAGCTAAATAGTCTTTATGTTCAATGTTTAGCCATGATTCGGTGATACCTATTGTATCAAAATTTTCTGTAAAAACTAGTTCTTCAAGGTCTGAAAATTTGTTTCGAATACTTCGAGCATTTGCAAGAAATACCTTAACCCTTTCATGCACTTGTGGACGCAGGGGTTGCTGATTAGCAATCAGAAATATAGTTCTCACAATCTTATAATTACCTCTCCAAAATTAGTTTTCTTCCCACAGCTAACTCAAAAACAACTGCAGAGGTTGAAGAAAATATGTTAAATGTTTCTAAACACTCCTGATGGTCACAAAGGCTTTAACCCTTTTTCTGCGGGCGTATTTCCGCCATATTTTTAGGGCTCATTCAGGCAATCCTGATTAATTAGGCAAGTGTCTGAATGAAATGAAATGTATTCAACCGAAAACTAGAAGAAAATAGCTTCAAAATAACATCAAAACGAGCTTCGTAGCTCGCAGGGTTCACCCGCAGACATTCGCTAAAATGAGCAATTTTCGCTAATGTCTCGCTACATTTGCCTTTGGCAGCACTGTATATCTAGCGAGACTCTGACTCAGAGCCTTCAGTGCCACGGCCGCCTGCTGGGAGAAGGACGTGTGGCATGTCGCGCTCCCGCTCCCTTGCACTTGATTTTACAGGCTTTAAAAGCTTGTAGATTGCTGTAAATTGCCATGGCGTTCGGGAACGCCTCCCGCAGGGAAAGGGTTAAAGTATCCCAGAATAGGCTCAAATCACGTCCTGTGCGTGAAAGGGTTATTATGCTGGAGAGAGTTGTTGCAGTTAATTTGTGAATTTGCTTGATTTCCGGAGTATATTATGTTGTAGGATGTGGGCGTATTTCCGTTTACATCTCTGGCTTTCCTCGGTCCTCGCTGTCCTAGATCCACATCCCAGGCTGTCCTCGGTTGACTTTGGTTCGTGTCCGAAAATCCTTTACGGCATCGTTTAGCAGATGGCCTGCTTCCACCTGGTTCAGATGGACCCCATCATCTGAAAATAAATAATCTTCATGGAAGAATGAGTCCCAGGTGCTGACAAAACCGATGTTCTCTTCCTTGCCGAGATTCACAATACAACGATGTATACTGGTGGCTATGTTGAAGAACCGGTTCTCTACACCGATCCTGGGGACAACCCCTGATACAATGATCCTTTGCGACTTCTTTTCCTTGTATGATTTGATCAGCTTCCGGTATTTCTTCAAAAGATCCTCCGATCGGGTCTGCTGTACCGTCATTAGATCCGACGTGTATGAGGTAGAGGGTTCCAGCCTGGAGACTTCTTCGACTGCGGCAATAACATAATCCACCCCACCTCCTGGGATGCAGAAACACTTCCTGGTCTTGGGTGCCCTGGCACAGAATTCCGTTAGTTGGCCACGGACCATCAAGTCACCTACTAGCCGAATTTCTTCCGTTTCCTCTTCATCGTCTGATTCCGATAGAATTTGAAAGCGGTTGTGGCACTCGGTATTCGGTAATTGAGATGATTTTCCTTTTCTTGTGCCGAACGTTGTTCCTCACAACGCAGAAGTTGTCCTGAGGGAGAACCGAGTTGTTATTTGGCTCTTCCGCAACCGGTAGGTCCACTGGGGTCGATGCTGCAGGCGTCGGGCTGTTGGAAGTTGGTGTAGAAGTGCTGATTTTGGTAGTTGTTGACACTCCTACGTTGAGTGCTATGAATTCCTGGAAAGATTCAACCTTCATGGTGAGGATATTGATCTTGTTGTGTGCTTCATCAAGTTTTGCTGACAAATCTTCATGGAGCTGGCAATCTTCTCGGAGCTGGCAGAATCTGCAGATTTGAAGGTCAACAGCGGCGAACATGGTAACATCAAACCTACTGGCGCAGCTCATACAGGTGCGAGATATGGTGATGGTTACTCACTTCAAATCACTTCACTCACTTTAAAACGCTTCACTCACTTTAAAATCACTTTACTCACTTCAGGTTGCTTCACTTACTTAAACAGGCTACCAGGGGTGATAGCCTACCATTATTGTATGCAGAAATAGGCTACCAGGGATGATAGCCTAACCAAAAAAGGTATATTATTTTTTATATAAATTTTGTTGTATTTATTGAAATAAGTAGTGATAGCCTACCCCCCCCCCCTAAACAAAAATGAAATATGCAGTAATAGGCCACCAGGGGTGATAGCCTAACCAAAAACAAAAAATGAAATATGCAGAAATAAGGCACTAGCGGTGATAGCTTAACCAAAAACATTAATTTTGAAATCTGCAGAAATAGGCTACAAGGGGTGATAACATAACCTAAAAAAGTAAATAAATAAGAGAATAAGTAACTAAATATATAATTCATCAAATAAAGATTGTATAAAAAAAATATTAAAACTGCACACAAGGGTTTAATATACTGTAGGCTATGTATCAACAGATGCGCTGGTGCTGTTGTAGGGTAGTCAAGCAGGACTCTTTTTAGATAAACAAAGTTTATCAGTCAAAAGTTACTAATATATCATGGAAGCAACAACTAAATTACTGATATATAATTATAGCTACAGCAGGATGCTGAATACAATAGCTATTAGAGTTATTATATATAATACAAAATAAGGAATGCTTACAGTGGTTAGCATTGTCTGTTGCCTCACAAACTATATGAGTCGTTTTGAGATAAACAAAGCTTATCTGTCAAAAATGCTACACTACCACACTACCATGTAAGCAAATACAACTACTGAAGCATATAACACTAAAAACAATCAAGGCTGGAATAAATATGGAAAAAAAAAAAACGGTGGGACAGTCATCGTCGCCATTGTCGCCGGCGTCGTTAGAAGCAAAACAAGGATCTGTATGACAAACAAACCTTTACCAGTAAGAAATACAGCAAAATATCATGCAATGCAAATACTGTGCGGTTTAGCGAGCACTTAACTACGGATCATGCAAAAATACTAAGAGGATGAGCACTAGAATACTCAAATTGTTGTCAAATATGCAGGCGACGAGACAGGCGTGGCTGTAGCTGGCTGGGCTAGTAGGCCTATATAATGCCTATTAAATACCCTCACATTCTACCAGTAACGAAATTATTCACCTGTAGGTATATTGTCACACGTTTGTCCGGTCACTAATGCCCCTTTCCCACTGGTGAGACAAGTCACGATTTTCGTCGCCGACACCAATAAATTGGCACATTCGTGACATGTCTCAACACCTCTCATGAACAATCGTTTGACTCTCAAGGCCTCGCAAGGGCCTTCGCAAATTTTCGCACAGTTCAAAATTTTGGACGAGGACTCACAAGGATTGGTTACCCTCGCAAGCATCGTCGAGCATCGCCAAAGGGATCTGCGAGGGTATCTGCGATCATCTGCGACATCGGCGAGACATCGCGGAGGGTTTCGCATAAAAAAAACTTTGCAAAAATGCATGGATACTCACCGATGCTCTGCTCGCCGATGCTCTCAGATGTTCCGAGAACATCGACGATGCCAAAGAGCACCTTCGGCGAGGTGGGAGAGAAAGCAAAAAAAAACGAGGAGGGAGAGAAAGAGAAAACAGGAGGTGGGCTCAACGTTTACGTTACGGCTTAGCCTAATTGAGCCCACCGCGCTGTTTTCTCTTTCTCTCCCTCCTCGTTTTTTTTTTCTTTCTCTCCCTCTCTCTTTGCCTATAATCCGTTCGGCCCCGTTCAGCCTACTGTTTTAAGACGTTTACCCCCATCCAGGTTTCAATATTTTCCTGGTGCGCGGTAGCGAGCCAACATATATATATTTTTGTTTTTTGGTCGTTTTTCTGGTCCCCTTTCTTCCTCATGGTTAACCCCCTTAGTTTTCATATTTGGGGGATGGTGGGGGGAAGGTAGAAGGGTAATTGACTCGTGTTACAAATATGAAGCCGATTGGTGAGGTAGTTTCGTCACCACGGATTTTCCTTTTTTTCCTTTTCTTCGTACGGATACGCTGGAAGGGGGTGGTGGGAGGGAGGTGGGGGTGTGGTGGGGGGACGACAGAAGGGTAGGGGACCTGTCACACAAATATGGAACCGATTGGTTCAGTCGTTTCGCCGCCACATATTTTAATTGTTTTTCTTTGTGAGGCGACCGATAGTCAGCGAGTGGGTGGGGGGAGGGGGTTGTGTTGGTGGTGACAAGAAGCCAGAAGGGTAAGGTACATGTGGTAGAAATATGAAAGCCATAGGTGCAGTCGTTTCGCTGCTATGATTTTTTTTCGGCGAGTCCGTATATATATGGACCTGGCACTGGGCGTGACAAGACCCTAGTCCGTATATATACGGACCTGGAACTCTGGGGGTTTTAAGACGTTTACCCCCATCCAGGTTTCAATACGCCGAACCATCGCTTGAATCGCCGAAGACGTCGCAGAACATACGGCGAGTTTTCTTTCATCATCGCATGATTTCGCAAGATATTTTTGAAAATGTGACATGCCTCGCAGAGGTCATCGGTGAAACATCGCTCACTTCGCCGATAACGTCGCAGAAGGTCGGCGATTTCGTCGCCGACATCGGCGACATCTTCGCTGAGTATAATTTGTCATCTGTTTGTAACGGTCAAAATCGTGAACGTCGCATGTATTCTTGCGAATTTGACAAAACTAAGTCATCGGCGACGAAAATCGTGACTTGTCTCACCAGTAGGAAAGGGGCATAAGTTGTCAAACTGCTGCCTTACCTATACATGAAGAGCTCTGCCGTACCTACACATTATACTAAACTCAAGCTAGTTAATCCCACACATATTTGAACCTGATTAGGATTTCATTTATCATCATTGTGTCTTGCAGTGTACGTGCTTTATATGTCCTATTCTGATGTTTTGTATTATGTTTGTGATTGTATTTTGTTGCTACTTACGTATTGTTCTCTGACAAGTAGTGTAAATACTCATGTTTACTATACCATTGCTCAATTAATAAACTTGTATACTTACTATTGTACTCTCTCAACACTTCTCTCTAGGTAATACTGGACCCCGCAACGTATGGTGTAGTTTACTTCAGCCCTCATTATCGATATTTTGGGCTGGTATCTCACTGGTGACAGCAGTGTTCCTCGAGGCTGGAAGTAGTTGTAGAGCGCTTCAAAGGGAGTAATAGTTACAAGTCTTCTTGTCGTAAAGTAAAAATAACATTAACCCGGTAAGCGCAAGGTATATGTAGTGAACACCCTACTACTGGGCGGCCATATTCGGCTTCATTCCCGCCTAGTAGTCATTTTACGATAAATATCATTATTACTTATTCATATGCGCCTATTCTACGTTTAATATGAAGATATTTACATGTAACAACAATAAAACAAGTGGGAAAAGTGTTTGGAGGGTGAAAATCGCAAATTATTGCTGACCGCTCATTCATGAAATGTGAGCCAGACGCGACGTACACCCTCCCTCTCCCAAGCCTAGAGGCAGACTGAGTCTCTCTCACACAACACGCATTCGGTAGGCGCATGACGACGCCTTAGAACCGGATTGGAGATGTTGGCACGGTACATAATCCGATAAACAAGGGAATAAGAGGAAAAATAGGTGATAATTGAAGGGGGGGGGGAAGGAGGGGGTTTTGACACATGTGGAGGAATGATAGGGGTATGGAGGGGAATTATTTCACTTAAACACCTATTCTTTTGTTTAAGTGCTACTGGGGCCTTTTTAAAGTTTTTTTTTAGGCCTTACCTCTTAACACCTCACTATCGGGTCCTTTCGTAACACTACTACCTGCCAAGCGGGCAGATTTACGCTAAACAAGCTTCATTCCATGCTCTTCTTCATGCATAAAGAAGAGCCAGAGCGTAATACAATTATGTATCCGTGAAAGGGCGATAATTGAGATTTCCAATGACACCTGAACCATCCTTGTATGACCACGGGTTCTCTTGCAACGATGTTGCAATACGAAGGGAAAAAACCTAAAATACAGCATTTTCCTCAGTTTTTACCCTGTCTCGCGGGACCAGGGAGGTGTAGACATGTGGTGGTGGTGTCAGTGGTGGGACTGGGTCCACGCTGAACGGTCAGAGCCCACCTGCAGTCCTCCCACCGCGTGGACTCTCTCTTAGAGCCGATAATGTGCTCAAAATCGCATACGACTTAAGGAGGGACCCGCTGTTTAGGCTTTGGTTCTCTAACCGACTTAAGGCGGGACCCGCTAATTAAGGGTTAAGAGGATCGTCGCCTGTGCCCACCAAAACCTCTTAAGAGTGTTCTTGCCGTTCCTGGGTTAACAAAAATAATTAACATAAAGACATAGTAAGTAAGCATGTTAGAATAAGACCATAATGTACCCCACTACAATTGAAATGGGGTACCCGGGGAAAAGAAACCCCCTACACCTCACTACAAATTGAAATAGGCTACCCAGGGAAAGAAAACCCCATGTACTTCAACCCCCTGTACCCCACTAAGAATTTAACACCTTACGAGCGGCCTATGCGGTTTATTTATATGTACCGCACAGCGGGGTGTTTTTAGCCAAAATAGGGCTGTTTACGTGATCATTTTCATGCCTAAATAAGACCCAGAACGTAAAACAAGTACCTATCCCTGAAAGGGCATAAACAGAGCTTTCGAATGACACCATAACGATCCTTGTATGATGGATAGTTTTCTTGCAATAACCGTGCAACGCGAGTGCAAAAAGCAGGTAATTCGGTACTTTCGGTACATAATTGAGTATGTAGCGAGTGAGAGAGGGAGGAGGGAGCTGAGATTTGTGTCAGTAGGTTCGCCGCGGTGGTCTGGAGCAGTCATACGCTCGCTAGTCTCCTGCCACCACTTGTCTCTCTCTCTCAGCCACATTACGTGCTGAATTTGCCACTCGACCTATGTCGAGCGCCGCCACATAGTCCAGCTTTATTTAACTCGACTTATGTTGCTCGCCGCTAATTAAGGGTTAAATAGGGTGCCTGGGGAAATAAACCCCATGTACCCCACTAAAACTTGAAGTAGAGTACCCAGGGAAAAAGCCTAATACACCCCACTAAAACCCTATGTATCCCCCTAAGACTCTACTATACCCCAAAAAGAGTCCAGTTGTGTTGTGGACCTAGTAGGAGAGCAGGAAACAGCACCCCATATCCCCCAGATCAACTAATATTGGAACAGGGTGCCCACTGCCCAGGTAGAGACCTTAAAGTTTTTTTTTTTTTTTTTTTTGTTTTTTTTGTTTTTTTTTTAGGAAGGAGGGGGAATAAGTAGAGGGTTTGGTCAGGAAGGTAAAGTAGGAAATTATGAAGTACAGTAGAAGGGAGAAGGTTAGTGGGCCGGCCACCTTGCTGTATTTATTTAGGTTTTTGCATATTTTTACATAATTCTTCTGCCTTAGGCAGGTAAAGCTAAGCTAGCTAAGTTTTTCTTAAAATTTGTGTTTACATGATGTACTTTGGGATTCGTTTAGGTTTAGGTGAACATTTTATCATTATAATAATGTATTGGATTTACAGTTTTATGAACTTAAGTATTAAGTGTATAGTGGATCTGGTTCATTTCTTCCTATAGCAGTTAGGCTGCTAGGAAAGTTCCTATTAAAATTGTTTATATGTTGGTGTCTTTCTCTTAAATCATTGTATAAGTTTTCATTTATTAGTTCAATTCTTTCCCAGATCTTTTTCGCTCTATGGTAGAGTTTAACATTTAATGGGCTTATTTTTGCTATGTGGTGTAAATCTTGGGTTGTATGTAAATAAGGGTATCTTGTATTTGTTGCAAATCTGAGAGCTTTGTTTTGTACTCGTTGTAATGTTAGTATTTGTGATTTGCTGAGAGCCAGTGTAGGTATTGGGGGGTATTCAAGGATTGGGAGGACTAAGGCTTTTAGTAAATGTATTTTAATAGGTGTACTGAGGTTTCTAAAACGGAAGAGTTTGCTCAGGGCATGGATAGCTCTTCCCTTTCTTTCACTTACGTTAGTGATATAGCTTGTACTTGAGATTTTAAGTCCAAGAGATTTTCCATTTTGTTGGAAGTTAACTAGGTTTTCATTTATTACCAAGTCTTCATTTTTTTTGGAGCCGATTGGAATGATGGCGAACTTATTGACATTAGTTTTAATCTTCCATTTTTTTTCATATGTATTAATTGTCTCAACTTCTAGTTTTGTTCTTGCGTTCATCATGTGCTTGGATTTTCCCTGGTAATGGATTATCTGGGTGATATCGTCCGCATAACTGATATTTAGTCCTGTGTGAGAATTAGGTGTATCTCTGGTGTATATTATGAAGAGAGTGGGTGACAAGACGCTGCCCTGAGGTACTCCACAACTTAATTGAAAGTACTCACCAAGGTAAGAGTTTATTTTAACTCTGGCTTTTCTGTCATCAAGAAAATCGCATAAGAGTTTTTCTATGATGACAGGCAAGTCCAGATGTAGAATTTTGTACTTTAGTCCTTGGTGCCATACTTTGTCAAAAGCCTTAGTAATGTCTCTCAGGACTAGGTGGCATTGTCCCCTGTCTGCTTTGCTTAAGGCAATTTGTTCTGTTATTACTGCAAGTGCGTGTGTGGTGCCTCTGTGTTGTCTGAAACCGTATTGATTATTGTTATGTTTGTCGTTTATTTCAAGATGAGTTCTTAATCTTGTGTTTATAACTCTCTCGAAGATTTTGCCGGGAACTTCAAGGAGCGAGATTGGGCGGTAATTGTTTGGATTGTGGGGCGTTTTTCCTGGTTTTGGGATCAATTTGATGGTTGATTTTTTGAATGTGTCTGGAAAGTAGCCTGCAGAGAGTGAAGCATTAAAAATATTTCTTAATTTTGAAATTGAAGATTCTGGGAGGTGTGTCAGTATAGTTTTGTTGATCCCACTTTCTCCTGGACAGGTATTTTTTGTGTTTTTTATGATGGCTTTAATTTCTGTGTTTGTTATGGGTTTCGTGAGGAAGCTCTGCTCATCAAGTCTGGAAAAGTCTGCTTGATGGTATGGAGTTGTGCGATTGAAGTTTTCTTGCATATAGTTGTTAACTCTGTCGTTGTTTTCGTCATCCTCATCATCACTGTCTTCCTCTTCTTCGTTGAGTACTCTCTCCCAAATTCTTCTGTGGATTGTTTCTTGGTTTTGTTCGTCAAAATTTTGTTATTTTGCTCATCTATGATGTAATGAGTAGGTGGGCTGACTTCTCCAGTCAGTGATTTGAATTTTCTCCAGAAAACCTCCGGTTCAGAGTATGTAGCTGTTAATTGTGTGAGTGTGTTTTCCCAGTGTATGTTTGCTTCTTCTTGTAAAGTGTGTCTTAGTGTGTTTTGGAGTGTTTTGTATCTGTTGTAATGTACATTAGTCCAGCCATGAGTGTTTGCATGATGTCTGAGTGCAGTATATTGTTGTATTAATAATTGTGTTTCATGGGTAGGTGTAGTGCCTGTTAATTTTTTGAGTCTTGTGTGTGGTATGCATGTGTTGATTGCTTGATTGATTGTGTTATACCATGTATCAATCTCTGTATCAATTTCTTCTAGTGTGGCTTCATTTAGTTCAGTTTGTGTTGTGTGTTCTTCTATGTTTGTTTGAAAATCGTCCCAGTTTGTCGCTGGAATGTTAGGACGTGGGGCTGCGGGGATATAGATGGGGGCTGTACTGATTTGGGTTATAATCATTGTGTGGTCACTTGTTGTTAGTGGCCCTTGTTTTATATTAATATTGTGATATGTGTTGTAATTAGTCAGCATTGTGTCTGGAGTTGTGGCTGAGTTGGCGGTGAAGAATGTTGGAAAGTGAGGTCCTATATGTTGAATTATTCTGTCTAATATTAATTTGTGTAGTTGTCTTCCTGTTGTGTTGGTATGTCTGTATCCAAATGTTGGGTGGTTTGCATTTAAGTCCCCAAAAAGGTATACCGGTGTATTTCTTCTGAATAATGCTATGTAGTCTGGTGTGGGGATAAACAGTCTACTTGGTGGTATGTAGTCTGTAGCTATTATTATTGGACTTGTTTCTGTTTGAATTTGTACTGCTAGTGTGTTCGTCAAGAAGTCATCTGTGATTTTGTGTTGTAATTCTTGTCTAATTGCAATGGCAGTGCCATCCATGTGTCTGTTGTATATGTTTGATTTTATTACTTTAAATCCTGGGATCTTTAGACTTTCTTCATTTTTAACACCATGACTTTGTATTAGTATTATGTCTGGTTTGAGTTGTAGATATGTGTTGACTAACTCGTGCTTTCTGTTATTCCATGTGAGTACATTATGTTGAATAATTTTTAGATTTTGAGCCATGTTTGATTAAGTTGTTTTTTTCCCTTTTTGGGCTGTTGTTTGGGTGTGAGTGGGATTTGTATGAGTTGGGATTACACGTTCATCTTTGGCTTTTTTTAGGTTAATTTCATTTACCTGATGGATGTAGTGATTTAGGGGTTTTGCAGTGCTCCTGGTGTTTCGTGCGAGTGCGGGTGTGCTTGTTAGGGCATGGGTTGACTGTGGCTGATCTTCATGTTCTTCTGTGTTATTTTGTTCATTTACCCCTGAGTCCTCTGCTTCGACGTCGACGCTGCTGACATCGGAGTCGGTAAATCCTTCACTGCTGCTGCTTAAATCTTGTTGTTGTTGTGGTTCTGGGTCTTCACTGCTGCTGCTTGATTCTTGTTGTTGTTGTATTTCTGGGTCATTGGCAATATTTTCATTATTTTCGTCTTCTATGTTATCATTGTTGTTTGCTTGTGGTTGAGGGTCGGAAAGTATGGATTTCTTCATCTCTGTGAAATTTCCTTTTCCTCTTGTAAATTTTATAGATTCTTCCAGAGTGAACTTGGGAAGTTTTAAGACTGGAAGGCCGTTTTCTTTTGTGTAAGTGGAGAAGTATTTTTGGAAGGAGCCCGGTTCTGACTCGTTTTTAATGTGTGATGACATCATTATTGTCATATATGCTGCGCAGTTCAAATCCACATTGCTGTTATTTCGAAGTTGTAGTTGTAGTTGTGCTGGTTGTTGTGCCTGACCATTGATGGTTACGGTTGCGTATGTGTTGTTGGCTTTCCTCTCTTCTTCTTCCTTCATTCTAGTTTCTTTCTCCTTCATTGCTGTTTTCCTGACTGGGCATTTCATTGCTAGGGTGCGATGATTTCCCTTGCAATTTATACACTTCTTTGTTGAGTTAGGAGGGCACTCCTTCCATGTGTGTTCCTTTGAACAACATTCAGAGCAAACTTTGTATTCAGGGATTTCGTTATGTGGGCAATTTGTTCTTGCATGTTGTTCAACCGCATAGCACAGAGTACAGGTTTGGATTGGGATGTACCTTTCCTGCTTTATTTGGTTTGAGGTCACTGATAGATTGAAGAGTTTTATGCCTTCTTGAGCTCGTAGGGACATTTGTGTATCTTCAAATTCTATCTTGATATTTCCTGATTGTCTCCTTCTGTCTTTGTTTTCAAATTTATAAATCTGGTTGACCTTGGCCCAGGCATTCTGCCTTTCTATTTCTGTTTTGATTAGTTCAGGTTGGTTGTTGTAAGCAAGCTCGTCTAGGTTGAAACATATAATGCTTCTCTTGCACTTGATTTCAATTGGAATGATGGGGGTGAAGCCAGCATCTTTGAGCTTGTTTACTGATTCGTGGGAGAGGATGGAATTTATGTCTTCTTCAGTGGCTGTGGTGATGACAAGACCTCCATTGGCTACGAATACTCTTGTGATGTTGTTACCTATAAGAGTTTCAATTAACTTGAGTTTTGTTTCCCTCTTGTCAGGGAGAGGGTGGCTTATTTTAAAGTACCACATCATGCACCCTAATATACCCCCCTAATTACGCTATGTACCCCACCACGCTCCATCCTGTATCAGTCACAGGAACAAAAAAGGTATTCCGGCTCCAGCCATGAGATCGTGACTTATTGAGAGGCGAGAGTGATGTTATACCAAGAAATATGATATTATGCCACAAAAATACAGCAGTCCGCCTCCCAACCACAATTTTTCCCCTCAGCCCAATACAGTTCCTCACCCACGACCCAGAGGAGGGTTGTCTAGCAACACCCACAGATATACTGCCCCCTGGTAGTCACGCCCAGCCGTGACATCATCCGCTACCTGATTGGCCACTGGGGGAGGGGCTGCAGCCAATAGCAAAGCTGCCACGCCCCCACCACCCAGGCTACCATGTGGTGGCATCACCAGCCCACCATGGCTCCTGATTGGCCCATAGAGGGAGTGCAGCCACCAATGGTGAGGCCGCCACACCCCTACCACCCGCGCCACGACGAGAGGGACACATTAACCCCAGTTCTTCCTCCACTTGTGTTCTTTTTGTCTACAAACCGACGGAGCTCGCCACCTTCAAAAAAGTGTAATAGGAGGTTAGCAGATCTTCAGGAAGTTATCTCACCTCCTCTCCTGAGATCTGATTATTCACTAGCCTCATTAGGTGCTCCCTGGGCTTGTTGCAACGCAATACCTGCAACGGCTATTCCCGGCCAGGTACTCTACTACTGTGCTCATTGGCCCTGGTAGACCTGTACAGTTCACCTTGAACAGGTATTGACCTGGAGTGTTCACAGACCTCCTAGTATCTAAAACCAGCCCATTGCTGGATAGATATTACTGCAATATTGAGACACTTTTCCTATCTTAGATATGGCTTTCTGATCCCCTTTAACATAACTCTAATTAATATCAGTTACCTATTAAAAACCCTCACATGCTATCAGTAACGTAATTATTCACATATTATTCACATTTGTCCGGCCACTAAGTCGCCAAACCGCTGCCTTACCTATACATGAAGAGCTCTGCCATACCTACACATTATACTATACTCAAGCTAGTTATTCCCACACATATTTGAGCCTGAATAAGATTGAATTTATCATCATTGTGTCTCGCAGTGTACGTGCTTAATATATGTTCTATTCTGATGTCTTATATTTTGATGCTAACTATTTATTATTACCTGAAAACTACCGTAAATACTCGTGTTCACTATACCCATGCTTACATAATATACTTGTATACCTACTATTGCACTCTTTCATCACCTCTCCCTCGGTAACACGGGACCCCGCAACATACGGTGTAGTTTACTTCAGCCCTCTTCATCGATATCCTGGGCTGATACCTCACTGCCAGTAACAAGTGCCCCCGACCCCACTCTTTCAACTTGTGGGTGGGTGGGGGACCCACCCACAAGTTGAAAGAGTGACAAAGGTCCGAATTCAAAGTATGTTAGAGTCAAAGTATCTGGACACACAGAACATGCAGCAGTTTAAGTCACAGGATGAGGGAAAAACAGATTGAAGGAAAGACTTCCAGAGCTTACTTGTTGAGTGGTGAAAATTCTAGGAAACTCAGCTCAATATTAGGTTAGAGATAAGGACAGAATAGGGGTGGGATTATTTGTGCGGTAGAAGAAGGAGATAGATGCAGCAATGCGGTGTGTAGAGAGAGATATTAGGGGATTAGTAAGAGGAGGTGAATTGATGAGGTTAACCCACTGGGCACCAGAGCCGCAGCGTATGTGTTGGCAATGTATGTAACGCTAAACCCCAGAGCCGCATAGGGTGCGTCGGCACTGTTGACCTTATTTACTCTTGTCCTCTGGTAACTAGAGGATTCCAATTTGTATGGGATATACCTTATGATGTTGCCGAACAGTGGCAATACTTGGCAATCCCCAAGTCCAGCCGTGGTAGGCAGTTTGGAGAGGGACGCGTGGGAGGAGGGGGGAACAAAGTTTTCCTGTTGACTTCGCGAGTGTCTGACCTACCTCGTCGCCTCGTGATGTTGGAACAAAGGGAATAGAGTGTGTATCGCTCCCCTACTGCTCTCCATGACATAGTTGACTCCTCACCATGCGGGGAAGAAGAGGAAGAGGATGACCAGACCCCATGGCATTCTTCAAAATTCCGCCAGGCCATCGTAGGGGTCAGAAGAGATGAGCTGAGGATGAGAGTGTCATGTTGCTCTGTACATGGTCTTCCTCCACACCTGCCTTCACCACCACCTCCCACACTCTTCCTACCTCCCACACTATCCCCAATAAAAATACAATGTCAAAACCCATATTTCTATGTCAAAAGTGCCAAAAACAATGTGTAAAAATCA